>JAJSOF020000037.1:5255000-5705000 GCA_025594305.2 Periplaneta americana | reverse complement strand
GAGTAAGATCGCCATTTAATCAATTATTTATATTCAAGTGTTAAAAGTAGTGTACGAAAGATTCAACATGAAAAAAAAAAAAACTAAGTCTGAAAACTACAAAGGATCTCTAGGACATTATGAAAATTATTTACAATAATCACTCCATATATTTAAAAACAACATGGAATAACAATGCGCAAATCAATATCATAATAAAAAAATCTGCGAAGTGATATAGTGTTAAAAGTTGTGTAATCAAAATGTATAAAAAAATCTGCATGATAAAAATAAAAAATGGTAGGAAAACTTAAAAAAAAATATATTGGTAAAATTAAAATATTTAAGAGTAAATCAATCATATTAGCTACCAGTACCATACCGTAACACTAAAATGTGTTAAACAGATAAAACAAGCAACCACTGTGAAAAATAACTGATTATGTAATAAGATAGAAATGAAATAAATAACTGATGGAATTCCAAATAGAAAATAAGTAAGTACTTAGAATAAAAAAAGAGTGATTCTTCAATTAAAGTTTTCCCAACTGCCTTATGATTTTTAGCCTTTTCAGTTCACAAATTCTGAACATTAATATCACAGACCATTGTCTCGAAAATTTAAGGACTGTCTTTTTTTTTTTTTTTTTTTTTTGTAATTTAATTGTTATTATTTTTTCTCCAATTTTACGACAAATAACTTGAGAGTAAAGGAGAAAATTACGTATTTCGAGTAGCTGGTTTGTTACAAAGAAAATTAAGAGGAAATTCAATAACTTTATTAAATATACTAAGTAGTTCTAAGTACTGATATATGCACTTACCTGTAAGCTCTCTGTGGTTGTTGTATTACTAGTACTGTTGTTGTTGTTATTATAGGGATCAAGTAGTATGATAATAATAAACAAAGCGAGAGATTTCTCATCAAGTTGAAGCTCGGATATTCTCTGCACAAGATGGATTTCTACAGGACAACACAACCTGTGAAATATAATTTTAAATTAAAATACCAGTATTAAATAAACAGTAAATATATCTGTTGACGTCATTGGAAGAGGGCACAAAGAAGGGAAGTAGAGCTTCACTATGTTTTTGACCTCGGCATTAGGAAGAAGTGATAATAAAATTGTTATTTATGCAATGATATATAATGATAGCTATTGAGACACAAGTCTTAATAGCCATTATACGAGAGTTACATACAAATGTTTTTCTACGACCTGTAGTAAGGTTAGACAAAAATTAATTAAACCATTAAAAATTAAAATTAATGTTCAGATACATATTTCTTTATATTGACAATATGGAAGTATGAATATTGTTTTAGATAGTGGGAAACAAAACAGTAACGTTTGAGACAGTGGGAAACAAAAGAACGCAAGTGATTCTTATTTGCAGTTCCTATAGATACGAAAATAAACAAATGAAATCACAGTTCCTTTTTGTAAGTTTTAACGTTAACTGAAATAGGCCTATAAAAATTATTGAATAATGTCTGATTCAAGAAATTTTGATGAAATGGAAATACTGGAGGAAGCTATAAAAGTGAGCAATACTTTATTACCTGCAAAATCAAAGAACTTATATGAAAAGGTATATGGTATTTATTGAAATAAGAAATCTGTATCGAAGTGATAAGCTGAATCAAAATGAATGCCATTTTGATACAGATCATCACTGCATAATAACTTCATTTTAGTATGGTCGTAGAAAAATATTGTTAGGGTACCGGTATAAGGGAAAGTGTTAAATGTTATTACAAGAAACATTTTTATGCAAGTATTTATAACATTTTATATCATCCATCAACTTATGATTATCATTGATTGTTGTTATGCATCATTAGATTCAAAGTCTCTGTTGATGTCTCTATGAACCCTGCACAATCCACTCCAATTTTATTGAATTACTTCACGAATTTCATGTTTCGTAATCACTTTCAGTTGATAATTTATTTCATTTTAAGATCTTCAATAGACTGAATAGTAGAATGGAATTGAAGGAATGTTAAGTTTTCTGCTTTCTTGAAGTCTATTGTTATGTTCTTAATTCAATGAAAGAATACCGGTAGTTTTACCGAACAAACAATTTAATACAAATGAAGGAAAGAAGCTACGGTACATTTTTGTATTAAATATTAATTTTGTCCATGTTGAATCTTTCGTATACTACTTTTAACACTTGAATATAAATAAGTGATTAAATGGCGATCTTACAAAAAATACACCCAAAACTCCAATACACACTGGAACTTGAAAACAATAACTCCATAAATTTCCTAGACAACACCACAACAAAAGTTGACAACAAACACACCTTCAAAATATACAGAAAACCAACCACCACCGCCACACACATACACAACACATCTAATCACCCCACACAACACAAACATGCTGCATTCAGGACAATGGTACACAGATTACTCAACATACCCATGAACCAACAACACTGCAATGAAGAAGTGAACACAATCAAATACATAGCACAAGAAAATGGTTACAACCCAAACATAATAGACAACATCATAAGGAAGACAAAACAAAAACTCAACAAACACAAAAACACACAAAACACAACACAAACACAAGAACACAAGAAATACATCACACTAACATACGAAAACAAAAACACACACAAGATCGCATCCTCATTCAGAAAACAGAAATACAACATAGCATACAGAACAGAAAACACACTACAAAGACATCTCAACACACAAACAACACAAATAAATACGACCACACAGGCGTATACAAACTCACATGCAATAGTTGCGACAGTTTCTACATTGGACAGACAGGCAGATCATTCCAAACTCGATACAAAGAACACATTAAAGCAATAACCAGAGGACACAATACATCTACATATGCCGAACACATAACTAATGCTAACCACACATACAATAACATAAATACAGACATGGAAATCCTACACATACAACCCAAAAACCAAAAACTCAACACACTAGAACAATATGAAATATACAGACACACTAAAACACACCCTGATCAAATTCTCAACACACAGATCAATTTCAGAACACACACACTATTTGACACCACATTTCAACACTTTTCAACAATCGAACGCACCCACACAACAGGCAGTGAATTTCGAGATGACACCGAGATCTAGTAGGCTTTGAGGATGGTGTGAAGAAGCACCGAAACAGCTGTAAGCCGCTCATGCTTACACAATTAACACGAGTAAGATCGCCATTTAATCAATTACGGTATTAATTTTGTTTTGAACGATTAAGTGATAAAAGATAAAGAATTCTTCTGGCAGATGCTACAATCTCAAATAAACCTTTGTTAATCGGTTGAAATATATGACAACTTACCCTTTTTGTGATCTGCTTCCATATGATTTATAATACTGGTTTGCTTCTAGCTTGTTGAAATCTTGTAGTTCACATTTATCAACCATACACGCACTGTTCGTAGAACTAAAATCACTACACAAATCTGTCGAACACACACTAGAAGATTCCTCTAAGCTCAGTGTTTTATTTCTTATTCTGTTTCTGCTACATTCTTCGTGATGACTTATTGATGGCAGATCTGATCTGCTGCAGAGTGAATGAGCACTCATAAAGTCACTAGTTGTCTGCTTCAGTAGGTCTGTTCCCAGAACAGAAGCAATGTAGATAAAACAAATGTCAAGCAAAGAGGACTTGTTTATTTCAGTGTTCGGCAATAATGCTTGGAATGCTATCGCACAGAATTTTAACACAGCATGCACACAAGCTTCTATCTTCTTATGCAATTGCTGAGACTTACTGCAGTATGTAGATGAGTTGGATGTGACATTAGCATTGTAACTGACTCCAAAACCTACGAAAGAAATTACAATTAAAAATCTCAGAACATTTATAGTCCATCTTATTAAAAAATACATAGTCCCTAGTTTAGTACTCTACTATAATTGAAGTACGCCCCCGAACAACGCTGTATAGCATATTTTTTAAGAATCTGGGTTTTTAATGGAACATCAATGTATAGCACACCCTACACATGGAAATCCATCCCTAAGTGGAATAGTGAGACATTCGAGCCACTTCTGTGGAACAACGATGTATAGCAAACAAGATGGCGGACGCAGGCAGTATGCATGTTTCACCAAGCGATCTAAAACGTCTCAATATGTCGAGAAAACACAAAATTAACATGTCTGAGTGGAATGATAGCAAATGGAAGAAGCTACGGGACTCTGGAAAGCCATACGAAAGCCGGAAAAGCAAAGAGGTACCTGGAAAAACCCTTTGAAATAATGTGAGTGGAACAATGCTGTATAGCACATTTTTTAAGAATCTGGGTTTTTAATGGAACATCGATGTATAGCAAACAAGATGGCGGACGCAGGCAGTATGCATGTTTCACCAAGCGATCTAAAACGTCTCAATATGTCGAGAAAACACAAAATTAACATGTCTGAGTGGAATGATAACAAATGGAAGAAGCTACGGGACTCTGGAAAGCCATACGAAAGCCGGAAAAGCAAAGAGGTACCTGGAAAAACCCTTTGAAATAATGTGAGTGGAACAATGCTGTATAGCACATTTTTTAAGAATCTGGGTTTTTAATGGAACATCGATGTATAGCAAACAAGATGGCGGACGCAGGCAGTATGCATGTTTCACCAAGCGATCTAAAACGTCTCAATATGTCGAGGAAATACAAAATTAACATGTCTGAGTGGAATGATAGCAAATGGAAGAAGCTACGGGACTCTGGAAAGCCATACGAAAGCCGGAAAAGCAAAGAGGTACCTGGAAAAACCCTTTGAAATAATGTGAGTGGAACAATGCTGTATAGCACATTTTTTAAGAATCTGGGTTTTTAATGGAACATCGATGTATAGCAAACAAGATGGCGGACGCAGGCAGTATGCATGTTTCACCAAGCGATCTAAAACGTCTCAATATGTCGAGAAAACACAAAATTAACATGTCTGAGTGGAATGATAACAAATGGAAGAAGCTACGGGACTCTGGAAAGCCATACGAAAGCCGGAAAAGCAAAGAGGTACCTGGAAAAACCCTTTGAAATAATGTGAGTGGAACAATGCTGTATAGTGTTATTCCTACTGCAGTACACAAAATTGCCGGACGCCTGATTGCTATTTATGATATTCATGTTCTTATAAAGTTATGTGCTATTTTTAAGTTCTTTTCAAATATCATGACTGATACTAAACGTATTATGAAAGATGGATCTTAATTTTAATAGTCGTATAATGGATAAGCAATATGTAGGCTACATAGAAATGACCTAGGCCTAACCCTATTTTATTAACAGTTATTTTAAAGTTAATTATTTGGAACTTTATTAGAATACCATATTATTTTATTCTCAGCCTAGGGTTTGTGGCCCAGAAAAATTCAGAAAAGAAGGGTGTTATATTATGACACTGGAAATAAAAGTTGCATTATATGAGGAATATCACAGACTTACTTACAATGAACAGTCAACAGCTTTGGTAAAGTATATTGTCATGTCAGAACCAGCAAGACGGAAAAAGAGAAAAAGTGATGCAAATTCTCGAAAATTGGCTTTATTCTGAGAAAAGGAACAGCCAATCAGTCTGTAGAGTTCGTCCATCCTCTAAATCTTCTCAATGTTTACAATGAAGTACTTCCAATAACAAAGGAAAAAGACCTGAAGACAAGTGTCAGTATCTGAAGCAAGAGTACAGGAAATTCTATAAGTTATTGTCCTCAATGTGACGTGATCAGTTTGTAAAATTGGAAAAAGCAAGTGCGTTCTGTTTGAAATATGTTAATTTTATAAAACTGCAAATTATATCAGTTTTATAGTTTGTAAAATTTCATTTGGATTAAGAAGTGTGTGCTGCCACAAGTAATTACGGTATTTACATGCTACAGAACCTTAAAGTGTTATATGCATTATGTTATTTTTGTGCCTTTTCTTTGTTTTTAATGTTTATAAGATCACAAATCCATGTCTTATTAGTAAGTGTTCATCAATAGAAAACATACAGCATTGTTCCACTGGGTGACATACATCGTTGTTCCACTGATATTCCTTATAAAACTACTTCAATTTTAAAACATTCAGTAGTAGACAGCTGATTTAGAGTTCATATGTATTGTGATGTTGATGTGCCTGTTTCCTTGATATACGGATTAAATTATTGTTTATTTTTATGATAATATTGTTTTATGTCTCTACTGTAAAAAATGGAAAATGTTCTATACAGCGTTGTTCGGGGGCGTACTTCAATTCAAGACTTTGTATTTCTGAGATAGTGGGAAATCAATATTTTATCCATTACTGGTTATATTTTATCCATTACTGGTTCCCCCCCCCCTTTATTTAACCTGGCAGAGCTAAGGCCGTAAGGCCTTCTCTTACACTCAACCAGGATTAAAACTTGCTTACATAGTTGAACATACAACTGGATCGGAATTAAGTAATTACATACTGATACAATTTAGGTACATAATTAGATCTAAAGAGGTAGTTACATAAAAATTTACCTCATAAAATAAAAATAAACATAGTGGAATACATATTAATGTTGTTAGAATCAAATACGAATCACATAAAAACAGAAGCTGATAATTTAATAAAAGATGTACACAGGAAAAATAAAACTAAACACATTAGTATACATATTAGTATTAGATTACAATTAAGTAGGATTCACATAATTAAACCAGAAACCGACAACTGAATAAAATGTACACAAAAAAAATGATTAATGATAAAAAAACAACACAGTGGGATACATATTGGTGTTAAGTGATAAATAAACACGATTTACATGATTACACAATAAAAATAAGAAAAAAAATAAATAAATACAGTGGAACACATTCCATTAAATATTTGCAACGCGTTAGGTCTGGCAACTCATCATAAGATATTTTTCTAATTTACATTTAAAGGAAATTAAAGTTCGGCAGCCCTTGACTTCAGGCGGCAGAGAATTCCAGTGACGAGAAGTAGCAACAGGGAAAGATGAAGAATGAAGAGATGATGTGAGGAGTGGTATTTCTAGCGTGTTATCATATTGTGACCGAGTATTTAAGTTATGATACCGAGAAAGACTGTGGAATCGGACAGATAGGTAAGAGGGAGTAGAAGTGTGCAAAATTCAGTATAAGAAGAAAGGGAATGTAACAAGAGAAATAACTTGTACGAAATGTCTTAAAAAGAAACATATTTTAAACATATAGTTTTAAACATTGTGTTTAAAAGTTGTTTTAATCAACGGACATTCTTTAAACAATTTTGAACACTTTGTTTAAAACTTTTTGTTTTAAACATGCCAACCCTGTTCTTAATGGGTCGAGGGAAAATCCCAGAAGAATACCTCAAACCAGTGGCGGTTCCTCGGGGGAGGGAAGGGAGGAATGTCCTCCTCACAGTTTCTTCTTTTGAAAGTAAATACCAAATAAAATATGTGCCTTGAAATTCGAGGAAGATTCGATAATTTTTAAGTTCACAGCTATAAGAAAAACTCAGTTCACCGAGTTTTAAACGACGCGCGCTCATGTGCTGCTAGAAAACTGCGAGAAAGATGCGAGATTGTCTGTGTGGAGGAAAGGCACTCCATTCCTCCTCTACTGCAGTTAACACACATAGACAACAGCGCACTAGTGGCCAGAGAAAGAAGCAGAGTTTTAAAGCGAGTAAATGAACGGAGAGGGAGGAGATCCTCCTCTGAATCAGTCATGGGCGGGAAATAGAAACCGACTGGTCGTGCAGCAAGCTCGCTACCGCTGCCATCTAACGATCTTGCATTCAACCAGACTATAACACATCTAGGAGGAGACACAAAAAAAACAGTTTTAACGCAACGCTATGAAAGACACCATGTAAACTTTTTTTTTAATTATAAGTCAAAAATATTATTTATTGCACTTTATATAGCTACTATTCATGGTTTGAAACTTTCGTGGATATTTGAAAGTTAAAGTCGGGTTTATGTAAAACAAAGAGGAAGTAGTTCTACGTAGTTGGCCCCTGAAATTCATTTCTATTCATTGTTTACTAGTCAGGGCAACAGCCAAGTTGTCAGTTTTGTACAAATATACTTGAAATTGAAAGTAGGTACTTCAAACTACATCATTTTTAACATAAAAAATTAATCGGCCACCGGCAGCTTTGAACAATAATGGTAGTATGACTTTACAAGAACTGACAATCTTCAAAAGTGTGTGATACTGAACTTGTAAAATGTACACGTGGCAACACAGACCACGTGGGTGGGTGCAGTGTTCTCGCTTTCCTCAGATTATTTCCCATTCCCATTTCCATTTCCGTAAAACGGTTCCGGTTACGAGTTAGTAGCTAGTCTCTTCCAACACGTGTGATGCTGTAGTGTGCGTGAAAAATGCTACGAGGTTTTGAATTTCCTTGTAATTGTTAATTTGCGCAATTATTCAACAATGGATGGAAGTGAAAACATAATATATTTTGGACAATTTAGGAAACTCAGTTTACAAGAACAGATTATTGCTATACAGAAGGGAAGGCCAACCCCAACACTACCTGGTCTTACAGATATGCATGTAGGCTAATTTGTAGCTTGTTTCATTCAAGAAGGTGTCATTTCGTGCTGTTAACTTCTTTCCTCCTCTTCAGAAATATGCAGGAGCCGCCACTGCCTCAAACAAATAACTTGTCGCATTCAGGATTTGAACCTGAACCCGCTTGTTTCACGGTCAGACAAGCTAACCATTACTCCACAGCAATGGCCTACACAGATCGTAATTCAGAAATAGCTCACCTGTGATGGTGACTCCATGCTCTACATAGCTCTTACTTGTAGCAGCATGCAGTGCTGCCATCACTTTATTCAGGTGTTCTTGTTCTTCTGGCGACAGAAAACGCGACATAGAATTGTATACCTGTAATATTAAAGACACATTGTTGTCATTATACCGTATTTACTCGAATCTAATGCGCCATCGAGTCTAATGCGCACCTTAACTTTTACTTATTACGAAATGAAAATATAAATATGTTCATGCTAATTTATTAATCAAAGATATATGAGTAAAAACAAGCGGGAGGTTTCGGGTCGATAATAACGCTATCTGACGGCCATGCAAGCATCTCTGATGTCCGTGTTCCCGGCTGGGAGCTAAGTTGAACGCTCTGTGGTTTTTTTCATGTATTTAATTTGTGAAACAGGCATAGCTGATCATTCAAATGTACCTTAAACCCAACATACTTTAATAACTCCATTTTTTATCTTTAGAAGTAGGCCCTATTATATTCTATTTTAAAGTAATTCTTTAAAAAATACAGTACGTGCTTAATAGTACATTATGCAACGAGCCTATAATGATAGTAATTAAGACGCGAATATGTTTGTTTATGAAACGAGCGCAAGCGAGTTTCATAATTTTCATACGAGCGTCTTAATTACCATTATAGGCAAGTTTCATACGACTTTTTATGCTCGACCATATTTCTAACTTGAAATTATTCAGAAGTATTCATTTTATTCATATCTGACTGAAGAGCGGAAGTGACCTTGTGCATAGCTCGTAAATTGTGAGATGTGCGCAGACGCGAAAGTATTGATTTTTTCTGAGGAACAATAATGTCATTGAACTTGATATAATCCAGACAATAACATGAACTAATTTTGATATAACCTGGAAATTGATTTAGAATTGAAAAACGAGATGACAAATTGAATTTATTTGAATATTATTTACAATTAACGCTAATTATTATAGTAACAGAACATAACCTTCTGCGACAGTATTGGATCCGTGACGTTTCCCTCGTTGTCTTTCGATTGCATATCCGAGAATAATCGAAAACCTGAACTTTAATGAATAGGTGTACTTTAATGACATGCATTAAAGCGGCAAATAACGTCTTTGTGTGCTTTCTGCGAACGCCAACGAAAGAGCCAAAATGGCGGGCAATTATATTAAGTATTTATCGAGCCTTAAGAAATGAATAACGTCTTTATCAGCGAATCACAAGACGCACATGTTTAAATGTAGCCGACCTGCAACGCGATTGGCTGCTGGAAATTAGAGCAACGGGACTATAGTACTTTACATTATGAAACAGGCTTTTAGTAATACTATCCAAAATAATAGCATATTTTAAAACACAAGGTTTCGTTAGGTACCTACTGTTAAATTAAAAATAAGTATTAACATTAAGAGTGAATGAATGTATTCATACTTCAGATAACTTTTTCCGCTTTTTCGTAACGAATTGTTGCTTGGATAATTGGCTGTGACGTTTCTGCTCACTAAGCACCCACTCTGGCTCCATTCCCACAGATACACATTTGGAGAATCGACATTTCTGTGAAGAACAAAACAGAAGATCCATAAAGCCGTATACCATTTATTTTTATATCCATTAATTCAGTACCTGTACATTCGTATTCCTTGAAATTATTTTAATTTACTTGTCTATTTTATACATTACATTATTGTTCTTTATCATGTCGCCAGACCAAGGGTTCGACAATGAAATCTACCCCGACATGGGGAACTATTAATAATGGAATTCCTCAAGGATCAATATTAGGTCCCCTACTTTTTCTAGACTAGACGGCAATTCGGAAGGCGGTCAGCTACTACATGCGCCGTAGCATTTCTGGTATGTGATGTCACAAACTTGTACAGTAGAACGAATCAGAATCAGTCTATAACAAGTATTTCCAGATTCGTTTGTTCACGTGTGTGTTTCAATACATTGAATAAGTAAAACTAACATTTACTGTGTGTGTATGAGATAAATAAATGGAAGAAGAGACTGTAAAAAGACAAGTATTGCACAGGCAGACGCGGAAAATGTTTAAGGTATATAATTATTTTAAAAACGTTGACGAGCAGAACGCTGACTGCAACGTTGCCAACACGCAAGAAACGATTGCAGAAGCATGTGGTGTGGGATTGAGAACCATGCAAAGAATATTGTTAGTGAAGGAAAGAGGGTTTGTTTGGTGTCATGCTTACAGTAATCAACGGCTAAGGTCATTATTGTCTTTTGATAATTTAAATTCTCTCCTGCGCTATTTGTATTGCACGTGCGCGTGAGGTACGATGTGGCAATGTTGTACGCTGCCTTGCTCTCTCTATCTGTCTCTCTCGACGCAAACGCTAGCAGACTACCGCCTTCCGAATTGCCGTCGACTCTAGTGTTCATAAATGATCTTTCACTTAAGATGTTGATAAAGCATCTTAAAATAACCTACTAAAAATAAAAACAAATGATCTTACCCCTCCCTAATAAAAGATGTAGGTCATCCCATATTATTTGCAGATGACACAAGTACAGTAATTACAGCCAATAAATCCAACACATTCCAATCTTCAATAGAGGAAATTCTCTTCAAAATATATTATTGGTTCTAAGTCAATAAATTAGTACTAAATTTTAACAAAACTAATATAATTCAATTTAAATCCTGTCCAAATTCAACCTCGCAAATTTCAAGCACAATAATTAACAATAGATCCCTATTAGAAACAACAACAACCAAATTTCTTGGCTTAAAAATCGATAATGTGTTAAATTGGAAAAATCATATTAAAGAAATTACTCCCAAACTAAATTCAGCATGTTTTGCTATTAGATCTATGCAAAAGATAGTGAATATCAATACCTTAAAAACAATATACTTTGCATACTTCCACTCGGTAATGAGTTTTGGAATAATATTCTGGGGAAATTCTACAGGCAGTAACAGTATATTCCTACTACAAAAAAAGAGTAATTAGAATAATAGTAGGTGCCAAATCTAGGGAATCGTGTAGGGCTATTTTCAAAAAACTACAAATAATGCCCATGGCTTGTCAGTATATCTTTTCATTAATAATCTTCCTCGTATGTAATCGTGAAAACTTTGTAACTAATTCAACAGTTCATAGCATAAATACGCGTCAAAAATGACTTTCATACTTCATCGCCAAGTCTGTCGTGCTATCAAAAAGGAGTGCGTTATATGGCAGTAAAATTTTTAATAGCCTCCCTATCGGTATAAAAAATGTAACTCAAAACATAAGATTATTTAGGGCCAAATTGAAGAAGTACCTAATTTCTCATGCCTGCTACTCTGTAGATGAATTCATGACATTCAACAACATTTCATGAAATTGATACTAAAACTTTGTGTTGTACTATTAGACTATATTGTAAACCTCTTCTGTATATATTTCAAGTAGACTGTGACTATTAAGACTTTATGGGCCATATTCATAGACATTCTTAGTGCGGGCTTCTGGTAGATGATCAGCGAACTAACATTTTTCGTATTCATAAACCAGTGTTAGCGATATGATATGATGTGAATCCTGTACAAGTAGTCACTCGATAGCCGGTGCTAGTTTAGCATGTTCGTAGCGTGGGCTAGCAAAATGTCTATGAACAGCACCCTTAAGTACGAGGGGGATCCAGGAAATAACGACCGTTCGCGCATACCCGACGCGCAGCTGACTCCCCTTCCTTGTTTGAAGGTCAACTGGCTTCCTTAACATGTGTTCTCATAATGCTGTGAGTACTGGTTGCAACAAGTCGCCATTGTGCATTTTGTGTTACTTCAAAATGAACGACGTGATTGATAATCCCGCCGACTGTGAGGTGAGGAGTGTGATTCGATTTTTGAATGCCCGACATTTGAAACCTGCAGACATTTACCGGCAATTGAAAGAAGTGTATGGTGATACTGTAATGAATGAAAGAAATGTGAGAAAATGGTGCGAAATGTTCAACAATGGGCGAACAAATGTCCACGATGAAACTCGACCCGGACGCCCATCACTCATCACAGAAGACCTGATCATCCGTCCTATAGTCCAGACCTTGCTCCTAGCGATTTTCACCTTTTCACTAAGCTGAAAGACTTTCTGGGTGGTACGCGTTTTGGAAGTGATGAAGAGTTGAAGAAGACAGTGAACACCTGGCTTAATGAACTGGCGGCAGAGGAGTATAACACGGGAATTCTAAAGCTAGTGAACAGATACGACAAATGTTTAAATGTAGGTGGTGATTATGTAGAGAAATAAAGGAAGTTTCAGTTATGTAACAGACTTTGTTTTTTCAAATAAATATATATTTTTTTAATTATTACAACAGAACGGTCGTTATTTCCTGGAACCCCCTTGTAGTATTACGTTTTTTAACTTGTTCAATATTCTAATCTGTGAAGCAATGTATGAATACCATGGAATACAAATAAATACAATACAATACAACCTATGAGTTGCGACCCAAACATGATCGCAATGGCTTTTGGGATGAGTCACTTCAACTTTCCGAAAAAATAAAACAATTTTAATTAAAAGTGCTTTATTCAAAACACTGTAAATCTTTTGTGAACTCTAGTACCTGACATGATCTTCGCGTGGTGATGGTGAGAACGCAGCCGCCCAAACGGGAGCACGAGAAGGTTCTGAAGGCTCCACTCTGCACGGAGCGCCTGAAGAAAGCTTTGCAGCTGTCGCAGGAAAGGCCTCCAAAATGCAGACTATGTGCCTTGTCTCCACATATCGCACAGTTTCGGATCTGTGTACGTCTTCCCTTTATTCCAGCTTCATAACAGCTCCTTTTTACATGTCTTGTAGTAGAAGATGTTTCCGAAATGTTATGAATCTCCCCTGTTTGGAACAATACACACTTTAAAGATTTGCTATTATAAAGAACACATCCTTACTCATCAGTCTGTTTAAGCGGTTAGTTACAGCTTACAGCAGTAAAATTTTGGAAATATTCAACATTTTTTTCCTCCATTACTGTATCTTGTACAATAAGTTCCGTAAATAACAGTAAATCTTCGTGAATGTATGTATGTATGTATGTATTTATTCACACTGCAATGGGTATATACCCGGTGGCAGTGGTAACTAATTACACTCAATAACGACAATAACAAACACAATTAATAAAAAATGCAATTAATAATAATACTAATAATTACTACTACTACTACTAGATAATAACAGGGAACATCCTAAATGAAATGTAGCACGATCACTTAAAATAACATTTAAAGTAAATCTAATTAGTACCTTAAACCTATGTTCGAACTAAAACCCACGAGTATGATATGTTCATATCTGCACAAGTACCTTTCAACACTACACTCATTTCGCTGTCAACTCACTTACTGCACAGGAACTACGACACATTTCACTGATTCTATCCTGATTTCACTAACACTTCAAAAACATTTCACTGTTCAAATACTTTGCACTGCCACTATAAACTATAAAGCTTCACTGACAGGAACACGTTTCACCTACTCAACACACTTCACTGACACAACATAATTCTTCACTGATACAACACTTCAATAACAAAATATCAATTACACCCTTTAAATACTGTGTATAATTATCGTCTATTAGTAAAGTCCTTAAGCCTATTTTTAAATACATTTTTGGTTGTTGGTAAAGCCTTTAGTAAGTCTGCAGGTAAAGCATTCCAGTCCCTGATAGTACGATTGAGAAAAGAAAACTTTCCAGTGTCCGTTCTCTGTCTTCTTTCCCTCAATTTATATGAGTGGTCGTACTTATTTCCGATGACATTGTACAATAATTGTATCCATTTCGAATCTTGCTAACCACACATACAATAACATAAATACAGACATGAAAATCCTACACATACAACCCAAAAATCAAAAACTCAACACACTAGAACAATATGAAATATACAGACACACTAAAACACACCCCAATCTAATTCTTAACACACAGATCAATTTCAGAACATATACACACTATTTGACTCAACTCTTCATCACACGAACGCACCCACACAACAGGCAGCGATGTTGAGATGACGCCAAGACACAGAAGGCTCTGAGGATGGTGTCAAGTAGCATCGAAACAGCTGTAAGACGCACATGCTTACATAATTAACACGAGTAAGATCGTCATTTAATCAAGTATTGATGATTGTATGTGTGAAACACTGTCCTTCTGCTATAAGAAAAAATATTTTTAAGATTTAAAAAAATTATTTACAGTTTTTTTTTTTTTTCAAAATTCAGTTCACTATGCAGTGATGAAGCATTTCCCACATAACTCAAAAACTATCCAACATTCTGTGATGAAATTTCTTGTATGTATTAATGTATGCTATATCTACAATATGATGCAACATCACTTCTCTATATTTGATAGATTGTCTGATAAAAAATAAATTAATTTTACAAAGTGTTCAAATATCAGTATTTTCTTCTAACACAAAATTAAAAAAAAATATATTATTTATTAAGGAATGTAGTTGAAAGAGCATGATATTGCAAACATGAGTTTCAGCAATAAAATAAAAGAGAGAGAACATGAAAAAGTTACCAAGTTTATGAGTTATGAGGGAAACGCTTCATCACTGCACATTTTAAATTTTGAAAAAAAAAATATATGTATATATATATAAATAATTTTTTTAAATGGTAAAAATGTTTCTTCATATAGCAGAAGGACAATGTTTTACACATACCAATTTTCATTATTGTACAAGATACAATAATGGAGGAAAAAATGTTGAATATTTCCAAAAATTTTACTGCTGTAAGCTATACCTAACTCCTTAAGAGAATACTGGAGTCTTTCACACAATATAAGCAATAAAGAACAGGTCTTGTGGGAATGACACATAATTTATCATTATATGTTTTGTGCATTTGGCAACAATTCAGTTAGTTTATCAACAGTAATCTCACTAGACATTTTGATTTATCTAGAGAAAATAAAAACTCGAGTGGGATTTAATTGACTATTACACGATTAGAAGAAAGTATATAAAGATTAGAAGTAACGAAGTACTCCAATACAATAAAATATTAATTGACTTACGAAAATACAACTGTCTTCAAATGTATTATTGTACCATCTCAACATTACAAATATTACGCTAGATGCATGCTAGATGGCAGTAGTGTCTTTATACAGACACTGTAATGATTACTATTCAATAAATCTTAATATTAAACAATCTGTGATACGTGACTATCCATAATATCATATAGCAGAAGCTATAACATAACCTAACTAATATACACAAGTGTTAGAAAAGTTTTAATTAACGACGATGACATAAAAAATAAACATGAATAATTTTAAAAGGAATAATTATTGAATGTACAATTTTCAAATTTGAATGTGGTTGGTGGTTCAATTGATGTTATATTGGACGTGTGCGTAATAGAAGTGGAACTCGTTGATTTAGGCCTACATGGTGTATTCAACTTATTCAGGATTTCCGAATGGTGCTCTTCATTTATTTGTAAATCGGATTTTAGAAGATGCATAGGTATGATCAGTGATTTTTATTAATTCTTGTTCTTGAATGCCAATGCGAGTCATATTTGAAACTACTGTGCATCGACTGGAGTGGTTTGTAATATATATATATATATATATATATATATATATATATATATATATTTCTTTTTGACGTCCAGATCAGCGCAGTTTCAAATGTTGGCAAACAAAGAAACAAATGCTAGGGACGCGATAAAATTAAACAAATGCTAGGGACGCGATACAATTAAACAAATGCTAGGGACGCGATAAAATTGTGCGATAAGCAGCCATGATTGGTTGAAATACGTCCTTTCGTACCGTTTTATTGGTCAAAAGTAGTATGACGTAGTAAGAGTGTAATAGTCATATTAATAGTGTTCTCTATATTACCATTCTCCATAATTATCATTCACATATTCATTACGGGTGCAATGTAGTCCCACAGCCTCTGATGCACTCTGGATAGAGTCTGGCGAACTAAGTGGTCTACACTTCTCAGCATAAATCTATAAGTTATTTAGAGTCGATGAAATTGGTGATAGCGAGATGATATTTGGCGAGATGAGGCCGAGGATTCGCCATAGATTACCTGACATTTGCCTTACAGTTGTAGAAAACCTCGGAAAAAACCCAACCAGGTAATCAGCCCAAGCAGGAATCGAACCCGCGCCCGAGCGCAACTCCGGATCGGCAGGCAAGCGTCTTAACCGACCGAGCTACACCGGTGGCTATTGTGTGTTGTAGATGGTTTGTGTTTATGTAACTTATTTAGATTTTTTTTATTAATGTTTATGATATTGGTGATTGAGGCGGTGATGAATCATGGTACCATGTAAATTTCCAATCCGGCATTTGCCTTTTGTGACTGAGGGAAACCATGAAAAACCCCATTCAGATTGGTCGGCCACGGGGTTTGAACCCGGGACCTCCTGAATGTGAGTCTCAAACGCTACCGTCTGAGCCAACTCGCTCGGTCAGTTTGCTTTTATAATATCATTTGAAAGAACATCATATTTTTTGTATCGCTATGCAGTACTTCATTTGTTTAAACAGAAGCACTATCGTTATTGTTACTATGGTAACAACTTAATTGTTGATAGGCTACATTTTGTTAGCCCTTTCGTATTCGTAACCTCGTAGCTATACAAGTGTAGGGCAAATGTAAGTTGCGGTGCCATAAATTAAATATAGATCTATGCCGTAAACAGTAGCACAACCTGATCACTTTCGATCCAAAAACGTTTCCTAGAAAGAAGAACACGACAGACTACCGACTAACAGTCTACTAAACGCTGACCTCAATTAGGTTCAAGTATTCTATAACATGGATATTTTGAAACTAGAGCTCCATATCTTAGTAACAGATGGAATTCATTTAGTAATACACAATAGTACTGATGACGTACATTTCATACTTAATTGCTATTTCAGGAAGCCTAATCAGTGAAAGAAAATATCTTTAGATTTTGTTGTACTTATTTTCAACAACAGAATTGGCAATCGTAAACTTAAGGTGTTCACGTCATTACTGTACTTGAAATATTCATGAAGAGAAAACAAATTTAGAACCAAATTTGTAGGAATTTTTACAACGTGGCCTACTATCATATCAAGTTTAAAATGTGTCCTACAAGAGTTCAGGTCTTTTCAGCGTAATTTCGTAGCGTTACTCTTTTGCTTCTTGAAATGCCACGCTGTTAAATTTACACAATACTTTCTACCATGAATGCAACAATACATTCATAATAATAATTTCTTAACTTTAAACAAATAACGATTGCGAATAAATTGTTAGAAGTATCATATTTATGATTGCGAATAAATTGCTACAAGTATAATATTTATGATTTCGAATAAATTGTTACAAGTATCATATTTATGATTTCGAATAAATTGTTACAAGTATCATATTTATGATTGCGAATAAATTGCTACAAGTATAATATTTATGATTTCGAATAAATTGTTACAAGTATCATATTTATGATTGCGAATAAATTGTTACAAGTATCATATTTATGATTGCGAATAAATTGCTACAAGTATCATATTTATGATTTGAATAAATTGTTACAAGTATCATATTTATGATTGCGAATAAATTGTTACAAGTATCATATTTATGATTGCGAATAAATTGCTACAAGTATCATATTTATGATTTGAATAAATTGTTACAAGTATCATATTTATGATTGCGAATAAATTGTTACAAATATGATTGCGAATAAATTGCTACAAGTATCATATTTATGATTTCGAATAAATTGTTACAAGTGTAATATTTATGATTTCGAATAAATTGTTACAAGTATCATATTTATGATTGTGAATAAATTGTTACAAGTATCACATTTATGATTGCGAATAAATTGTTACAAGTGTAATATTTATGATAGCGAATAAATTGCTACAAGTATAATATTTATGATTTCGAATAAATTGTTACAAGTATCATATTTATGATTGCGAATAAATTGTTACAAGTATCATATTTATGATTGCGAATAAATTGTTACAGGTATCATATTTATGATTGCGAATAAATTGTTACAAGTATCATATTTATGATTTCGAATAAATTGTTACAAGTGTAATATTTATGATTTCGAATAAATTGTTACAAGTATCATATTTATGATTGTGAATAAATTGCTACAAGTATCATATTTATGATTTCGAATAAATTGTTACAAGTGTAATATTTATGATTTCGAATAAATTGTTACAAGTATCATATTTATGATTGTGAATAAATTATTACAAGTATCACATTTATGATTGCGAATAAATTGTTACAAGTATCATATTCATGATTTCGAATAAATTGTTACAAGTATCATATTTATGATTGCGAATAAATTGCTACAAGTATCATATTTATGATTTCGAATAAATTGTTACAAGTATCATATTTATGATTGCGAATAAATTGCTACAAGTATAATATTTATGATTTCGAATAAATTGTTACAAGTATCATATTTATGATTGCGAATAAATTGTTACAAGTATCATATTCATGATTTCGAATAAATTATTACAAGTATCATATTTATGATTTCGAATAAATTGTTACAAGTATAATATTTATGATCGTGAATAAATTGTTACAAGTATCATATTTATGATTGCGAATAAATTGTTACAAGTATCATATTTATATAGAGGTTATGAATTTATTTCAATACATAAAGTATAGACCAGACGTGTCAAATTCACAGCCCTGACTCATATAGATCTGTTGGGCCCAGTTTATTAAGAAGAAACAAATGCAATGCGGCCCGCGTTCAGAGTGTTCGTGAATGAAACGTGAAAATGGCGCGCAGTGTAGCGATTTTGAGGATATACGTTGGTTGATGACAGAAAAGAGTTGTCAGATATCGGGATTAAAACATTAATCTGTTTTACTGTTTTTTTTTTCCTATTAACAAACAATATATAGAAAATATTGCTAATACATTACAGATTACATAATATGTCTATTTCTTCTTTTTTTCGGTTCACATGTTCTGACATCCAGATTATTTGCGCAATTGGAATTTTGAGTTTGACATGCCTGGCAAAGACTATCAAATCTTCTTAATTAGGTGTTTCATTTAGGAGGAAAAGTTTTGTACCAAATGGAGTTCTTTTATAGCTGTTAAAACAGTGCCCCAACTGGTGTTCTCAGATTTGAGATTTATATTTTCTTAACTTCATTACGTATACAAAATTGATATGATATAAAAGAGGACATGTGGCATAAGATGCCAGTTGATCACTTGACCTATGTGACTGAGAAAAAAAAAACAACAAAAAAGTATATGTCGATGTCATTGCGATCTTTTGGGAGGTGTTAACAAAACTTGACGTGACCACTGAACATAAATCTCTTAGTGTTTCTATCTCTTTGTAGTTGTGAACAGGAAGTCACATAAGGTCACGAACAATGATATCTAGTAATGTCAACAGTCTAACTGCAGTGGGTCAAACGGAAGGAGTGGGGATGAGGGTGTGAAACCTAAGATGAAATTAATACTGGTTTTAAACTTCCCCCTCAATATTTAAATTGATTTTTTTGTTTAAATTAAAATTAACTGAAATAAATAGTTATTTAGACTAATATGTTTTGAAATAAAAGCCTGGTATGTACGCTATATAGTGATATGATTTTAGCTTTTAAGTTTGACACTAAGAACACAATCAATTTTAAACTACACAGCTCCACCAATTTAGTAAAATGCGTTTGGTTCTAAAGAAAGCAGCAAAACAGTACAACGTGGTCTGTTGTGACGAGAATACAAGCCCCGCATGCCGATACAGTGAAACCTCTCATTTACGGACATCGAAGGGACGTAACAATCTGTCCGCATCTGGGAGGTGTCCTTTATTGGGAGGGAGGCTCCCCAATCTAACAGTAAATTTATAATATGCAGTATGTATCCCTTCACGCTTTAAATGAAATGTATTACTGTAGTTTAATTCTTAATACAGTATACAGTACTACAGTAAATTCTTTGCAACTTTGAACTACAGTAGATAAGACCGAAAAAGGAAAATACAGTACTGTGCCATGCTATTTTATTCTAGGTCTACAGTTATGCAGTACTGTAATTTACAGTTTTCAACTTAACCTTTACGTTCAGGTGCCATGTCTCTCGAAACAGAACAACTGATTGAAGTGAAGAGAATAATCCTACTAACCCTATCATGTGTCGAATACAATTTCACGATAGCGGAAACCTTGGACCCATCAGACAGGTTAAATTTTATGACTTTGTTTATCCACCCGCTTCCAGCTAACAAGGGGTAGCCGGCTGGGCTAGTGGTAGCCTACGAGACCCTTATGTTATATTTCATGTTAAGGAATTTCTGTATAGTTCTCAAGACTATATTTTCCATTATTGTAACCCATTAGGTCTTGAAATCCAAGTTCTGTCCGTAGTCAGGAGGTAAAGCTGTCCATGTCCGTGTCTGAGAGTGTCCGTAAACGAGAGTTAAATTTATCATTATTTCTACATTATTTCAGTTGCGACATAAAAATCTGTCCGTATATGAGGAGTGTCCGAATCTTAGAGGTGTCCGTAAGGAGAGGTCTCACTGTATATCGAAATGATAGCCGTCCAAATCTTGGATTTTAAATATCGCCATCCTAGACTAAACGGCAGTTCGGAAGGCGGTCGGCTGCTATATGCGCCGTAGCATTTCTAGTATGTGACGTCACAAGCTTGTACAGTAGAACCAATCGGAATCAGTCTATAACAAGTACTTCCCGAGTTCGTTTGTTTATGTGTCAGTGTTTCAATACATTGAATAAGTAAAACTAACATTTACTGTGTGTATGTAAGATAAATAAATGGAAGAAGAGACTGTAAAAAGACAAGTATTGCACAGGCAGGCGCGGATAATATTGTTTAAGGTGTATAATTATTTTAAAAACATTGACGAGCAGAACGCTGCCGGCCATCTTGATGCTGGCTGCAATGTTGCCAATGTGCAAGGAACGACTGCAGAAGCATGTGGTGTGGGATTGAGAACCGTGCAAAGAATATTGTTAGTGAAGGAAAGAGTTTATGTTTGGTGTCATGTTTACAGTAATCAACGGCTAAGGTCATTATTGTCTTTTGATGATTTAAATTCTCTCCTATACTATTTGTATTACAAGTGCGCGTGAAGTACGATGTGGCAATGTTGTACGCTGCCTTGCCCTCTCTATCTGTCTCTCTCGACGCAAACGCTAGCAGACTACCGCCTTCCGAATTGCCGTCGACTCTAATCGATTCAAATGAACAAAAAAGAAAATATAAATTAATGTTAAATAGTACATTATGCAACGAGCCTATAATGATAGTAATTAAGACGCAAGTATGTTTGTTTATGAAACGAGCGCAAGCGAGTTTCATAATTTTCATACGAGCGTCTTAATTACCATTATAGGCAAGTTTCATACGACTTTTTATGCTTGACCATATTTCTAACTTTAAATTATTCAGAAGTATATACATTTTATTTGTATCTGACAGAAGATCGGAAGTGACCTTGTTCATAGCTCTTGAATTGTGAGATGTGCGCAGACGCGAAAGTATTGATTTTTTTTTTCCGAGGAACAATAATGTCATTGACCTTGATATAATGCAGAGAATGTATAACCTGGAAATTGATTTAGAATTGAAAAAGGAGATGACAAATTGAATTTATTTGAACATTATTTACAATTAACGCTAATTATTATAGTAACAGAACCTTCTGCGACAGTATTGGATTTCCAGCCTCCGTGACGTTTCCCTCGTTGTCTTTCGATTGCATAGCCGAGAATAATCGAAAACCTGAACTTTAATGAATAGGTGTACTTTAATGACATGCATTAAAGGACTGCTACCAGGTGTATAATTACTACATTTCGGCATGGTCGAGCACAAAAATACATAATAAAATTAAAAAAAAAAAATAATATTCTGCGACAAGATGTGGTAACTATCAAGACGATAAAAATTTATTGAAAATAAATAATATACACTGAATATTATAAAGATGAATAGAGATGGTGATTGATGATGTTCAATGAAGATTTTAAAATGGTTGATGCAATTGTCTGAAGAGTCTTTTCAGGAACCTTTAATTTTCTGAGGATTTCCTAAAGTTTAAAAACGAAGGTTTTAGAATCTAAAAATAAAATTTGTAGATTTCAGTTAATTGGATGAAAACTCAGCAATTAGCCTACGTAGCAGTGCAGAATTTCATATTCTTGAAATATTTCAATATGCATCATTTGACATAACCATATATCTTCCTCCCACACAACGTAGAGCCATTAACTGCAAACATTTGAATAACTTATTTGAAAAGAATACATACAGATATTGCTTCCATTTTAATATTCACGTTACATGCTAATTTTAGTTCATGAATTGTTAAAAAGTGGGGTGACACAATTGTTTATGTAGAGTAAGAACAATTACTATGCACTTAAAAGATAATTCTATGATTCTATTTAGAAGTCCTGGCTCGTTACTTCGCCCTCCCAATGGAATATTATAAAGATTGCAAGCAGAAAACCAGACTATTACATTGTAATACCATATCCATGTCCCTTTTCCACGAACAGTATAGCTGAGCTGTTCTATTTTATTATCCTGTTGGTCTTGAGCATCAAATACCGATAATGTCAGAATAATAACCAATTTCCTTACAACCTTCAAATATTTTACAGTTTCTTTTACAAATCCGTTATGAACAAATATTTTATTTCCTCTCTAAACATAGAACTGGCACAGTCAATAACTCAATCAGCTGTTGGGTACGGTGTTCGTCAGATTCTATACGTCAGTGATGTCAATTGATGCCCACAGGAGCAAGCGCGCGCTTTAGAGCCCAGGAGAGCCTGAGCGCTTTACAGCGGAAACGAAAGAGACGGACGAAAGAGGTGGTATAGCCGCTTGGTCGAGCTATATTCAGGGATGGCCAGCACTGATTCAATAGATAAAGGGAAGAGAACTTATTAAAACTGTATCCATGTTAAATTTTAGATTTGCCTGAGAAGTAAAAGTGCATTATAAGAATGTAAGTTTTAATTTTAATGCTCATTTTTCACAAGTTCGATTTTTTATTCAAAAGGAATATTTTCTCAACTTTTCATATAGAAAAGTGAAATTTTCAGATATAGGCCTATTTATTTAGTAGCCTTACAAAATGTTTTCGTAAATCTAATATACCGTATATACGTATTACTGAAGATACTTACACTTAAAGCAGATAAAGTCTCTAGGTAACTTTGCTTTGTACAGTAATATTGTTTTGATTAGTTTATTGATTACTTTTGTAAGGCTAAAGATACCATCAATATAAATTCCAACTTATCATGTCATACTCAATCTCTTTCTTTGGAATATCACTTTCTTTATGAATGATGTGTTTCATCCACTTAATACAGTATAATATTATACTACTATGGAATTTAAGTGAATATTCCTTCTTAACTCTCTATTATGTTATTAAGATTTAAAACACAAGTGCAATATTAAGAAATCAGTGTTAGTACTTTTGTTTTACAGACAATATAGATAATATTAAACAGAAAGAAGCATGAGCTATCATGTTTAAAGTTGTATGTCAAAATTATAAACAAAATAATTTTTAAAAACAATTTAGACATAATTTCAAGGGATCTGTTCACTTCATTCTCTTCCTGGTACCATTCTCAATTGCATAAAAATTTTACAGAGCAAAATTATACAAAACAACATTTTTTGTATGTAAAGGTGTACATATATCTTAAGACAAAATGCCTCTAAGGACATGGCTATGACCTTCACTCGAAAGACGAGAGTGGACCGGGGAGGGGATATCGATTCGTTACATCTCCGTTCGGGATGAGGCTAGCCCTAAACTGTTAATGGGTTGAGGGAAAACCCCGGAAGAACCCCAATCAGGTAACTTGTCCAACCTTGATTTGAACCCGGGCCTGCTCGTTTCACAGCCAGACACTCTATCCATTAGACTAGTATCTAGTTCTTACTTACTTACTTACTGGCTTTTAAGGAACCCGTAGGTTCATTGCCGCCCTCACATAAGCCCGCCATTGGTCCCTATCCTGAACAAGATTAATCCAGTCTCTACCATCATATCCTACCTCCCTCAAATCCATTTTAATATTATCTTCCCATCTACGTCTCGGCCTCCCCAAAGGTCTTTTTCCCTCCGGCCTCCCAACTAACTTTCTATATGCATTTCTGGATTTGCCCATACGTGCTACATGTCCTGCCCATCTCAAACGTCTGGATTTTATTTTCCTAATTATGTCAGGTGAAGTATACAATGCATGCAGCTCTGCGTTGTGTAACTTTCTCCATTCTCTTGTAACTTCATCCCTCTTAGCCCCAAATATTTTCCTAAGAACCTTATTCTCAAACACCCTTAATCTCTGTTCCTCTCTCAAAGTGAGAGTCCAAGTTTCACAACCATACAGATATAACTGTTTTATATATTCTAACTTTCAGAATTTTTGACAGAAGACTAGATGACAAAAGCTTCTCAACCGAATAATAACAGGCATTTCTCATATTTATTCTGCGTTTAAGCATATATGCGTATCTAGTTCTAGATTAGAATATTGACACGTATACTTCACCACCAAGCGGACAAAGTACTAGATTACGCACATAAATGTGATGTTAACTTCCCGTGGGAGTATTACACCGTCAGTTAAAACCCATGTCACAGCATATCATTTTTACGTCCATTGAAGCGGTCCGCAGGTTAATGCTTTGCGGACACTATTCTTGTTTTTAATTACGTGAATATTTTAGCATGCTTATCGCTTTAAGTTGGCAGTATAGCAGGCCGCAGACTTTTAGGCCTGTTTTCATTTAAAAAACGGATTCTTCCTTCCTTGAAACAAATAGGCTACTCTATTGCTGTGTAACTTGCTTGTCCAGCCTGTGGAAGATCCTTCAGAGAGTTCAATTAGAAATGACCTTCTAATAGATTCTATGATATAGCCAGGGGCGGATGCAAGGGGGGGGATTAAGGGGATATATCCCCTCCCGAAATTTTGAGAAAAATACGAAACAAGAAACAAAAATAATATTAATTTTAATTCGTGAATGTACATAGGAATTAGAGAGTTTTCCACGTAAATTCTCTTTGCTAAAGTGTTAAATTCCAAGAACTGCAGGAAGACAAACACAGCGTTCTTACTTCAAGACAGAGAGTCATGAAGAGTATTTTATGCTTTTAATTTTCCTTCTCTTCTTAGACTATTTCATTAGTCAGCTCAAGGACAGGTTTTTAAATCATAAGGGAATCCTGAAGTCCATACAAACTTTTCTGCCTAAAAACATAGTGCGAGCATCAGATGAAGATTTAGAAACTGCTGTTGAGGCTATAGTAAATCAGTGGCCCAATGATGTTGATGCATCACCAGAGTCTTTCTTCAATGAATTGAAGATGTGGAGAAGAAATTTCCTTGATCAGAAAAATCTTCGCCTAATACCTACTGATTTTATATCATCTTTGAACAGGTGCAATGAAATTATTTTTCCATGCACTCGCAAGGCGCTGAAACTTTTCTGCACGTTCCCTGTAACTACAGCAACGCCAGAACGGTCGTTCTCAACATTGCGGTGTTTGAAGACTTACTTGAGGAGCACGATGGGAGCAGACAGATTAAATGCACTGGCCTTGATGTATATATATATATATATATATATATATATATATATATATATATATATATATGTAGAAGTAAAAGCTCATGAAGTACTGGATGAAATGTCTAAGAAGCCTCGTCGCCTTCTTCTGTAAATGTCATTCTATCATTGTTTTTGTATTGCAGTCATTGTAAATGTTAAAATTAAAAAATTATGGTTTATTTAACAACGCTGGCAATTGCCAAGGCTATATCAGCGTCGCCGGTGTGCCGGAATTTTTTTCCCTCTGGACTTCTTTCACATGCCAGTAAATCGACTGATATGAGGCCTGTCGCATTTAAACACACTTAAATGCCATCGAGCTGGGTTGGGGTAGAACCCGCAACTTCGAGCACAGAAGGCTATACCGACTACGCTACTCAGGCCAACTTGTAAATGTTTGTGACTCGGAAACAAATTGTGAGTATATAAACTTATTTCTCATTACTCCATTTTTACTATCTCCTCAAATCCCTCCTCGAAAAAAAAATCCTGCGTCCGCCCCTGGAAATAGCCCTAAGGCAGAGTTTCCCAACCGGTGTGTCGCGACCCGCAGCCCCATGGAGTGTGTCGCGAAATTTTGGAATTCAAAAATAGATTTTATGTCATCCAGAAAGTTTCTTGACAACGCATTTTTTTATTTACAACGAAGTCTTTGATATGGTACATTTTATTTTGAGACAGACTTTACCAATGAAACGTGAACACTTACAACAATGCTCAGTTTAATTTTTCTGCGTGGCGATAATTCGAATGAAAGTGAACACTTGCAACAATGCTTACTCTTTCCACTTACTAATAAACAAGAGATCAATATAGTTAGAATATATTGGTCAGTTTCAGACTCAGTGTTGCCAATTCAGCGGTTTTCCCGCTATATCTAGCGTTTTTCGGCGTTAGTTTAGCGGGTAAAACTTATGAAATTTGTATTGCTGATATAGGGATTTAGCGGGTATTTTTAGTAGTCACAGCGGCGAAATAATACAGGGACATCACTTTATTTTTACCAACATTTTTAACATCAACCTGGCTATACTCGGAAACACTGTTTCCCCCTTCCATTACAGGAGTTTGATGTTACTAGTGCAATATGTAAACAAATCATTTTACTAGGTATAGGAGGAGAGAAAAGTAGTGTATCCAATTATGTTGTAGGGAAATACGATATTACGATTTTCAGTTTGATCTTCACTTTTACGGAATTTATCAAAATACAGTAGAGTAGTAACATTTTTTTTAAAAAACTCAACTTTTCAGGCGGCTATGTTCGTTATGTAATGTCTACTTTATTTAACATATTAATTATTGGTGTTAACATACAATACAGAGAGTGCATTTAAATTGAGGGGGTCATAAGTAAAGGGCTGTAAGTGCACTTAAGTTACTTTTGAGAAAATGGGGTTTAAATATTTAAGCTTTCGTAAAATCGGTGAAATTTTTTATTTAAATTTTAATGTGTGATGCGATTAAAATATTCCTTTGCCACTAAAATTTTAGATACTTTTGCTTACACTGGATGCACTTAACTCATGTTATTACAAATGTCACTAGCATTCCTTTGCTTCTAGCCACCTCAATTCAAAAAAAGCTAATCTGAATTTTTAAACAAGTTGCTGAAAATGGTTGCCGTTCATTACAATGCAGGCTTCAATTCAGTACGCATATTATTAAAAACATTTTGAAGCATATTCTCTGAAATTGAATTTATCGTTTCTTGAATATAATTTTTAGTACGATATAATTAATATAGCTTCTTTCTTCTATAGAAAACGCAACCATATTTCTGAAACACACTATACACTGCAGTGTTTACTTCACTGCTTGAAGACTTCGAATGCAACAGCGGCCGTAAGTTTGTGTGTCTGACGGGAGCAAGGACATTAGTGAAGGGGTGAGAGTGAAGTACATTCAGAAATGCAGGTACAATAAAAATGCAAGTAAAAATAAAATGATGTCCCTGTATAATTTTACATTGATAATATAGTAATTTAGCGATTTCTGCATGGCTTCACAGCGGATTTTTAAGAATCGAGTTGGCAACAATGGTTTCAATAGGTCTACATATTCCGAAATTAAATATTTAGTTATTTAGACTGGGAAGTTTTGAAATGTATATCAAAATAAGGGAAACTTGTGTGGTGGCAGATAATATTGCTATACATAAGGACCATGAAATGAGAGAAGGTACTTCTAAATGTATTCTGGCAAAAGATCTCCTACACGATTACAACACATTACAAACCACAAAGCTCGACTGTGGCATAGGCCTACTTCTAGAGACTCTATATTGATCTTCGTTTATTACAGAGTCATGACATGGGATGAAAGACGAAGGGTAAACAGTAGAGCAATGCTAAGCGCTTCGGGATGCAAAAAGTAATATTAATTCTTTGTTGACTACAGCTACTCCGGTATCGTGCACGTAACTGGGTGACTGATTGTTTTATGAAGACTTTTGTTTGGTGTTAACGATCACAATAAGGCGATACCATTATGATGTAAGCGTCCTTTCATGTAGTTTGTGAATTATGGATAACATATTTCAATAACGCAAGAGAACTTGCATGACTACAAAGCGCTCACAAATTGCGGTATCTAAGCATCCAACGATCGAACAAAAGAAGCAAAAAGTCTGTCACTTTTCGTTCTGAAAAGGAATTTTGTGCGAGATCGTGCGTATTTGCTTGGTTTCCGCACAAAACCAATCCGCGGAAAGTCTAAAATTCCACATTCAGTATTCCCAACCTAACACACATAACAATTTCTCTCTTCTTACCGCTTAAGTGACATATTGATTTTACTGCTTTAGGCTTTTAACATATTATTTTTAGAGACGTTCAATATATTAATAATTATAAATTGAAAACTTACCACTGCAATTTCACCTAAATTGCACTGTTAATTATTGTTTTTAAATATTTGCGAAAATTAAGTAAACTCTACAACTCCACTAAAGTTATTGCATTCGTGATGCAAGTAACATTAAGGAAGCCGTGAAAAAATCAACAAGATCTCAGACTCATCATAGACTGGGGGTAAAAAAGACAGACGTATATCACGGCCTGCTGGAGTATAGAAAACATTTTAAAGCAACAATGTTGAAGATAGATATTTTTGTTTTGCAAATTTGCCGTCATTGAAAAGAAACCAAGATGGAGATTTCATTGCAACTAATTAGAAATTCCTCTTTCAGGTATGTAATAAACGATCTTCGCACAAAATAATGTACGATACACGAGCGGTATGTTTGTTTTCATGTTCTCGGAAATTAAAAAAGTCAACTACGTTTCGCTTTTTCAATCTTTTCCTCGAACATGAAAACGTCAACATACCGCTCTTGTAACGCATATTACTATTGTGCGAAGATCGTAGTAGATAAATAATATTACCGTTATAACGCCAGTTTAAAAACCATGCGCTCTCCTGCATATGTTATTTCCTGTATGAAGAGATTAAAAGACCAGGAGATTAACTGTGATCTAATTTTGTAACTAGGGTAGTATCAATATGTCTGTATCAATGTTATGGTTTGTGCTGTAAGAACTAGCCAATAGAGATAAGAGTACACACGTGTGTGACCTTATGACATCTTATGACATCAACATTCATTCACAGCATTACGTCCCTTCATCTCATCCGGCGGAGACTTTCTCGTGGTTGGAGCACAGTAAATGAATGAATGAAACGTACAAATGCTAGTCAAATTGTAGGCTTACCACACGTTAAATACTGTGTACGATGCTGAAGTGATATTCGATGGCACTAGAATTTTGTTAAAAGGTACAGCAATACGTGGCTTACAAATCGATAATACCAGGTGTTTCATAAGTCCGTGAAACATTTTAGAAATCCATCACAAATAATTAAGCAATGGATACTACATTTTATTACACAGAAATGTAGGTAAATTCTCCAAGTTTATTTTTACATTCCTCACAAACACTCAATGTGTCCACTCTTGCTGATATGGTAGACATCTAGCCGATAATCCATTTCATCTCACACGTGTGTCAGCGTGGTGATACGGTTGCCAAGTTCCTGAAGGTTAGCGGAAAGTGGGGCCCAAAAAACAATGTTCTTCAGAAAATTCCACAAGAAAAAATTGCAAGGTATAAAATTCGGTGACTTGGGTGGCCACTGAATCAAGGCATTATCTTCTTGTCCACAGTGTCCTATACAACGTTGTGATAAATTTGTGTTGAAATAGCCTCGTACGTCATTGTGGAAATGAACTGGACAGCCGTCTTGTTGAAAAATGTAATTATCGCTAGCATTCATTTGTGGCATCAGCCAATATTCCAACATGTCTAAGTAGGTTCTCCATAAAGAAAAATGGTCCACAGACCTTCACGTCGGAAAAGACATTCACCTTACGCGAGTCTTGCAAATGCTCAATTATTGCGTGGAGATTTTCGGACCCCAAATTCGAACATTCACTACTACTCTTCCTAGCGGAAAACCACGGCAACTATGCGATACGGGCTTTATCCTAACAAAACTTGGAGAGTTTCTCGTTCTATTGATATAAGAATTACAATTATCCGTTGCTTAGTTTATTTGTGGTGAATTTCTAAAATGTTTCACGGACGTATGAAAGACGGTGGAAAAATCATATTAAAGAAATTATCCCCAAACTAAATTCAGTATGATGAAAGAGTAGTAGAACGGAGAAAAACTCTCTCCGGCACCGGGATTTGAATCCGGGTTTTCAGCTCTACGTGCTGATGCTTTATCTACTAAGCCACACTGGATTCCAATCCCGGTGTCGGATCGAATCATCTCAGTTTAAGTTCCACCTCTTGGGTTCAAATCCCGATGCCGGAGAGAATTTTTCTCCGTTTCACTACTCCTTCATCGTACGATGACGCAGAATATCTGCATGGAAACATCAAATGTACTTCGGTACATTAAAATAATATGCATAAATTCAGTATGTTTTGCTATTAGATCAATCCAAGAGATAGTAAATATCAATACCTTAAAAACAATATACTTTGGATACTTTCACTCGATAATAAGTTTTGGAAAAAAATTCTGTGGAAATTCCACAGATAGTAACAGTATATTACTACTACAAAAAAGAGTAATTCTAACAACAGTAGGTGCCAAATCTAGGAAATCGTGTAGGACCATTTAAAACAACTACAAATAATGCCCATGGCTTCTCAATATATTTTTTTCATTAATATAATCGTTAAAACTTTGTAACTAATTGAACAGTTCATAGTATAAATACTCGTCAAAAATTATTTTCATACTTTATCGACAAATCTATCGCGCTAGCAAAAGAAAGAGTGCGTTATATGGCAGTTAAAATTGTTAATAGCCTCCCTATGGATATAAAAAATCAAACTCAAAACATAAGATTATTTTGGGCCAAATTAAAGAAGTACTAATTTCTCACGCCTTCTATTCTGTAGGTGAATTTATGACCTTCAATAACGCTGCATAAATATTTCTGTCTTGTAGGGGTATAAAGTATCGATACTAACCTCTTGTGTTGTACTAGTATATTGTAAAACTCTTCTGTATATAATTCAATTAGACTGTGACTATGAACTAAGACTTTATAGTACTATTATGATTTCTTTTTACATGTTCCATATGTTTACATGTTTTCCATATTCTAGCTTTGAAGCGATGTACGAATACCACGGAAGGTAAATAAATACAACAGAACGCCGTGGTTGACGGCAACTTCTCTATCATGAGTGTAATGCGGGTAGTAGAACTCCAGATTTATTTTAAATTGAAGACAAAGGAGTAAATAATGACTAGGGACCGGATTTTTAGGTTTTTGGCATAAGTGAAATAGGTTTTTTTTTTAGGTTTTATGTCCAACCTGTGAAAGGGGTCGCAAAAACTGCCCGATTGTTAAAAATATATCCTTAAAAATATTCTTAAAAACTGAATATATATTTATTAAGGCAACATGGGCCACGAAACTGACCTTTTCAAGAACCAAACTATTTATCAAAATTTTTGCTCTTTCCCCTTTAACATTATTTGTAGTTTGAATAAATTATTATAGCAATTAAAATTTTATCTAATATGGTTTGTCTTGATATAACTACATAAATTTTAATTTTCAATAGATAAAAGGTACAGTACACACAATTTTTAAATTAAATTTGTTCGAACTTAATTAATACGTGATTATTCACTGTAAAGATTCACATACCAGAATAACAACTACAAACACTTCTTTTCCGAAAGAATTACGTACATGCGTGTACAGTTAATGTACAATTTAATAAATTTGTAACAATAAAATTAGTAACCTGTATTTCTACATGTTGTTGTACTGTACATAATATTAATTTTGTATGCCGCATCTTAATTGATATTTTCACGAGATATATTAACCCAAATCTCATATGTCCAAGAAATATTCAACGAAATCATGATTAAATAAGCACCGAAAATTAAGTAAAATCACTACGAAATCACTTCTCTACTAATAAAATATTTCACTGTCATTCTGAGTCAACCAGTATTTAAACACTTTCGTTAAAAAAAAAAAAACGTTAAGTACGTAGTCAACATATTTTAGGCTGAAAATTATAGTAGACACACAACAAAATGAAAGCATACTCTTCCACCATGAGTAATTCTATTAGTCATATTTTATCAATCATATATATATATATATATATATATATATATATATATATATATACAGTATATAATTTGAACTGGTAATGGAAATTACGGGAAAACTGCTGAATGGATTTTAATGGATGACCCGTCATTTTGAAGCGTGGCATCCAAGGAATTTCAGAAAAATAGTAACTTTCAGTGAAGCGTTAGTTTTCCTACATAATTTTCCTATTTTCCAAAATCCATCTTTCGTCAGTTTTGAGAACTAATTGCATTGCAGAACAAAATAAAACACACACTACAATAAACAATAGGCTATTACACGAAGGCCATGATCTGCAGGATTGCTGACATATTTAGAATTCAAATTCAATTGGTTATTAAAAACTTCAAGACTTACTAAAATAATTTACAGGTCTGATTCTGCGGTGTGTAATTTGTGAGTACAGCTGTGTGGATATTAAAATCTACAAAACTTGAGGTGGTTTGATGACATTATTACCATTAGAAATTAAATTTTATTATAGTAATGTCATGATGTGACTATGTTTCATTAATTATTATACATATTAATGCTATATTGATGATATGAAAATGAAACATTTTGGGATTATATTAGTAGATGTAGAGAATATCTTAAATTAGATCTTCATTTCTATTTCTATAATTTACTGAGTGGCGGCTATTTTATATATATATATAATAATTACAAAACTTAGGTAAGATAATAATATTGTTATTAAAAGTCAAATATTTTTATAGTTATTAATCAAGTGGGGTTGGGTCTTTTTCATATACTTAATGGCGGTGTGGTGTAGATACTTAAAGGCCTATGCGTCATTCCCTTCAGTATTGGCTCGAGAGAGCGCAAAAATTACAGTTCCTAAGGAGAGACCAAAAGGTATTACTTACTGATAAAATAAGAGGCATAGAAAATTTTGTAACCTCCCGATCATTTCAGCAAGATCTCTTAGCAGGATAAAATGATTTTACCCTCTACATTTCAAGCTCTACATGCAGCAGCTATACCACGATGCTATGTCTATTGTTCGAAAGCGTAGCAAACCTTACTTTTTTAAACTTTCGCCTACAATCCACAATGACCTGAAATAGCTATTGCTTTACTCCCAAATGAAAAACCCACTGATCGCTGACATTGTTACTTGCGTTTTCACGTTGAAACTAAAAAACTGAAGGTGGATAGGTTCAAGAAGAAGTATTTGGCATAAAAACCATTCAGAGGGAGTATGTTTCATTATTATGGAAGCAAATAAATTTCAGAATGTCTGGTATTCGTCATTGAAAATAAATCTGAAAAATGTTTATTTGAACATTTAATGAACTTAGTTTGCAGCATTTGCTGCACAAGCCACTCACTAGTAATGATATAATTAAAAGACTTTCCGTTAAGTAGTCAACTGTTTTACGCTGCAGAATAAAATTGACAAACGACATTACATATAAATAATGATATAATTAAAAGGCTTTCCGTTAAGTAGTCAACTGTTTTACGCTGCAGAATAAAATTGACAAACGACATTACATATAAATAATGATATAATTAAAGGGTTTTCCGTTAAGTAGTCAACTGTTTTACGCTGCAGAATAAAATTGACAAACGACATTACATATAAATAATGATATAATTAAAGGGTTTTCCGTTAAGTAGTCAACTGTTTTACGCTGCAGAATAAAATTGACAAACGACATTACATATAAATAATGATATAATTAAAGGGTTTTCCGTTAAGTAGTCAACTGTTTTACGCTGCAGAATAAAATTGACAAACGACATTACATATAAATAATGATATAATTAAAGGGCTTTCCGTTAAGTAGTCAACTGTTTTACGCTGCATAATAAAATTGACAAACGACATGTCTAGAACATACATTCTCATCATAAGTAAGAATTTTAAAGTTTATCAACATAATTCTATATAACACAATTAAAGGTGTTTCTCTAATTTAACTAAATATCAGTTAAGAGTGTGTTAAAAAACGTATAAATCGGTCAAGTGTGCATCCAGGAATGTTCGAAACTCTTATGTCGTTATATAAAGTGTTCTCTTTTAAAAGACAAAATTATATTTGGAGCTCTTGCTTACCTCCCGACATATTGTAGCAGCTGGGGTCGAAGAAGGACGTCGCTCGCGGAGCCTGCATGCATAACCTGAGCACTTGCACCAAGTTTTGTCGCAGGTCAGTCGTTAAGGGAAGCTGACTCCTAGCGTGTGACAACCACGGACGGCTATGAGTCTTCCTGGGTAATAAAAACACGAAGCTAGCGTCCATTCTCTAGTTCGCACATCGTCAGTGCTAGTTCCTCTGATAAGACGACATTTTAAAAAGTTATAATGATAAAAATATAGGTGTCTCCGGTATCGCTAGCGTTTTTCTTTTGTTTAACGTTTATTTTATGTCATTGCTGCCTTCCTTCGAAACTACTTCCAGACGTATTGATAGGCCAACAACTTGTTTGACTACTCGACGCCATAGGATTAAGCAGTCCGATCGACTGTTAGACGTCACTTATCTTTGAGGAGGGGATGCATGCGAAGACACCCTCACTGTGGTTCAAGAGTTTGCGCTTTAAACTACAGGGACATCATTTTATTTTTACTTCAATTTTTATTGTACCTGAGTTTTTGAATGTACTTCACTCCCACCCCTTCTACTAATGAAGTTCAACCGTCCTCCACACAGATCCAAGACCGCATATACAGTCATACTAGCCTTACGGTCATAGTAAACAGTACGTTCCAAAAATATGTTCGCGTTTTCCAGTGACGAAAGAGCTTTCAATATTGAATAATTTTCGCACAGGTTCTGTCGGCCATTTGCCTACGTCGTATCCCGGTTTCCTCCACCAGCTTTTATTCGCCAGCTAGTGGCTGGGCTGTCTTAGCTCTTTTCTGAGAACATTAATTTCTGTTAGGAATTGGACGTCTACGTAATATTATACAACTGTTTAAAATAACTTAAAAGGGCCTCGTTAAGTAATTAATTGTCACGTGATTTGCCCTCTTTCTACGATCCTGTGACATAACCACTCGGACGGACAGTAGATAGCATGTCTGAGTAATTTTATCTTTTCGGATCGGGCAGAAATGAAGATTGAATTTACAGTACGTAAAGTACTCTTTTATAGAGTAGGTACAGAATTATTTCAACACTAGCCGTACCCGTACGCTCCGCTGCACCCGTTAGAAATAAATATAAAGTAATTACATAATTAAAATAGGACATTTGATCCAGGGAATATTCGTGTTTGATAGAAAGATAAATTGTTTAATATGTTACTTAATTTAAATTATATTTAAATAATTAAAATGGAATCATTTTGGTCCACAGAGCACTCTGGTGCAATGACAATTCCTTTAATATGTTTCTTAATTTTTATTACATGCATCCATAGTTCAATGAATATTGACATCATTTACATTTAATGTGTATACTTTATTTTACTTGCTATATGTTTCCATTGAATTATGGTAATAACTTAATTTTAACTCTTGTTTTCTACGTATTCAGTAAATGGCGCTTGGCCCACTATGGTTCTGAACCTTTCAAATAACTTAAATTATATTATATTATATTATATTATATTATATTATATTATATTATATTATATTATATTATATTATATTATATGTTATGTTATGTTATATTATATTATATCATATCATATCATATCATATCATATCATATCATATCATATCATATCATATCATATCATATCATATCATATCATATTATATTATATTATATTATATTATATTATATAAAGGTGTGTTGATAACGGATGTACCCCGATAAGTAAGTTTTCAATTTGTTATGGGGGCTCTTGAATCTCAGGAGGAACAAATTTTATTTTACAACAGGGCAACATAATCTGCTTGGCTCATTACCCAAATTTTTTGCACTGCATTTAATGCATATGTATTTTATGTATTTTAGCTCGATTCAATTGACCATAGTTAAAATTTGGATTATAAAATAATGAAATGCTAAGCTAACGTATTATTACTGCATACTAAATCAATACACTCTCGTTGCTCGTTAATTCTCTGAGATAAACATTATTTTAAGAAATACAGGAAACGAATATCAGAATAGCCTATCAAGTTTTCTGTGCATAAGAAGCTATTTTAATCTTACCTGTCCTCAATTCACTCAGAAACTACACTTTCCAATGGTGAAATAATAATTAATTATATAAATCAGTTAATTTAGCTTCCGATATTGCTTCATACGAACACAGAAACATTTTCTGTAGGCTATGATTCATAGCTTTTGATTGTTGTTGACCAAGGTCCCTTATAGACGAAGTCATCTGTTTATTTCATTACACGGCCTTAGATGGCAGTTATTTTAATTTTAAAACTCATTTATCTCATTAAATATCAGTCATATCAAAATTTTTCAAAGACTAAAACTTATCGGAAATGACTTTTAAAGAAATTTTTGTTATGTAACATTTTTCATAAAAATCAATAATAAGCGAGATATTTCGATTTAATTCAGGCCCCCTTATGATCCCCCTTTTAAATAATGTATTTTGAATGCCATATAGCCTATAATCTAAGTTACAACGAACTTAATTTATATTCCAATTTTCATCGAAATCCGTTCAGCCATTATCGCGTGAAAAGGTAACAAACATACAGACAGAGACAGACAGACAGACATACAAACAAAAATTTCAAAAAAGCGATTTTCGGTTTCAGGGTGGTTAATTATATATGTTAGGACCAATTATTTTTGGAAAATCGAAAATTACCAGAAAAATTTCGGCTACAGATTTATTATTAGTATAGATTATTAGTTTCAACATGAGTTACTAGTACGAAGAACGAAACTGGTAATTGGGATTAGGTACAATAGTCTATAGTGCGATAATATGCACATTAGAACTGAAGCCTCTATCGAAATGAACGGCCACCATTTTAAAAAATGTTTAAATATCCATATTATGATTATTTTTCAATTTAACTTCATTCTCTATATTGTACGCTAATGTGCTGTAGACAGTATAATATACACTGCATAATGAATACGTCCACATGGATAGCTCAGTTCGTGAGTAAAAACACTTATTGTTAATACTGTACTGTATTTTGATTAAACAAAAACCTAATGAAAATTATCAAACTCAAAAGCGCAATATTTCCTAGTTTACGTAAATGGATGAACTACTTTTCTTCCCTCCTATACCTAGTAAAGTGATTTGTTTATATATTACGCCAGTATCATCGACCTCTAGTCGTGAAAGGGGGTAGCTAACGGCGTTGATCGAGATGTATAGGCAAGTTAATATTAAAAATGTTAGTAAAAATAAAATGATGTCCCTGTACAATCATGACAGTTACGAATTCGATTCCCGATAGGGAAAGAAAATTTATCTCCCTCTGTGACATTGTCCTGTATTCATCCAGTTTTATTTTGATATTTTTTTTAGTTGGTTATTTTATGACACTTTATCAACTGCTATGGTTATCTATCGTCTAAGTGAGATAAAGGTGATAATTAGACTTCGGATTATATGTAATTATATTAGCCTATTCTGTTCCTATATTATGTATCTATAAGAAAAGCGAAAATGTCGACAAATCACACAATGGGATTATTATTCCGAAATTTTAAGTTACATATTTTGATGCATAATAAATATTTTGGCATATACTTGTATTACATATTTTGAAGAATATTGCATATTTTGAAAGAATAACCTACACATTTTTTCACTAATTTTCCTCCACTTAATTCATAAGTTACACGTTTTAAAATTGTTTATAAAACTTGTCCCTCCGTCTCTAATGCATAAAAATAATTTTATAATTGAAAATAATAATGTATACCGTCAAAAAACGGACATTTTTGACTGATTACGTCCATCTGCAATGTGCAATATAGATTTCTGTGTAGTACTAATAATAATATAATAGTAAGACATAATTTATTATTATTATTATTATTATTATTATTATTATTATTATTATTATTATTTAGAGGAGACGGCCTCTAGATATGGAGGGTAGCTGCGAATATATTGAATAAGCAGTCGTGGACAACCCTAAAATGGGTGGCCCTCCAGCTTGGGGGTTGGGCGAAGGGCTAACAACCCATCACAGTATATGATTATGTCTCGTGACCAGAATATTGTACGAAATGGAAATATAAAAATTGGAGATTTATCCTTCAAAGAGATGGAAAAATTCAAATATCTTGGAGCAACAGTAACAAATATAGATGATACTCGAGAGGAAATTAAACGCAGAATAAATATGGGAAATGCCTGTTATTATTTGGCTGAGAAGCTTTTATCATCCAGTCTGCTATCAAAAAATCTGAAAGTTAGAATTTATAAAACAGGCTGTTCTATATGGTTCTGAAACTTGGACTCTCACTTTGAGAGAGGAACGGAGATTAAGGGTGTTTGAGAATAAGTTTCTTAGGAATTAAACGCAGAATAAATATGGGAAATGCCTCTTATTATTCGGTTGAGAAGCTTTTGTCATCTAGTCTTCTGTCAAAAAATCTTAAAGTTAATAGTACATTATGCAACGAGCCTATAATGGTAGTAATTAAGACGGAAGTATGATTGTTTATGAAACGAGCGCAAGCGAGTATCATAATTTTCATACGAGCGTCTTAATTACCATTATAGGCGAGTTTCATACGACTTTTTATGCTCGACCATATTTCTAACTTGAAAGTATTGGAAATTAGGTCTTTTTATGGTTATGTGCGAACCTGAATTGTGAGATGTGCGCAGACGCGAAAGTATTGATTTTTTACGAGGCACGAATATCATTGACCTTGATATAACCTAGAGAATAAGATGAACATTAGTTTTGATATAACCTGGAAATTGATTTAGAATTGAAAAACGAGATGACAAATTGAATTTATTTCAATATTATTTACAATTAACGCTAATTATTACAGTAACAGAACATAACCTTCTGCGACAGTATTGGATTTCCAGCCTCCGTGACTTTTCGCTAATTGTCTGTCGATTGCATATCCGAGAATAATCGATATAACGGTACAAAGCTGACTTGTGTGGCTGAAGACCTGTACTTTAATGAGTAGGTGTACTTTAATGACATGCATTAAAGGGCTGCTACCAGGTGTATAATTACTACATTTCGGCATGGTCGAGCATAAAATTTATAAAACAGGCTGTTCTGTATGGTTGTGAAACTTGGACTCTCACTTTGAGAGAGGAACAGAGATTAAGGGTGTTTGAGAATAAGGTTCTTAGGAAAATATTTGGGGCTAAGAGGGATGACGTTACAGGAGAATGGAGAAAGTTACACAACGCAGAACTGCACGCATTGTATTCTTCAACTGACATAATTAGGAACATTACATCCAGACGTTTGAGATGGGCAGGGCATATAGCACGTATGGACGAACCAGAAATGCATGTAGAGTGTTAGTTGGGAGGCCGGAGGGAAAAAAGACCTTTGGGGAGGCCGAGACATAGATGGGAGGATATTAAAATTGATTTGAGTGAGGTGGGATATGATGATAAAGACTGGATTAATCTTGCTCAGGATAGGGACTGGTGGCGGGCTTATGTGAGGGCGGTAATGAAACTCAGGGTTCCTTAAAAGCCATTTGTGAGTGAGTTGTATTATTATTATTATTATTATTATTATTATTATTATTATTATTATTATTATTATCATCATTATGTTTGTACGATTATTAATTTTCTAGAGATGAAAACGAGACAATAAAATTTTCTTCCGGCAACATTATCAGGTTCAGGCCATTGCGTATTCATAGGAATACAAATTTGACGTTGAGGAGGGATAGAAGCACATTTACTTCTACACACGGGTAACGCATTCTGAAGCTTCATTATGTTACAAGGTTTTACAAACCATTTAAAAGAACTGATTACAACACTTATCAATTTCCGTCACAGACGAATAGCGGAATAGATAAAACTGGTACTTTAACATCTTAAGTCGTAGTTGTAAAGCATTAAAATGCTACGTTCGTTACTTTTTTTTGAGTTATTTGGTGATTGTATTGACTGCTTTTAAAATGTAAATGTCCGTCGAAACTGGGCTGGTCTTCATTAGATACGCGCTACTAGTTTTAAATCTGGTTGCATTTTATCGCCCTCCACTTTACACATAGTATAAGATTATGAGCCCTGTCACTGAGCAGGTCTATTTTCATTGCTGCGATTTCATTACTCTTCTCGCGTGATAGAAAGACGCTTCTTATATATCACATGTTGCAGTACCTGCATACATTGTCCATTTCGATAAGAACACTTTAGGATTACATTAAGATAACTAGGGCTTCAAAAAGTAATTTGAGGCTATTGTATTGCATTTATTTTCATTCTGTGATATTCATCGCATCACAAATAGAACATGGAACATGTCAAAAAATCTTATAGTACTACAAAGTCTTAGGGTCGTATTCATAGACGAGACTTTGGACCAAAGTTGACTTTGGAAAGTACAAAGTCACCATTTTCCTATTCACAGTCGACACTGTGAGGAAAGTAAACTTTAATCTTGACTTTACTTCGAAGCAGCCGAAAATCTAGACTTTAACTTTGACTTTCGTTCGTGGACATAAGGAAAATGGCTGATATTTAGAACATTGTTGAATTTTCCGAGAATATTGAAGACATCTAGGAGATTATTAAAGCTGTCCATGTTCCTTAGCGTATTATTATAGATTATAAATTCAAATTAAGGCACAGATTTGATAAACAGACAGTACTAAATATCCTCGTCATGTTTCAAGTTTCATTGATGAATAATCAAAGAGGATTATCTGTTCCACCAATAAATAATACAACTTATTTCACCGCGATTTTACGCTATAGGTAAGGATTAATAGCTTAATATTGATTCTTACTATTTAATTCTATAGAGGATAGGTTATACTACTAGGTTCAAAAAGTTCCCGGAATTTTACTACCATTTTTCGTATTAATATATAACAAGGGATATTATACATTTGTTTTGTTGGTAACATTCATGATGCCATTTCCTTAAAGTTTGTTGATAATGGCAATTATTGGTTTTGAGTTGTAGGCAATTGTTTATCATAGTGTTTCGTTTGTTCGTCGCATTTTGTAATTATGTCCACAGAGCAAAGTACAAACATCAAGTTCTGTGTTTTGCTGGGGACATGATCAGTATGGCTGATGAAAATGGTGATTTCTTAAACAAAATGAAACTGGTGCTACTTGTACGACCCAGTCCCTAAACGACAGTCATCTGAGTGGAAATCGAAAACATCTCCTCGGAAGCAAAAATTTCCTAGGCACACTTCCAAAGGCAAAGTTATTTTAAATGTTATGTTTTATTTAACGACGCTCGCAACTGCAGAGGTTATATCAGCATCGCCGGATGTGCCGGAATTTTGTCCCGCAGGAGTTCTTTTTCATGCCAGTAAATCTACTAACATGAGCCTGTCGCATTTAAGCTCACTTAAAGCAAAGTTATGTTGGAAGTTTTCTTCGACTCTCAGGGTCTCATGCACCATGAGTTCATTCCAGAAGGTCGTACTGTAACGAAAGAATTGTACGTAGAAACCCTCCGTCGCCTCTGGGACGCAGTGAGAAGGAAACGTCCAGAAAAGTGGGTAGAAAACAACTGGTTCCTTATGCATGACAATGCACCTGCTCATCTCGCAATTATTGTAAAGAATTTTCTTGCCAGGCACAACATAACTGCTTTGGATCACCCACCATACTCTCCTGATCTCTCACCACCTGATTACTTTCTGTTTCCCCGTCTGAAAAGTCATCTGAAAGGACGGAGATTCAATGCTGAAGAGGTTATCGCAAACGCGACGAGAGCACTAAGACGGGTTTCACAAAATGGCTTCCAGGCCTGCTTCCAGGAACTCTACACGCGTTGGCAAAAGTGTGTTGTTGCGGAAGGCAACTATTTTGAAGGAAATGCTGTAGAATAGTGTTTAAGGTACGTTGTTTCTATGATGCTAGCAAATTCCGGGAACTTTTTGAACCTAGTATGTACAGTTGGAAATACAGTTAATTTATAATCCTTGCGGTCGTCTTAATAATGTTTTCTGCTTATTGATTTAAGATAATTTTTAAGTAGCTTCTGCAGATATGCAGGGAATAACTCTGCCAACTGTCAGCAGGATAATATGTCTCTTTCATAGTCTGTCATTGGTGGAATCTCATCTTCCATATCTTCACAACAAAATTATTTTACAATGAAATAATTTCAGGGCTTAATGAGAAACTAACATAACTACAATCGATGTTTTATTCACAACAAAATTCTTAACAGGCAATACTATTTCAGATAAACTATACCATCATGTTTTGTAATTATGAACTGTGTTATATACAAGACTGTTCGAACTGAGTTACGATTTTTTATTATCGACTGGTGTAAAGACCTAAAAATTTCAATTTTTGTACTTACTTACTTTGTACTTCATCCCTTTTACCCCAAATATTTTCCTAAGCACCTTATTCTCAAACACCCTTAATCTCTGTTTCTCTCTGTTGATAATGATATTGTTTGTAAATTTAATATTTGTTCCGAGTTAATTAATTTGAAACATAAGTAACCCTGTGCATGTAAATTCTATTATAAGTTCATTCATACAGAGTGGATTGTACAGGCAGCCGCTACTGCAACTATAGTCGCGACGCTGTTATTCCCGGCGTGACTCCTCCTCTTTGCTTACGTCTTAGGAAGTGAAGGCTCTATAAAGTCTAGGTAGGTAGTATCGTTCGCCATTTTTGTTCTTTCGTTGCCTAGCTACCATATGAGGAATCTATTTGCCGCACCGTTAAACATTATCATGTCGTAGCTCCTATGATAATAAATCAAACGCACTGTAATTCAGCAAATAATTGAGCGGCAAATAACGTCCTCGTGTGCTTTCTGCGAACGCCAACGAAAGAGCCAAAATGGCGGGCGATTATATTAAGTATTTATCGAGCCTTAAGAAATGAATAACGTCTTCCTCAGCGAATCACAAAACGCACACGTTTAAATGTAGCCGACCAGCAATGCAATTGACTGCCGGAAATTAGAGCGACGGGACTATAGTCATGTGTGCACACAAGCATTTTGTAAACACAGACCTTTATGTACAATGCAGCATAACCTATAACTAGAGCCCGGATGCTTGGCAAATGCCTTTTTTTTACCGAGGGAAGTAAATCATTATTTGCATAGATACAAATGTGATTTGGAGTAAATTTTATCTCATTTTGAATTTAACTAAATATTTTTTGTAACGCCATTAACTGATGTAAAGTAGGAGAAACAGAATGAATTTAATAAATTTGTATATCTAACAGAAATTTATTTTATCAAAGTACAAAATTTATACAAAATTATCACAATATAATAATCCAAGTTTTTTTTTTTTTTTACAATTTAATTAAATATACGTAATCATATTTCAAAGCACTGATATTGATGACAGACATTTCATGTCTCATATAAACTTGAATTCTTTCATCAGTAAATGTTGGGAAAACTTCTTACCTAAGATTAAACATTTAGTGCTGTTGTGGCATAAGCTGATACATACATTTCCTGTTACTAAATCTACGTATTACTCTGTGAAAAGATTTATTAAATCTACATACTTAGACTTCAACAAACAAAATTTGATAACAAAATCACAAGGGAAAAAATGGAACTCTGCATCATAATCCACAGTTAATTCCCGATTTACCACGAAAATCGTCTGTAGCTGCATTTAGATTGGCAACAGGCCATGATTGTTTGGCCAAACACCTGCATAGAATTGGAATATATCAGTCCCCTAACTACCCACTGTGCAACTCAAACCAAGAAATGGATTCGGAACACCTCAAAATCTGTGCTTCAGTGGCTGGTCATGATAATATCTTTGAAAAATATTGGAGTGCAAGAGGTCAAATGACTTTATTGTCACACGCCTGACATTAGAAAACAACAACAACAACATTCGCCCAATTTACGAGAGCAGTATGCCTATTAGTTTTCTAACGTATTTTTGGCGAGATAGAGATACGACTATTCGTACTTACGTGTTCAGAGAAGGAAAGTATTGTAGAAAATATTATTTATTTATTTATTTATTCATTCATTTTTATTTATTTATTTATTCATTAATTCATTTTTTATTCATTCATTCATTCAGTTAATTCCCGATTTACCACGAAAATCGTCTGTAGCTGCATTTAGATTGGCAACAGGCCATGATTGTTTGGCCAAACACCTGCATAGAATTGGAATATATCAGTCCCCTAACTGCCCATTGTGCAACTCAAACCAAGAAATGGATTCGGAACACCTCAAAATCTGTGCTTCAGTGGCTGGCCATGATAATATCTTTGAAAAATATTGGAGTGCAAGAGGTCAAATGACTTTATTGTCAAACACCTGGCATTAGAAAACAACAACATTTTCCTTATTTTACAGGACAGCAGTTTTAAAGTTGATTCTTTCATGAAAAATCAGTGATACATTAGTAGGTATATTTTGTTTTATTTGTATTAGTGTTAGCTACTAATGGAAGTATACATACCATGTTTTGCAATAACATTAAAAACAATATTTGCAACATATCTAGATCAGTGGCATTCAATCTTTTTTGCTAGTGTACCCCCAAAATATATTTGTATCCCCAAACTGTATTGAAATTACATACGAATTAAGGAAAGACTATGATTGATGCTGTACTAAAAATCTTGCAATTTTGTCCATTCTTCTTTTATCTTTATTTTTAAATATGGTCTGTGTTAATTTTTTATCAGAAAAATGTATATACATCATAAGATTTTAACTTTTCAATTTTTAAATGTCAATTCAATTTTCATACTTTTATCCAATTTTATTATACATTAGTACAGTTTCTTATATCATTTTTAGTTATCACTTGCATATACAGAAGATATAACACATATTGCTTATTCAGAAATAAATTATATTTTATATTTTTAACTTTTCCAGTCAATGAAAGACTTTTACAAAGTATCATAATTTAAGATAATCTTTCTATTTTCCCATTTGTCACTTTTTAATTTTTGAAATATAACTAATCAAGTTATTAATTATAATTGTTTTCGTTTTGCAGTCGTAATTAGTCATCGAAGATGGAGAAGCATCTCCGAAACATGTCTGAATAACATCTTCAATAAACTTATTGTACTTATTAGTGTTCATACAACTGTAATATATCACCTTTAATGTATTTCATTTAATGGATTTCATTATTATTATTATTATTATTATTATTATTATTATTATTATTATTATATTACACTGGTCAATAAAATTGAACATATTTTTTGTTAAAAGATAAATAATAGGTGATTCTAATAGCATTTTTCGTGCTGATTTCAGACCTGTTTGCAAAAATTTTGTATCACGCAAGGTTTTTGAGTAATTATAGGAAAAGTACTTCAGACTTTTCTAGTATTGATAGCTTGTAACATTTTACCTAAAATCACATTTACTTACCTAAAATGTGTGTGAAATACATAGGTTGGATAAAAAGTAATGGCAACACTGCTGTCACATGACGATGGTGCGTTCGAGAGCTGCCAGCTGTGTGGACATGAACAAGGACTGTTAGATGAGTTAGTGCAGCCAGCGGCGACAGTACTCTGTCAATCTACTGCAGTGTGTAGAACGTTCACTTTCATAGGGATAGTGCGAGCGCCCTAAGAACATCCTTACAAAACTAGAGCAACGTTCCTGGATCAAAATTGAAGTGGCACGAGGTCGTAGTGCACAAGAATGTTTTCAGGGACTGCGTGAAGCATGTGGCGATGCAGCGTTGCCATATCGCACAGTTGCACGATGGGTTAAAGCGTTCCAGGAAGGCCTTGTTGCACCAGTACCAAAGGGAAGGTGACGACTTCCTTGGACGAATCGTCGCTATGGACGAAACCTGGACTCTCTCGTATGAACCAAACTTGAAACGCCAATCAAATGAATGGAAGCATCCCGGTTCTCCTCGTCCAAAGAAAGTGCGCCCTACACAAAGTGCTATGAAGGAGATGTTCATTGTGGTGTATGACATTGATGGGGTAATACTGCACCACGCTGTACCTCCAAGGCAGACGGCAAACGCGGACTACTGGAACATCCACCGTACTCACCCGATATGACCCATGCGATTATGATCTTTTCACCAAAGTGAAAGAATCACTGCGAGGGACCCGGTACAATACCAGAGATGAACTTATCCGTGCTATAGGGCGGTCAATATGGAACATCAACAAAGATGGACGCGCTGATGGTGTACGACGCCTTCCAAACATTTGGCAAAAGGTAATAAATAAGTGGGGCGACTATATAGACGGTATGTAAACGTTGTACCCCTGTGAATAAAGCCATGTCAGAAATATCGAACTGTTGCCATTACTTTTTATCCAACCCAAGTAGATTTTAGGCTATACTTCGCTTGAGAAACATCTCTTTTTAGTGTGCAGCAATAGTCTAACGGAATATTTGGGCTCCATTTTCCTGGTAGCGCCTCCACATTTCATAAAAGTCCTGGTGAAAACGCTCCCCAGTTCGCCACTTACTACCCGAAGGTTTTGAGGAAAGAAAAAAGTAGATGAGAATCGAAGAAGTTATTTTGAGAGATATGACATCCTATTACATTATAGTTCTGAATCAGCTCACTGACAAGTTTTCTGTAATCTTTTGATTTGTGGTTCCTAGAAAGTAACAGTGTTGAATGATCCTTAGCTTCCCGGCATATCATTGCAACTGGAAAATCCATATGACGGGATCCTTATAGTCAAATACTTAATAGAATCACATGGAGCACAACAGATTTCAGGAGCCCAGTTCGTGTCCTCATCTATTTTTCAATCAAAAGAACACTCGTAAGCTCTAATCACAAACGCAACAAAAATTGTTTATGCGATTTAAACAGTATTTCGAGTTATGTTTCATTTTAATAAGATACGTTTACCACACTTAAAATAAGGACAAAGAAACACAGGTTATGAAACTTGTTTCATGAATGTAAGTTCCAACTCAACTGAGAATTAATATTAACTCTCTGTCTTACGAAGAATAAAATTTATTTGTATGAATTCTGACTTCACGGGCAACAATGATCTAAAGTTATAGGCCAATTGATAAAGCAATAAAATGAAATAGTCTATTTCAAATATTTTCTTTCCATTAGCATGTTAAGGACTGTATATGGCAATGAAAATAAATAAAATTTTCTAAAATTGCAAAAAAGTGGGTGGTAGAAAAATTCTGACTTCATTTTTGGAATCAGCAGATGAAATTACATAAGAAAAAGCAGAAATTGTACATTTAACAAAATCAATGTTGACCAGTGTTATTATTATTATGCAGTAGTCATTGATGCAATAACCACACAAAGCATTAGGAATGCTAAACGCCGTCACGCCCTGAGTCTCGTCGACCCGTCCATTCCTCCTCGGTGTCTTTGGAATAACTTACGTGATATGGGAGTAGGGAAGAAAGCATCAGAAGCTGAAGTTATAAACATACCGCTTGATAAACTCAATGAATACTTTACCTCACCTCCCACTATACGACCTGAAAAACAGTCAAAACGAAATACAATTAATACTCTCCTAGCTAATCCTCCACCTTCTCGCGAAAAATTTTTCTTCTCGCACATTACTGATTCTGAAGTAAGAAGGGCTCTTAAAAGCATTAAATCTAAAGTACAAGGCACTGATAACATAAGCATAGTCTTTATCAATAAGTTAACAGCCTTGGTACGCCCACTTCCTAAAGTAAATTCACCTACTTCTGCAAAAGACTATACGCCAATCTCCATTCTTCCCGTTTTATCTAAAGCTCTGGAACGCATCATTCATAAGCAGTTGTCAGACTACCTAATAGAATTTAATCTTTTAGACCCTTTACAATCAGGTTTCAGAAATGGCCATAGCACTTCTACTGCTTTGTTGAATGTTACTGAGGACATACGCGCAGCCATGGATAAACGACAGGCTACTGTACTAGTTTTATTGGACTATAGCAAAGCCTTTGATTCTGTTGACTTCGATCTACTATTAACTAAACTACAAACGCTACACCTTTCTGATAGTGCTATCACCTGGATGTACTCCTACCTTACTGGCCGCCAGCAGCGTGTCATATCTAATAATCGTTTCTCATCCTGGCGTACTGTAGATACAGGAGTTCCTCAGGGATCAGTATTAGGCCCCTTGCTCTTCTCTATTTATATAAATGGAATTTCCAACTCATTTAAGCACTGCAGATATCAAATATATGCAGACGACGTTCAATTGTATATTTCAGCCCGTCCCGACGCACTAAACGATAGCATTAATAGTCTGAATGAAGATCTTGATTCCATCTCTTCCTGGTCTCAACAATTTGGGCTTAACCTAAACGCATGTAAATCACAGGCTATTCTGTTCGCGAACCGTAGATTAATTCCTGAAGTCAACGACCTGAATATTCCACCTGTGAAACTGAATAAAACAATCATCCCGTTTAGCTCTACCGTCAAAAATCTCGGAGTACATTTCGAATCTAATCTCAATTGGGATACGCATATTAAATATACATGTAAGAAGGCATTCTCTATTCTCCATTCACTAAAAAGATTGTATCATTATCCATCTAAATTAAAACAGACGCTGGTACAGACACTCATTCTACCTCACTTCGATTATTGCGACGTTTTGTTCAGTGATCTCAGGATTGATTCCACTCAGAAACTACAGCGTGTTCATAACGCGTGCGTCCGCTTCATTTGTAATGTTCGATACTATGATCATATCTCACCTTCTTTCAAGAAGTTATCATGGCTTAGGTTACATGAGAGGAGAAATCTGCACTCACTTTCTCTCTTATATCGAATTATGCACACTTCATCCCCCTATTATTTATTCACTCGATTTCATACTCTCTCTTGCTATCATAATATTAATACTCGATCACAACGCGATAACACGCTAGAAATTCCACTTCACGCATCGTCTCTGTATTCCTCATCCTTCACTGTTGCTACCTCTCGTCACTGGAACTCTCTGCCGCCTGAAGTCAAGGGCTGCCGAACATTGAAATCTTTCAAATCCAAGTTAGAAAATTATCTTATGACGAGTTGCCAAACTAACTTACTATTATGACAAGTGTTGTATTGCATGTTTCACGTATTCACATTTTTTTATGTTCTAATGATATTCAACTTATTTTATATTTTTGTTTTCATATTTTCCGATAATGTTATATCTCTAATGTGATAAGTTGAGCTATATATAATCTTAATTTTCCTTATTGTGTGTACTTAGAAATATTGTATTCACTGTATACTTTGTACTGCACTATTTTATTACTACTATTAGCATTATTATTATTATTATTATTATGATTATTATTATTATTATCATTATTACTATTCTTATTATTATTATTATTATTATTATTATTATTATTATGAATAATTGTCTTTTTTTGTATGCCTCATTTATTTTGACCTGCTGTTCACATATTATTATGCCTTTTTCTTTCTTTCTGTATGTTATATACTATGTCTGATTTCTTCTTATTTGTTGTTTATTTTTTATTATTATTATTATCTTATTCAGTTTTGTGTGTAAAATTGTAGTGTAATTTGTAAATTTGTAGTGTTTTTGTAACGCAGTCTTTACTCCTGGTTGAGTGTTAGAGAAGGCCGTATAGCCTTAACTCTGCCAGGTTAAATAAATCATTATTATTATTATTATTATTATTATTATTATTATTATTATTATTATTATTATTATTAATGGTAATGATTTACGTAAAATGGTATTCAAGCAAGGAAAAACAAGAGTTGATATTGCAAAAGAAACTGTAATATAATGCAATAATTATAAACATGTACAATAAAATAAATATATCAGCATTTTTACATATGTAACCAGTGGAATGTGTACTCCTTGAGACAACCCCGCGTACCTCTGGGGATGTGCATATCATAAATTGAATACCATTGATCTAGACAACAAAATATTTTTGCCAAAATTATACATATCAGTTTCTGTCATGACACCACATTATTGCAACATAAATTTAAGATATTACAGGATTATGTATGAAGTCAGATGATGCATCCAGTTCAATATTTGTATCCATTTATTACTCAACACTTATCAACAGTAATCTCACTAGAGGTTTTGATTTATCTAGAGAAAATCAAAACTCGAGTGGGATTTAATTGACTATTACATGATTAGAAGAAAGTATATAAAGTACTCCAATACAATAAAATATTAATTGACTTACGAAAATACAAAACTATCTTCAAATTTGTACCATCTCAACATTATAAATATTACTCTAGTAGATGGCAGTAGTGTGTTATGATGAGCTGTTTTCTTATCAGTTGTGCCAACTATGGAATCTTCATTGAACTCTGTGGACGGTTACTGGTCAAGAAGGCTTTGTTGATTCAGTTTCATTTTTATTAAAACACTTCAATTATCGCGATCCCAGTAATCAACGTCACTTGACAGATGATTTTCAATAAATCTTAGTATTAAACAATCTCTGATACGTGACTACCCATAATATCATATAGCAGAAGCTATAACATAACCTAAATAATATAAACAAGTGTTAGAAAAGTTTTAATTAGGGATGATGAAATAAACAAGAAACATTTTAATTAACGATGACGAAATAAAAAATAAACATGAATAATTTTAAAAGAAACAATTATTGAAAGTAGGTACAATTTTCAAATTTGAATGTTTTAGTGGTTGGTGGTTCAGTTGATGTTATATTGGACGTGTGTGTAAAAGAAGTGAACTCACTGATATACATGGTGTATGATTCAATATGAAAAACTTATCAGATTACCAGAAAACAATTGGCATTCATACAGTCCTCTCCGTAGATTAAAAACTCAAAAAAGTTTCAATTCCATGGTTCAAGAAATAAAACTGAAAATCAATATCCCGAATTTAAAAGAAAACTTACAAATTAAACCAAACCCTTTAACACTATTAAATATAGAGTATAATCTAAATTTAACACAAGAAATACTGAAATCAGAAGTAAACACTGAAATAATGAAACAATTGTCTTTAGAGACAATTAATATTAGGTACCCTCCACAAAACTGGCTTCATTTATACACCGACGGATCCTTGATCTCCAGAGAACAAGGTGCCGGTGCAGGTGTTACGTGCTGTCTCTTCTCACTTTATAGATCTCTTGGATATGGAACAACAAGTTTTGATGGTGAAATCGTTGCAATAAGTGAATGTCTCAGAAATCTTCTATGCCACATCAGTAAATTTAGGAATGCAGTTATAGTGTCAGACTCCAAAGCAGCTATTCTATCAATAGTCTCTAAACACACACCTTCATCTCAAACAGCAGAAATAACTAAAATGCTCTCTCGACTAATATCACTCAATAAAAGAATTGTATTCCAATGGATACCATCCCATTGTGGAATCCTGGGAAACGAGAATGCGGATGCTTTAGCAAAGAAGGGCAGCACTGCTACTTACAGACCTGTTACTAAATCTACGTATTACTCTGTGAAAAGATTTATTAAATCTACATATTTAGACTTCAACAAACAAAATTTGATAACACAATCACAAGGGAAAAAATGGAACTCTCTGCATCATAATCCACAGTTAATTCCCGATTTACCACGAAAATCGTCTGTAGCTGCATTTAGATTGGCAACAGGCCATGATAGTTTGGCCAAACACCTGCATAGAATTGGAATATATCAGTCCCCTAACTGCCCATTGTGCAACTCAAACCAAGAAATGGATTCGGAACACCTCAAATCTGTGCTTCAGTGGCTGACCATGATAATATCTTTGAAAAATATTGGAGTGCAAGAGATCAAATGACTTTGTCAAACGCCTGGCATTAGAAAACAACAACAACATGGTGTATTCCTCAAGTTATTCAGGATTTCCGAATGGTGCTCTTCATTTATTTGTAAATAGGGTTTCAGGGAAGATGCATAGGTATGACCAGTGATCTTTATTAATTCTTGTTCTTGAATGCCAATGCGAGTCATATTTGAAAGTGCTGTGCATTGACTGCAGTGGTTTGTAATTTTCTGTTTTTTGACGTCCAGACCAGTGCAGTTTGAAATGTTGGCAAACAAACAAATGCTAGGGTAGTGATATAAATAAACAAATGCTGAGGACACGATAAAATTAAACAAATGCTAGGGACACGATAAAATTGTGCAGCCATGACTGGTTGAAAGACGTCCTTTCATACCATTTTATTGGTCAAAAGTAGTGTGACGTAGTAAAAGTGTAATAGTCAGAAGAAAACAATACTAAAGCCATTACATATAACCTGTATGTCAAGAAATGGATTTGGAACACCTCAAAATCTGTGCTTCAGTGGCTGGCTATGATAATATCTTTGAAAAATACTGGAGTGCAAGAGGTCAAATGACTTTATTGTCAAACGCCTGACATTAGAAAACAACAACATAACCTATATGTGAGTAAATAACATCAAATGCACAAGTTTTGCAATAAAATATACTGGAATTTCTGTATCATACATACTCTTCAATGATTCACAACAATATCTTTACACCTAAAGAAACTGTTCCGAAAAACAAAGAAATTCAGTTGAGGATAAAACATACATGTAGAGAACATTTTAAACTCCAACAATTAAAAAAAATATATATACATTATAATGATGATGTATCCATGTCGTCAAAACATGAAGCATTGAATGACGTCATTTTAGAGACTAGTTCATCCACTGAATGCTCCAATTCACATACATCTTCAAGGTTGATGTTGGAAGTGTTGAGACTGAACAGAATCTGGCATTTCAACGAATGCTGAAAAAAAAAATCATGCTTTAAAATGCATATTTCACGATAGTTAAAAGGGCAAACAATAAATGTACAATCATATTAATTCTTAAGGAAAGTAATGAAAGAAAATGTTAAATGTGATTTTGGGTTTTTCTTATCTTAGAACGTAACACAATGTCATTAACACAAGGCTTCCAATCTCGGGAATCTTCACTCCCACACTCCTGGGAACTCCACACGGTGAAATCCATACACAATTCCTAGTACTTGGGCAATCATCGCACTGTAAGTTCGACTTTAAAACATGAAGTACACTGAATAATTTCGAGGGACAAATTTTTCCGGGGCCGGGCATTGAACCCGGGACCTTTGGTTAAATGTATCAACGCTCTACCAACTGAGCTACCTGGGAACTCTACCAGACACCAATCCAATTTTTTCCTCTATATCCACAGACCTCAAAGTGGGCTGACAACCATCAAAGGTTAAACGTACCAACGCTCTACCAGACACCAATCCAATTTTTTCCTCTATATCCACAGACCTCAAAGTGGGCTGACAACCGTCAAGCAACCAACATTGAGAGCACACCAGAGTACTGCATTGGAGTTAAATCGCTCGCTTGAACTCGGTCGAGTGTCGCACCCTCGAGTGAGATACGATCGGTCGTGATACGCTCGTAATAAATAGAAGCACAGTACAAGGTCATCTCACCGACATGTCTTATCTTGTATGGAAGGCGACAAATAAGATACACATATGTTTTGCTCACACGGTAAAAATAAGGCTTTACTTTCTGCGTTTATGACAAACGTTTAATGGAACGTACCAAAACAGGAACATGAAGTTATAAATAAAATAGTATGAAAAACTTCTATATACAGTTATTATTGCTAATTAATAATTATTCAATATTTGATTTACCACATATATAATACGATAGGTCCATACATAGTGTTCCGCCTATATACTGCGACAATGTAGAAACGCTTTACAAAATATTATTGATATAGCAGTAGATTAATAACAATATTAGTACAGAGATAACGTCACAGAAAATATAATAAAACAATAATCATGCTGCACAACTGTTACAGACGCAAAGATTGATACACTAATTATTAGAGATTATTACTATTATTATTATTATTATTATTATTATTATTATTACTAGAAAACTTGATACGGTTCTTGCATTATCGTGATTGTGTTCTCCGTTTATAATAATTACATTTACATCCAATAACATCTATCAGATGTGAAAGCAAGTTTTCTAGTTGTATTATGGAGAGGTTAGTTAAACACTGCAAAGTTTTGAAATGATAAATATCTATGATGTTACTACACAGTTCATCACTGTAACAAGAACGAATGTCTAACGCTTGTCTTATACCGTTCGAGGATTTATCGCTCGTGACAATTTTACCCATCATGCATGTGCGCTACCTATTGGATTATGCTATGAACTACTTGGCGCTCGAGCGAAAACATCCGATGCAGATCTTTGGTGCACACTAACTCTGTGTGACTTAAATTGTGGTTTTCTGTTAACGAACAGTGACATGTATTATGCAAATCAAGCTTTCAGGTATAACTCCCTGTAGTAATAATAATAATAATAATAATAATAATAATAATAATAATAATAATAATAATAATAATAATAACAACATAAGCGTCAAATTTTGAATTTATAAAAAGTCATATTTTATTCACAATATTTAAACAATTTCATAATGAGGTCTACTATGCAGACTATTTTGTACTTTTACTTGGTAGTTATTAAAAAAAGTTTCATGATTTTCAACTTTATATATATGATTCTTTCCCATCACCCCTTCAGCAATAGTTTGATTTACTTCATGTTTGGCTAACAACTTCTGTATCTAAATTCGAATCCATGTATTTTCGTCTGACATTCCATAAATATTCCTGAGAAGAAGATGACGACGACAAAGATAACTACTATCGGTACTACCAAATCCCAGAGCCAGTGTTGGCTTACAGCAAATTCAATTAAACACACACATTCTGAAAATAGTTTTAAAAACTTACCATTTTCTGTAAAATCTTCTCCCTTTCAACACTGGAGAGTTTGTGAAAGCATTCAACAAGCTGCTTTCTCATCATGCAAAGCTCCACGATACTTTCAAGTGCTTTAAGAAGTGTCCTGAAACAGAGAAGTAAATAATTTGACAAATTCTTACTCAACTGTAGTGGCAGAGTTGAATTCTTCTACCTCATGCAATTGTACCAATTTAATAATAATAATTAATGGTAATGATAGGTGAATAGTTATATCACCGGTTGTTCTGTATGGTTGTGAAACTTGGACTCTCACTTTGAGAGAGAAACATAGGTTAAGGGTGTTTGAGAATAAGGTGCTTAGGAAAATATTTGGGGCTAAGAGGGATGAAGTTACAGGAGAATGGAGAAAGTTACACAACGCAGAACTGCACGCATTGTATTCTTCACCTGACATAATTAGGAACATTAAATCCAGACGTTTGAGATGGGCAGGGCATGTAGCATGTATGGGCGAATCCGGAAATGCATATAGTGTGTTAGTTGGGAGACCGGCGGGGGAAAAAGACCTTTAGGGAGGCCGAGACGTAGATGGGAAGATAATATTAAAATGGATTTGAGGGAGGTGGAATATGATGATAGAGACTGGATTAATCTTGCTCAGGATAGGGACCAATGGCGGGCTTATGTGAGGGCGGCAATGAACCTCCGGGTTCCTTAAAAGCCAGTAAGTAAGTAAGTATATCTGTGACCTACTGCTCTTTAAATATGCAAGGCTAGCATCCTGTGATGTGGAACATACAATTTTATAGTACTACTATCCGTACCCGTGCGCTCCGCTACACCCATTAGAAATAAATATAAAGTAATTACATAATTAAAATAGGACGTTTGATCCAGGGAACATTCGTGTTTGATAGAAGGATAAATCGTTTAATATGTTACTTAATTTAAATTGCATCCAAATAATTAAAATGCGATCATTTTCATCCAGAGACACTCATTTGGTGCAATGACAATTCCTTTAACATGTTTCTTAATTTTTATTACATGCAACCATAGTTTAATGAACATTGACATCATTTAGATTTAATGTGTATATTTTATTTTACTTGTTATAGGTTTCCATTGAATTATGGTAATAACTTAATTTTAACCCTTGTTTTCTACGTATTCAGTAAACGGCGCTTGGCCCACTATGGTTCTGAACCCTTCAAAAAAGTTAAATTATATTATATAATATTACATATTATACTATATTATATTATATTATATTATATTATATTATATTATATTATATTATATTATATTATATTATATTATATTATATCAGAAGTTACTGTAATAACATTATAGCATTATGTCCATCTAGAGAAACTACACTTTCCAATGGTGAAATAATAATTAATTATACAAATCGGTTAATTTAGCTTCCGATATTACTTCATACAAACACAGAAACATTCTCTGTAGGCTATCTTTCATAGCTTTCGATTGTTGCTGTCCAAGGCCCCTTACAGACGAAGTCATTTGTTTTTTAATTCATTACACGGCCTTAGATGGCAGTTATTTTAATTTTAAAACTCATTTATCTCATTAAATATCAGTCCTATCAAAATTTTTCAAGGAACAAAACTTATAGCAAATTATTTTTAAAGAAACTTTTGTTATGTAACATTTTTCACAAAAATCAATAATAAGCGAGATATTTCGATTTATTTAATTCAGGCCCCCTTATAACTCCCCCTTTAAATAATGTATTTTGAATGCCATATAGCCTAAAATCTAAGTTACAACGAACTTAATTTATATTCCAATTTTCATCGAAATCCGTTCAGCCATTATCGCGTGAAAAGGTAACAAACATACAGACAGACAGACATACAAACAAAAATTTCAAAAAAGCGATTTTCGGTTTCAGGGTGGTAAATTATATATTTTAGGACCAATTATTTTTGGAAAATCGAAAATTACCAGAAAAAATCGGCTACGGATTTATTATTAGTATAGATAAGGCATTGTTGAAAGACAATCGACATGCACTTAAATTCCAGAATTTGGAGACAACATTTGTTATACATTGCAACTCTAATGAAACTACCAACAGCAAACGTTTTGCTGTTATCAGTGAGTACAAGTTACCTTTTTTTTTTATATAACAGAAAAGGTATTTGAATAAAACTTCGGCTAAACACTTTTAATGTTTTGGTAACTACTTTTGCATATTTTACCACATAAAGAATCGAAAGAGAGAGACTTCCAAGATTAGTCCAGTATATAGACACAGAGACCAAGAATTGATGAAGGGATCAAGGCCATCTTTCTTAAATTATCGTTATAGATCACATGGTCTAAAATGAAGTTCATGATGATGATGAAAAGTAAATAAAATACATTTCTAGTTCATAAAAATCCAATCCCTACTTATGATGTAACATTATGAAATTATTAATTAATTGTAAGATTGTAAAACATGACATACTAGGCCTATATTATAAAAATATTTTTACCTTTGATGTCGAATTGATATAGGAAGTAAATCCTTCTTCTTGGAAGCCATTTGTAACAATCGAAAAATGGCGTTATTTTTATTTACTAGGTATTCTAGATCATCGTCCATCTTTTTTATGACCTTGTCTCCATCTCCTGCTGAAAAAATTGCATATATATATATGGGATATATTATCATTTAACATGAATAAATGGTAGAAACAGTATAATACGCATTTAGTCAAATGGGCGTGGTTCACAGCATTACAAGAGATTTCAATGACGACACACAATCACACATAATCATTCCTTTTTTTTTCTAAGTTGGTTATTTAACGAAACTGTATTAATTACTACGTTATTTAGTATCTATTGAATTAGTTATAGAGAGGTGGTATTTTGGAGAGATGACGCAGAGGATTCGCCAAGTAATTACCTCATAATCGCCTTACAATTGGGAAAACGTACGAAAAAATCTAACCATGATCAACAGGCCATGTTTCTGCCCCATACAATACAGAAACCTATTTTGAAAATCTGCAATCTGTATGTATATATAACAGGGTGATTCACGAAGAAAGGTAAAAAATTTATGATACGATATCTTACGCCATTTTGAGTGAAAAAGTTCATATGAACATAGATCCGTTTTTGAACGATGGCGGAGCTAGATGCATTTTTTTGGTAAAATGTCTCGCCCCAATGTGAATCAGACGTTACCATACGCTGCTCACGTGAGACAAGATCACCGATGAATGACGTAACATTGGAATCTGCATTGTGAGCGATACAGATAAGAGAAGAGAAACAAACCGGGTGGTGGGGCATTACAAATGTCACAACAAATACACTATCGCTTATCAGTTCACAGCAATTCAGTCAGCTACCTACAGTACAGTAGTTATACAGGTACAGTTATCGGAAGTGTTAAGTTGTGTTTTTCAAGATTCCTTATAAATTTTCGACTGCAGAATATGCCGATATTGTGTATGTTTATGGTTTGTGCGATGGAAGTTCCTTGTGTGCCGTCGCTGAATATGAACGACGCTTTCTGAACAGAAGGGTACCATATCGAAGAGTATTTACTGTCTATGGGGTTGGATGAAAGACTTTGTATAGCAAAGGAATGGGGAAATGAGAAAGGTGCTAACTGACCGTATTTTGGATGCGGCATAAAGACAGCCACGTGCAACTCTCCCGAGCGACGAGCGTGATTCACGCCCGAGTGCAACAGTGCATTGAAGCAGAAGGAGGTACTTTGAAAATGTGCGAAAACATCGCCCCGTCTTCTAGAATATTAGGTATGTACGCATATGTGAATATAAACTTTAAATTTGTCCGTAATCTATCTCTAAATACAAGTTACTACAATGGAATCCCAGAAGTTTTTGTGAAATCGAAGAGCCATATCTCCGTAACTGTTCGAAAACGGACCTATATTCATATGAATTTTTTTTACTCAGAATGACTTGAGAATTCACATCCTAAATTTTTTACCTTTCCTCGTGAATCACCCTGTATATATATATATAAACACAGAGAAGAATAATATCGTACATCAATCAAATAGGACAATTTATGAAAAAAAAAAGGAAATAAATAAAAAATATATAGATTTACAGGGGTGGGTGTGTGTGTGTGTGTATATATATATTATAAACCTATATATTTTTTATTTATTTCCTTTTTTTTTTTCATAAATTGTCCTACTTGATTGATGTACTATGGCATGGCAAGTCCTCAGGATGCGGATAGAGGATACAGCCTCCAAATATGGAGGATAGCTGCAAATATATTGAATAAGCAGGCACGGACAGCCGATAAGGGGTGGTCATCCAGCTTGGGAGTTGGGTGACAGGCTAACAACCCATCACCGTAAAAAAACAGCTTATTACGAAACCCCAACATAGCCTCGGAATGGGACTGAGTCTATGGCACGACCACAGCAAAGGAATAATATATGATGGTAGGAACTGGATTAATCTTTCTCAGGATAGGGACCAATGGCGGGTTTATGTGAGGGCAGCAATGAACCTCTGGGTTCTCTAAAAGCCATTTGTAAGTTGTAATCCTCTTATATTATATCTGAACTGTGATCAAACACGAGCACTACTCATTCGGTCCTAAAATTGATAAATATTATTGTATCCTCTTTTTTATATTTATGTATTATTTTATTCTATTTCTATTGTTACATATTATGTAGCTTGATTTATGTGTATTTTTTGTATTTATAATACGTAAATTAGCAATTGAAAAAATTCGAAGTTACATTAAATTACCGTAAGTATAAATAATAATAAATGTATTATAACACGACTTTTCAACATACTTAATTTATTATGTTCAATCTTGGTAAAACAGAAGACACTTCAAACAAATGACAAATGTTCATGCACTCAGCATACTGAGATTGTTTTGAATATGATAGGCGTATGGGTTTTCGTGCAACTTAATCTGTACTGAATACGATCTGATCACATTTTTAGGTGTATCGACCTTGAGACTTAGATAGTTTTGAATCCCCATTTTCATAGTTTCAATACTGAAAAATTGTTTATGCCTTAAATTTAATTAACTTGTTTTGTATTATACATATAGCTCAACTGATGAATGATCGTTTGCGTTTGTAAATTTACTAATCTGATTGGCTCTGTATTGTATACTTTTAGTAGAGCCATCGATGTAGCTCAGTCGGCAGACTCGCTGGGCTGCTGATCCGGAGCTGCGTTCGGGCTTGGGTTGGATCCCCCTTTGGTCTTTGGTTTCTTCCGAGGTTTTCCCCAGCCGTGGGACTGAAGCTGGATGGTCTATGGCGAGTCCTCGGCATCAACCCCTTTGATTTGATTACCCCCTTTGATTTGATTACCTGGTTGGGTTTTTCCGAGGTTTCCCCCACCAGAAGGCAAATGCCGGGTAATATTTTGGCGAATCCTCGGACCTCATCTCATCTCACTACATCTCGCCAAAAAAAAAAAAAAAAATTTGCACAAAATTGTAAAAATTGTAGAAAATTACTAAATTGTAAAACTACAAAAATTTCTAAAAATTGTAATTGTAATATTGTAAAATGTTGACTTGTTCCACATCTTAAAGCTTCATTGCTCATGTAAGATCTATGGAATAAAATAAATGAATGAATTCAAACCGATTTGATTGAATACTCCATGAAAAGTAGTAATTATTTGTGTAATAACAAATTTCACAATTCCTTTCATTTCTTAATGAAGTCAGTGCCGGTAAATCCATAAAAACTTAAGAAATTAACTCTTTTCTCATATTTTACTATATCTAAAATTATTTGAGCATGACAAAGTAAACAAAAGTAAGAAAGCAAAGTTGAAATGTTACAGCTAGTCACATGCACTGGGCCCTACTTCTTACCTATCACTTTACTAAAAGCTGTGCTCCTATTCCTGTGAAAACTGCGTGTATTCTCAAGTTCCAATTTTCTTCTTTTCTCGTTGAGAGCACAGATATTTTCCATTATGGAAAGAACATCTTGAGCATCGTGCTTTCCACTCTACAAAACAATGTTAATATATCAATTTTAATAATGCAAGTCTATGACCTAATAACACTAAAATATATATATATATATATCACACCACCAAATAAAATAAAACTATGAAGTAAATATAGAAAGAGATTAAAACATAAAAACATTTAACTTTCTGTAAATTTTATTCTATAGGCCCCTACACTAATAGTTTGCACAATGCCTGTGGTTATTGGATACAGTGCCACCTTTAATATAGCCCTTTCAGCAAGTGTGATTACTTACTTACTTACTTACTTACTGGCTTTTAAGGAACCCGGAGGTTCATTGCCGCCCTCACATAAGCCCGCCATCGGTCCCTATCCTGAGCAAGATTAATCTATTCTCATATCCCACCTCCCTCAAATCCATTCTTATATTATCTTCTCATCTACGTCTCGGCCTCCCTAGAGGTCTTTTTCCCTCCGGCCTCCCAACTAACACTCTATATGCATTTCTGGATTCGCCCATACGTGCTACATGCCCTGCCCATCTCAAACGTCTGGATTTAATGTTCCTAATTATGTCAGGTGAAGAATACAATGCGTGCAGTTCTGTGTTGTGTAACTTTCTCCATTCTCCTGTAACTTCATCCCTCTTAGCCCCAAATATTTTCCTGAGAACCTTATTCTCAAACACCCTTAATCTATGTTCCTCTCTCAACGTGAGAGTCCAAGTTTCACAACCATAAAGAACAACCGGTAATATAATTGTTCAGCAAGTGATTTCCTAAACATTTTATTTTTCAGTGATTATTTTTTGTTGGTGCTTCACATGTGTAATAAATATGTCCTTAAAAGAGTATATGGTAACATTTCAATAATGCATCATCATTAGGGTCCGGATTTTTATGTAATATCAAGGTGTGAAATACGGTATGTACATATTTATGTAAGAAAAATAAGCTAAATAGGTATGTACCAAAATATGTAAAATCATGAAAATATATAGTATCAATATGTGGTAGGTATAGGATAGGTAAGACTGTCCAGTCGTGATTTTACCGCACACTTGACACATTACTATTTTTCCATCTGTAGTGAAAGCTTCATCCATCACAATCCATGATTTTATTTTTGTCGTTAGGGTTGAAGATACAGGGTCCATTTTAGTTAGTGAAAAGCAGTAGATAAACTCACTTGCACTTTATACTGTAAGTACTAAAACTAGAGAACTGAGTGAAATGAATGACACAACAGTACTGCAAGCACTGTTTCGCTTAGTGGATTACGAGAAAATAAGAGATGATGTCGTACATATGCATTTTAGCTGCTCCCTGTAAGAAACAAAGTACCTATTAAAACCTCAAACCATAGGTATTTACAAACTGTTGTTTGGAAAGTGACATTCCTGTCTCATTCAGAAGAGTAGGATTATTCCAGCCAAGAACCATACGTTCTAATTGCTCGAAAAATCCCATTTCCGTATAGGTCATTCTGTTGTGGCTGCAGAATGAGGAAGACAAGTTCATTTTTCAGCAAGTTGGTACACCACCTGACTTTCACCTCATGTCCATGAGTACCTCCTTTAATATTGGATAATTGTCACTGCAAGCCGAAGAACAAAACTTGATGGGATGGACTCTGTACTCACCTGACCTAACCCCCTAAGTGTTTGAGAATAAGGTGCTTAGGAAAATATTTGGGGCTAAGAGGATGATGTTACAGGAGAATGGAGAAAGTTACATAACGCAGAACTGCAGCATTGTATTCATCTAACATAATTCGGAACATTAAATCCAGACGTTTGAGATGGACAGAGAATGTAGCACATATGGGTGAATTCAGAAGCATTTTAAATGTGACTGCAATTATTGGTAACCTAATATAGGCTAGATCTAATATAACCTCAACTACCGGTAATTTCAAGTTGCCAAATTAATCTAACTTTATTTCTATATCGTATCTAATTTATCAACGTATTCGTGCTAAAATCTGATTAAGAATAATATTTATTGTTTAATGAATAGGCCTACCTCATGTAATGATTCAAATGTTGTATTTTCCTTTGTTGGCTTCTGTGTTATGCTGTATTTTTTTGCTAACATCCAAAAGCTATTTCGTTCCTTATTTGCACTCATCTTTTTAAATTATATAGTACTTATATTATACTACAATATTCTCCAAACACCTGAATGCTTTTATTTTACGTAGCTATAGTAGTATTACATTGCAACCATCCACTACAATCTTCAACTTCCATCTGTTGAATAAAAAGGCGCCACCAGAGATGATAGAACAGGATTGCAACATAACAAATATAACTTAAATATAAAGTTTGAATTTGCTTTATTACACAGGGATTACACACATCTATTCAACATATTTTGTGTATGATAACTTTTTCAGTACGCAAAAGTGATTTCTAATTCTATTATTAAGGTTACTGCCTAGATCATGGTTACAAGTATGAAGTAACCAAGATAATCTGGGGCCTAATGGGATTATCGCTCAAGGACTCTCGGTCTCGTGACAGATGAGCGCAAAATACAAACAAAAGATAGCCTATTTTGCTTCATGAATCATAATTGCCGATTTAAGTAGAAGTGTGTCATTAGTTCTACACAAATCGATATATTTATTCATCCATCATATTTCTGTAAGACATATGTTACAATTTCTATATTGCCCCAGATCTGCCTTACTTTACAATTTTATTTACCTATGCCAAGTCTTACATTATCCTAAAAACTAATCCAATACACTTTTTTTTTTTAAACATTACACATTCATTTAACTGCTATCTAATCGCACACACACTACAAGAAAAATGAATGTAATACACCATTAATTTTAACTCTCTTCCCATTTCAGTTTCACTATCATTAAAAATTTGCTTAATTTTTTTAACTTGCTTATATTAATTGTACTACATATTTTCCTACATGCTACATATCTATTAATACCAAGAATTTTTTTGTCTAACCACTTTTTCCTTGTATTGTCTGTTTCTTGACATTCTAATATTATATGGAACGTGTTTTCTTTCATGCCGCAAGGGGGCATATATCCTTCTCTACAGTAACTTACCGCTCTTGTTTTTCAATTTTCATATTCCTAGCCTCATCAGCTAAGCACATTCTCAGTTTCCTATTATTTATTCTTACATATTCTTCTTGTTCCCATGACGTTTTTATGTCTTTAAAATTACTTAATGTTCTTAATTCCTTCAGATTTTGATATCTCTCTTTCACATAATTTCGTTACTTTTTTTTTTTTTTTTTTTTTTTTTTTTTTTTGCGATTTTGCAAATTACATTTAAATTCATTACCCCAATTTCATCCCGAAACCATTTTGTACCTAATCTGCTCACCTTGTTTTTTATTTATCTTCTAACCAACTGGATTTAAATTTTGTGTCCCAAAGAAAATGCAAACACTTCTTTTCAATGGTACTACCTCTTACACAAATCAATAATGTGGTTTAAGATTGTGCATGCAACTAATTTAACACAAATTTTCATAAAATAGCGATTCCTAAATTGTAATTATTTCTAATATGACTTCTGTTAACAAAAATCGGTATTTAAAAATCACATATTAATGTTTAAAAATATTAGTGGCTTCTAATAAAAATATTTAAATCATATGTATTTTTCTTCCAATAACCAGCAGGTGTATAGATCTTTTATTAGATCTCTGCCACTAAGCAACGTCACAGTTTGTGGTGAGGGGAAAGGTTGTATGCTTTTTAGACGTCCATGACCAAGATAAGCCACTTGAAATTTAACAGCCACTTAACGGCAGATATATAATGCAACATCTGCACTGCCATTGAATGGAAGTTGTAAAATTAATAGCATCTATAAAATTCAACAATACATAACAATAAGAAACGTTTAGAACCAGTGTTGCAGTGGCCATTAATTTTTTTAAGCAAATGGGATTCCTGTCCATCAGAGAGCTGTGCATGGTTATGTTTGGTTGATTAATATTGTAACGTTTTATTACTAACAACAATGAACTGTTAATCTTAACTAATATTTACAAAGCACTATTTACAAATCAGAACTGTCAGTTCTCAGTTCATAGTTCTTCTAGCTCAGTCACTCGAGTTCACAGTATCTCGAATCACAGACCTTCAGAGACAGTCCACTGTACTCGAACTCAGGTCCCTCCGGATGCCGACACAGTTGCAGACGCACACTCAAGTCGAACTCCGGTACACAAGACTGGCTGGCTTGCTCTGTTCACTGGCTTACTCACTGAATGGCTGAATAACTGAAAACTGCTCAAGTTCGCTCGCGTTTCTTCTTTTATAGCAAAATCATAGTTACGAGAAATTTCTACGGGTGTCCTCTCGAATTATCTGGATATCTCCACTTCGACGGGCTTCTGGAAGAGTCGGGAGGGTCCGTCCCCCCTTCACTCCGCACGTAGCAGTTGCGCGCGCAACCTCCCCTCGTTGCGTTGACGTAATACACCCCTCTGCCCTTCAGCATGCAGATGCTCCCCATACCAGCGTCTCGTCTGACGCGCGCCGTGTTGGACGCGTATTCGAACCCCATTGCAGCTGTCACAATATGTTGGAGCGAAAAGTAAATTTGTGTATAATCATTCATTTATCTTAGGAAATACCATACATTTACGATGCTTTATAAGCTGAGGCTATTTATCTAGCATCTGAGTGAGATGATGGTGACAATGCCAGCGAAATGAGTCCAGTGCCGAAAGTTAGCCAACATTTGCTTTTAATGGGTTTAGGGAAAACCCTGACAAAACCTCAACCAGGTAACTTGTCACAACAAGGATTTGAACCTGGGCCCGATCATTTCTTGGTAAGATATGGCAACCATTACTCCACAGCAGAGGATTGTGGCTTTGTCAAGAATTTCTACATGAACAAAAAATTTCCTAAGATTACCCTTTGAATTCATCTGCAAGTTCAGTCTTTCACTTCTTTCCCCACTGTTGACCTTCCGAACTCCACCATGTATTTTCTACTGCTTTATCTAAACCAACAACCTGTCCAATTTTCCAAACTCGCGAACAACTTCCAGACCATAAATTGATCAATATTGTTGTTGTTGTTTTCTAATGCCAGGTGTTTGACAATAAAGTCACTTGACCTCTTGCACTCCAATATTTTTCAAAGATATTATCATGGCCAGCCACTGAAGCACAGATTTTGAGGTGTTCCGAATCCATTTCTTGGTTTGAGTTACTCAATGGGCAGTTAGAGGACTGATATATTCCAATTCTATGCAGGTGTTTGGCCGAACAACCATGGCCTGTTGCCAATCTAAATGCAGCTACAGACGATTTTTGTGGTAAATCGGGAATTAACTGTGGATTATGATGCAGAGAGTTCCATTTTTTCCCTTGAGATTGTGTTATCAAATTTTGTTTGTTGAAGTCTAAGTATGTAGATTTAATAAATCTTTTCACAGAGTAATACGTAGATTTAGTAACAGGTCTGTAAGTAGCAGTGCTGCCCTTCTTTGCTAAAGCATCTGCATTCTCGTTTCCCAGGATTCCACAATGGGATGGTATCCATTGGAATACAATTCTTTTATTGAGTGATATTAATTGAGAGAGCATTTTATTTATTTCTGCTGTTTGATATGAAGGTGTGTGTTTAGAGTCTATTGATAGAATAGCTGCTTTGGAGTCTGACAATATAACTGCATTCTTAAATTTATTGATGTGGCAGAGAAGATTGCTGAGACTTTCACTTATTGCAATGATTTCTCCATCAAAACTTGTTGTTCCATATCCAAGAGATCTATAAAGTGAGAAGAGACAGCATGTAACACCTGCACCGGCACCTTGTTCCCTGGAGATCAAGGATCCGTCGGTGTATAAATGAAGCCAGTTTTGTGGAGGACACCTAATATTAATTGTCTCTAAAGACAATTGTTTCATTATTTCAGTGTTTACTTCTGATTTCAGTATTTCTCGTTTTAAATTTAGATTATACTCTATATTTAATAGAGTTCAAGGTTTGATTTAATTTGTAAGTTTTCTTTTAAATTCGGGATATTGATTTTCTGTTTTAATTCTTGAACCATGGATATGAAACTTTATAAATTGATCAATATGGTACACTACAATCCATTCCTAATATTAATTTCTTACAATAAATAATGCGTCGTCGTTCACCAATGCTCGAAAAATACAAAACAACGAATTGTCCTCAATTCTAAATGTCAGTCCCTTACAAGAAATACTCTCCACGCCAAATTGTTTGGAACTTCAGCAAATGTGCCATTAACTGTCTGTGTCTGGGACAGCAACAAAATCAGAAAATTTCTTTACTTAATCTTGTAGCTATTGCCAATGTCAATTAAATTATATTGAGCCAATGCATAAAAGAAGGGTGTCGCAGAATGCTGTGGCCTTTTGCAGCCAATAATGGGTTATATATATAGGGTTAGTTAAAAGTCCCGCACCACCTAAGTAACTTTTGAAGCATACATTTCAGTGACATGAAACTTGGTATGTGAGGATAACCATATACTAAGAACTCAATAATGATATTACAGAGTTTTTTCTACTTCCGGTTTAACCGGAAGTAACTCCAACTCTCTTATTTTAAATGGAACATCCAATATATTATTTTATTTTTGAATAGTGCTCATTAAGAGCTTTTCAAAAATTACCCACACTTGATACTTCTGTACAAATTCAGTGTTGGTAAGTCAAGGAAACAGAAAAGTGTATCGAATATTAAAATAATAAACGCACCACCTAAATAACTTTTGAAGCATACGGTTCAGTGACATGAAACTTGGTATGTGAGGATAATCATATACTAAGAACTCAATAATGGTATTACCGAGTTTTTTATACTTCCGGTTTAACCGTAAGTAACTCCAACTCTCTTATTTTAAATGGAACACCCAATATATTTTTTTTTTATTTTTGAATAGTGCTCGTTAAGAGCTTTTCAAAAAGTACCCACACTTGATACTTCTGTACAAATTCAGTGTTGCTAAGTCAAGAAAACAGAAAAGTGTATCGAATATTAAAATAATAAAATACTCCTTCCTTAACAAAAACAAAACAAAGCTAGCTGACCTAAATTATGTGTTCAAATTGGTAGCCCTCAGCTGCTTTACAATGTGTCACTCAATCATAGAAACCATTTAAGGAATGATTTAACCAGGCTTTAGGAATATCTTGCACCACTTCCATTTTTATTTAGCAACACCAACGGAATAAGCGACAGAAAGTAGATTTAATATGAGTAGTGTTAAATGCAATATTTAGTACTTCTTGCAGTTTGTGGCAGCCGTTATGTTTTTCATGTATATAAATGAAAAAAATATTCCATTTTAATTTCACATCTGAATGATACAGAAACCTGTCCACAACGGAAAAAAAATTAGGACCATGTCACTTCCGCTTTGAACAGGATTTACTGTATAAGGTAGGAGATACAGGAATTCCTGGAAATTAAAATAAAATGCAGTGAATGTGAACAAATATTTAAGAAATCTTCAGAAATAAATTTTATTAAATTCGTTAACAAAATAATTAAAAGTTCAATAAGAAAATAAAGTATTCCCAAACATACACTAAATTAGATACGACATTAATAAAATTAGTTGCTGCTATAATAATTAAAAATAACGGTTTATAGTCCTGCTGATTCTGGTTCTCACAACACCTCAACAACCTTGTCTCAACACAACATTGGATCACTGACCTGTAACACATAAATTTCTTTTGAATACATATTCTTGAGATCACCATTGTTTATTCACATCATCAGAAAAACAGCAGGAATGTATTAGTAAACACTTTTGCTTCACAATTACAGCCTATTTTCTTAGTTCAGTTCAAAATGAGAATAAAATCGTTCCCTAGTTTTAATTCAATGTTGGAGTACACAGAAAATAGTAAGCAAATACACTAGCAATCTTTTCAACATCTGTTGACTGGAACTTCAGTTTTATCTAATGAAATGAAATGTAAATAAAATACTCTGTTCAATTAAATAACTGCACCATATGTTATTGTTGTAATGGTAACAGACGGGAAATAATTTTCATTAATGAAAACAATTGATAATTTAAAATTTACTGTATGTTATTAGTTATTCAATAGTTGGAAATATTATATACCGAGCCAATGACATTAGGCCTTTCTGTACCATATTACATGGGACAGCATGTGGGCTATTCCATATTATGAAATCGATCAGTAAAAACCTCGCATTTTTTATACTCTAATTTTTTCCCTATTTATACAAGGTGCCGAGGAGAGTGCATTTTCAAAAATATACTATCGAAAGTCAAACGGTTTTCGTATTATTGAGCGACAAATTTAGCGTATTTTATAAAAACAAGCCTCTTTCAGCGCTCAGAACTCTGGAACCATTTACTGCAGAATATTGAACGAGAGCTTATTTTGAAGCTGACATTTGGTAGGTTATGTTAAGAAGTAATCCTTATTTTTATTGTATATAGAGAGACAGATAATCTGATTTTACTTACTTTTAGGCTTTTTACCAATTTGTAGAAATATTAAAAAATATTGAGAAAAAACCTTGCATTATTAAGAGGAATTCGGCATTGTTTGCTTAATGGTATGGCAATAAGTTTCGAGGGTATTAAATAGATTATTTTCACACGCCTAGACTTCAACGGCGCAGTACCGCATGCACTGGCCGAGAGCTGAAGATAAGCGAGCATTGGGCGTCATTTTACTCCTGTGTTTATGAAAACCTGTGATAAAGCTAGCACAATCATGCGCTGCTAGACGACACATCACGTGTTTGTCTCCTGACCTTGCTTGTCTCGGCTAGCTCCCGCCTCACAGTCAGCTGGTTAGTTCACGCGCGTACTATTTATTTTCTTTATTTGATATTTTCAATACTTTCTTATCAATATACCATCAGTAAAAAATATGTGTTTATTTGTACTTTCAATGCAGAGTCTAACTATATACTTTTAAAATATTTTTTCCTAGGCAAAGGCGTCTTAATGAGGAAAAATCTAAATTTCTCCATTTCCATAAAAAGCAAGAAAATCTGTTTATATGTCAATAAAAACTTTAATTTCTCAGCATCAAAATAAACCATGATTTTGATCATTGGGTGAAAGGGTTTCGGAGCTACAACAGTTTAAAGTTGCTAATTTTGTGAAAATACGATAAATTAAAATATTTTTAATTTAAACACTATGAAGTTCTGATGCCTCAAACTTTGCACAAAGCATTGTATCACAGTTGTCAACGGACAGAAAAAGTTTCATTGTATTTAAAAATTGCAAGGTCAATTTTCTCTATATTTCGGTCGATTTGAGATGGAATAGCTCATGTGGAGTATGTTATTTGAAAAATAACACAATAATTTTACGAACATAAAAACTGTTTTATTTAGGGTATAACCTATCGCAAACTGATATCTATATAGCAGAAAATTGTCTCCTGTATACATTGTTAAAAAATGCTGGTAAAATAATATTGTAAGATATATAGAAATTGAAAACCATAAATTTTCTTAATTAGTAATATGGACCATGTATCCCTCACTTTTTTTTTCTATAAAATACAAAATAAGCAGAAAATGGAAGTACAATGTACAGATACTGTAGGCTATCTTCATTTATCTGACTTAGATCTTAAAATGTTAAACTAGTACTTTTTTTATAACTTCAACCTACAACAGTATGAAATTTAGAATACTGGAGAATTGTAATTACTCTCTATATAATACTTGTAACTTGGTTAAAGTATGCTGTAGTTGTAATACGATACATTACATATTACAAACCAAACATAACACAAATTTTTATCGCAACTTCTGTATCTTTGAAGTTCTCTATACATTTAATGCATACATCCTCATTTTTATATCACTGAAATATATTAAATATTGAACTATTTCTTCATTATTCTAATTTATAAGTTCCATTAAAGATTTAATTGTGTATTTACATGCCATATATAACCTTTATCTACAGATTGATTTACATGAATATTCTGACACTAGACATTTTAACACGATAATAAAACAAACAGTAGGCCTATGTATATTATTTGATATAAGCTGTAGGCTCCATATTATATACAATTATATTTAAGGCCTTACGGAAAAATAAATATAAGACAGAATTTATTATGACTGTATGAGTAAACTGAAGTAGTAATATATTCCCATAGAAAAATACACCAGCTTAAGTTAGTTACAAAATTACTTAATATAGTAAATACCAGATCTACTGCATATATCACATCCACGAATATTCTAAGAAAAAGTTAATTTACATCAGATATGGGAGAAACTGTATTTCCAATAAAATGTACTATTTCTTTCAATAGGAATTTAAAAAAAAAATTCACTGTGGTCATGGTTTTAATTAAAATTTCAAGAATAATTTTTATTCTGATAATTTAATCTATATAGAGAACAGGATTAATTCTGGTACTGCTCAAAGGGTGAAAGATAACGATAGTTACGATGATGATGATGAATTCAGGGCTAGGATTTTGATGAAATTGCATCTTTTTTCTAGTAAGCCAGAAACATAGCTGCTTTAGTATTTATATGTTATGGGATAAACTGAGTGTTTTAAGACATATTTGTTAGGATATTTTTTTTTTGCATTTTTTGCCTGTTTCAACTTATAGGAGCATCTTTTGTTTTATTCGGTCATTTTTTAGGCATGTTCATTTAATTTTGGCCATAAATCCCCATTATTAATGTAAAATAATATTTATTTCCTTTCATATTTTATTTACATATTTTGTCCATTAATACCCATTATTTTGTATAATATTTTAATCGTTTTTCTACACAAATATTGCAATTTTAACGTAGTACACCCCACGTAATGGATCAGTCCAACCGCCCCTTCAATATAGACTCCTCTATACCTGCTAATTCCGGATAAGAGTGACCTTGTGGTAGACTACATGAAAACTAAAAGTAAAGATCCATGGCGCTACAGCCCATGAAGGGCCAAGACCGACAGCTGACTGCTGACCTCACGTCCACATGCCGAAGCAGTGGTGAATGATCATACATGGAAACTACACCAGATAAAATAATTAAAGTGTACTACTTAGAAAAAATTATGTAAAATTTAATTTAATTATTAGTCTAAATATTAAGTAGTACAAAACCTCTTTTCCTACTAAGCTAATTATGCAAGATCAATTTTTAGGGCATTTTTGTAAGATTTTTAGGTAATAAATGCATTGTTTTTAGGACATTTTTTCATGATTTATAGGTCATCAAAATCCTAGCCCTAAATCATGATGATGATGATGATTCTACTTATGTCTACATGTAGCACAACACAAGGCAAGATGGTAAGGAAGCCTTATCTCCACTTCCTTCACCAGGAATCGAACTACGGATTACCATACTTCTGGCCACATACAATACCACTGTCAACAATATAAATAGGCATACATTAAATTTCTCAATACTATTATGGCAGAAATTAGTATGGAGAAATGAATGTAAAATATACTTTACTGTAAAAAAAACAATGTTTCGAAAACAAATAATATGACAAGAATAACGAAGTGGCAAGTTTAAGGATCATAATGGAGAATGAAAGGGAAAGAACGATGCTTCACATGACACTTGCAATCAAAAATTAAAATACTGTTATTACGCAAAATAATAATCGTGTATCAGGCAGGACAGATTGTCTTATGCATGCATTATACATTTAAAAATGCTTGATTGTTCACAATGGCGACTCCCAGTCTCAAATTTTGACAAGGTTGACATTGAACTCATACAAAGAGATTCGTAACAACTTCTATACAAGGTATTTCAAAAGTAACACACAACTGCAATTCAAATAGAATGAGGGGATTATTTTCTTTAAAAAATATATTTTTTCAACTACTGTTGTCCATGTTTTGATATAACATTATCGAGTACATTTTTAAATGGCACTATATATATTTTTTAATATAATCTAAAACAGCAATTTTTTTTATTTAATATTTCATCTGTTTTATACAGAAACACTATGGTTACTATGGTAACAATTTTGTTATTGATACTTTTTTTTCTCACTTTAACATCTCTGGTCATACCACGAGTTAATCTTTGGTTGAAATCCGAAGGCCTGTGTACTATTGTTGAGACTGGTTCTATTGTTGTGAACTAGATGGCGACTGTATATATATTACTGATTTGTTATGAATATGATTTCGGTGATGAATGAGGCTGGTGATTTTCAGGGATCTTGTGGCCCTAATTTCCTGGCATTTGCCTCACGGTTGAGGAAAACCCTAAAAAACCTCAATAGGAAATTCAACCTGACCGGGAATCAAACCTGGGCCCTTTGTGTAAGAGACCAGCTTGCTGACCCCTACACCACAGAGGTGGTCCGATACTTTTTATTAATCCGTGTTAAAGCAGTTAATTTTTTTTAAACTAGTTATTTAACGGCACTTTATCAACTGCTATGGTTATCTAATGTCTGAATGAGATGAAAGTGATAATGCCAGCAAAATGAGTCTAAGGTCCAGCACTGAAAATTACCTGGCATTTGCTGTTAAGGATTGAGGGAAAATCCCGGAAAAAAATCCTCAATCAGGTAACTTGTCCCAACCAGAATTTGAACCCGGACCCGCTCATTTCATGGTCACACATGCTAACTATTACACCACAGTGGTGGACGTGACTAAGTTAAGAAGTAGGTACTTTTTGTATGCAATAAAATATTTTGCTTTCATTGCTTGTTTATTTAACAGTCCACTGGATGCTGAAATCCAAATAGCTCTCATATAAACAAATAAAAATTGAAGTTCTGTTCAAAATTATTATTTATCAGTCCAATGCTAGTTGTGATGTAGTGTAAGAGTAAATCAGAGCTTCAATTGTCTCAATATAGCTAAAAGAATTACTTGTATGCTCATTTTAAGCCAAATAGCTTACTACTACAATAGTGGAAAGTGACAATAAAAATTGGCGACATACTCCACGACTGCCACCTAGCGGTTCGATAAGATAACTAACATCAGCGTCCATGGCAGTTGATATGTTTTGGTAAAAACGATGTTTTTCTCTTTTTATTTCTTATGTCCTGTAATTTAAGGAAATGGCTGAAGAGGTGTTAGTTGTGCCATATAAGACTGTTTTAATTACCAGATTCAAATGAACGGAAATAATTGTCAGGTTTCCCAAAAACAAGGAGTTGTAAGGACCAATAATGAGGTTATGATTGATTTGAGTATTGCAGCTAATGATAAGAGGGATAGATAAACTCTCTCATCCATTAAGGCTATTGTTGACATTCAGTATAACATGATGGCCCATGTAAGTTGCAGTGAATTTTACAAATCTATGTGCAGTGACAAGGAATCAATGTGTCTTGGCCAAGTAAAATGAAAAGTGGAAATAGATTGTCCTGAGATGTCAGAAATACTTGAAAATAATTTTCACAAAGTTTTGTGAGAAAGTCTTCATGGACTTAGAAATAAGGTAACTAATTGCTTTCTAAAACACAATATAAATGTGAAAAGTTCTTAGTAATGTTTGTATGAGATTGCTGGTAGACGAGTATTTCAGTGTCCTTAAAAAAGCACATGTAAAAAAATTAAACAATTCATTTGTGACTTTCAGAGGCTACAAAAATATAAAAGGAAAGAAGGTAGCACACAGCTAATATATTAAACAAATCGTTTCTTTCAAATGACTAGATAATCATTATTTTTATTTTTCTAATAATTTTTCTTCCTCCCATTTCCTTATTAAAATTCAGATTTTATTTTACAGTTCATATAGATGACAAGGGTACAAAAACAAAAAGAAAGAGCTTTGAATTTATTTAGTTATTACGTTTCTTAAATATAAAACTAACATTTTTCTCTTTAAGTTTAAATATAGCCTATGTATTTGTTCTCATAGCGAGTCGCTAGATGCGTTGGCGATGCTGTTGCTAACCACATGCGTGTTATTAATAATTACTTTCCACTATTGTAGCAGTAAGCTGTTTGTTTAAGCTCAACTTTTACTTTAAGCATGATCATAGACATGGCATCAATTAATGAACTCTCAGAGTGAACAGAAGACAATATTTCAAATCTAGTGCTGTATCAGTGGATCTAACTATACTGTAAATGTACCATCATGCAATTCCAAATTTCATCTGTCTATCTGTTTCTAAGGCGCTTACAAGCCTTAAAGAACTGTGGACTAAATTCATATCTGAGTGTTTTAGATAACACATATTAAGTAAACATCAACAGATTGAATAAAATTATATGTATGGTTTACCCAAGGAATCTATTTTCTAGAAATACCACAACACGATTTTATGACGACGTTTTTGCGCATTTCTACTGTTTTATGTTACAAATTAATAACAATTGAATCAGCATGGTGAAAAAATTGAATGTAGTAAATTTTTAAAGATAGCAAAAATTTATTCTTCTGTATATTATAGCTAAACTCATCATAATGAGTTTTTTTAGGCCATCTTAAGTGTGGTGAAATATATTACAAAACATTATAATGTAATCGTTGCTATCTTCTCCACTTGGTGCATATGAGTTTTAATTAAAATCTTAACAGACAATCTATTTCATACCATTTTTCACAAAACTTGAAATACACGTCTTGTATAAATATACAAGAATCCACTTTAAATATAATTATTTCATGTGAAAGTGACCCTTTGTATTTTTAAAAATCTTAGAAAAAAAGTTTGCATTCGTAAATATAATGATGGAAGACTAAGAAATATGAAATTGGCATTTTTAACTCCAAATTCTATATGTTTAGCAAAGCTTTTATATGGAGAAATAGTTCGTAGTTTGATATTTTTTTAATACAGAAGCATAAATTCTGTTATCCTTTCTAAGAACACAAATGAAAGACATTGTATGTGATGAGGCAATAGTAGCGACCCTAGTGGTTAGCAACTATCTATGGATGCATATTCCCTACGTATTGAGCTTCGTGTAAACTGTGATGTGCTTCTGCACATATTTAACGAGACAAAATATTATCAGCAGGCAATTTTCTGTAACTTGGCAGCTTATTGCATGTAGAAATGGAAATATTTGAAGGAAAGTGTGTTTCTAGGCAGACCTACGATAATTCATCAGTCGAAGGGATCCCTCATAGAAATGTAACATATATTTAAGGGTATATGTACGTGAACGACCACAAATATTATCAGAAAATGCAGGCTCTAAATTTATAAAATTTTATAAGAAAACGAACTCTCAATTGGACAAAAATTACAAGGTACCACAGCAAGACTTATTAGAACTGAAATATCTGATAAAAGTATAAAGAAGGTTACTGTACTAATAATATTTTTCAAACCAGTTTTATCAAACTACGAAAAAAACAAACAAACAAACAAACAAACAAATTCTGCAGTTACATCATTTGGTACCCATAACATTGTTTTGGTCTCTCTGACATCTTTAATATTTTTCCTGCATGTAATAAACACTTATTTCTGAAAAGTAGACTACTCTCAGACATGTAGAGTTGTTTATTTTAATACATTAATTTTTTTATTTGTCCTATATAAAATGTGGTGACAGGATTTTTTCTCGTTGCCAAACTTCCAGAACGGTCCCGAGGTTCACTCAGCCTTCTATAAAAATTGAGTAGCGGGTCTTTCCCGGGGGTAAAAGGCAGTCAGAGCGTGGTGCCGACCACACCACCTCATTCTAGTGCCGAGGTCATGGAAAGCATGGGGCTCTACCTCCATGCCCCCCAAGTGCCTTCATGGCATGTGACGGGGATACCTTTACCTTTTTACCTATATAAAATATATTAAAATTTACATAATGTTTCGGGACCTAATTTTTCTGTTTTCAAAGAAATGGGCATTATTTTAGTCTACCTTTTGCATAAATGCATGTTAAATCAGTATACAAAATTTCATAATTCTATCTCTAATGGTTGTGAAGTTATGAAATAATATGTGAAAATTGTCAAATTATGGAAAATTTAATTTAAAGTAAAAAGTGAATTCTAAAAAATATTATTAGTAACATTTTTATACTTTTATCAGATATTTAAGTTCTAATAAGTCTAGTTGTGGTATCTTGTAATTTTTGTCCAATTGTGAGTTCATTTCCTTATAACATTTTAGAAATTTAGAGCCTGCATTTTCTGATAATATTTGTGGTCGTTCACGTACATATACCCTTAAGAACATGAACTTAGAGCTTTTACAGCATTGAGAGAGGCTGCTACTTGTACAAGAAAATGGTGGACAAATACCTTTACGTGACATTATGGAAATGAATACTGCATTAAAAATCCCATTTTTTTGTATAATAAGACACTGTCAGAATATTTAAGATTGTAAAGAAAATGTTAAAGATAATGAGCAACTAAAATTATCTCGTAAACCACCTGGTTTTATTTATAAATATTGTATGGTTTAATTTGATATAATTAATTCTGCACAAATTCAACACACACTTTTATTGTGGGAAATTCTAAAAGGAAAGTATTTAAAAGTCCGCACATAACAGAATTAAATAGGCAGACAGTATTCAGGCTACAATATATTGACTGACTTCAGAGGGTATCTGAAAATTTATTCTGGAGGTGTCAGCTGCACCTAGACGTGTGAAGAACATCTTCAGAATCTCATGTCAAGGTAAGTTTGTGTGTTTTACATTAATTCTTTAATGCTCACATTCTATACCTTCACTTCATGATTATATCCTACAGTACCTTGAATGCTTCCTAACCATCATGTCTGCTAACAAAATTCAGTAATGCAGTCTGTTATTACATTGGGGACACTACATTAATTCTTAGGTTAAAAAAATAATTCAAGCTAATTTCAAGTAAAGTAACATACTGTACAGTTTTATCCTTAATGGCTTTGAGTGATGTACTATTGTTACTAAAAAGTTTTACATTTAATATGGACATACGAGGCGTGTTCTTAAAGTACGTTCAGTTTTCAATTATAGCCGTCGCATCGCTGCAATCATTATTTTGCGCATACGTGTTTTCTTCTTCAGTCCTCAGACAAGCTGTGCATGCAGTTTCAGAGCTTCAGTCCGTGTGTGTGGTTAGTTGTGATCAGTTGAAATGTTTAAAGTGATCGAGCACCCCGCCGACTGCGAGATGCGGTCTGTTATCCGTTTCTTGAATGCGAGAAACATCAAACCAGCTGACATTAATCGTCAACTTTGTGAGGTGTATGGTGATGATGCCATTAGTGATGGAATGGTCAGGAGATGGGTTAGGAAGTTCAACGAGGGCTGCGTCTCTGTGTATGACGAGCAGGGTACTGGTCAGCCATCCCTGATCAATGACGATTTCGTGCATGCTGTTGATGAAAAAATTCATGAGGGCAGAAGGTTCACAATTTCTTCGCTTTCCTTGAATTTTCCACAAATGTCGCGGTGTGTTCTCTACAAAATTGTGACAGATCGATTACGATATCGAAAATTGTGCTCACGATGGGTACCCACGATGCTCACCGAGGAACACAAAACCAAACGAGCTTCCAGTGCATTGAGCTTTCTCACACATTACAGTGAGCAAGGCGATGAGTTTCTTGACCATATCGTGACAGTGACGAGACTTGGGTGTCTCACATGACAACTGAATCGAAGCAGCAGTCCATGGAATGGAGGCACACTGCATCGCCAAGGAAAAAAAGATTCAAACAAACCATGTCACCACGCAAGATCATGTGCACTGTTTTTTGGGACAGAAAAGGAGTCCTACTCATTGAATTCTTGCCTCGGGGTGAAACCATTAATAGAGAAACCTATTGCCAGACCTTGAAGAAGCTCCGTCGCACAATTCAGAACAAGAGTCGTGGGATGCTGACCGGCGGAGTTGTGTTGCTTCATGACAACGCTCGGCCACACACAGCTCGTGACACCCAAAATCTCATATCGAAATTTGGCTGGGAACAAATTGACCATCCCCCCTACAGCCCGGATTTGGATCCGAGTAACTTTCATCTCTTCCTGCACCTCAAGAAGTTCCTCGGTGGTCAACGTTTTGATGGCGACGATGAAGTGAAAATAGCAATGCGGGAGTGGTTCGCATGGCATGAGGGGATAAAAGACTTGTGCCACGACCTGATAAATGCCTCAATAATGGTGGAGATTATGTTGAGAAGTAATTGAAGTGTGGGGAATACAATGCAACAAAAATGGTTTGTAAATATCTTCCCGTTTACTTTGGAACTTACTTTAAGAACACGCCTCGTATTTTAGATAAGTTCACTCATAAATGTTGAGTACAAATAAAATACATTCAGTAATTGACGAGGAAAGGTTGTAGGCTACATGGATCGATATCATACTAAAGACTATAATATATCAGTTATTGTAAATGCTTTATTTCTGTGAAAATAGTGACAGTAGCATCATACTAAATAAAAAAGAAAGAACACAAAAGGAATGCGGAAAACAAAGTAACACTAAAAATACTTGTATCAATATTGTATCTTCTGAAATTGAGTAATTTTAAGTGTTTTTTTTTATCTATGTGTTATTTATTTTTGCACGTAGCTACTGCATTCTTTACGGACAATTCACAGAAATAGCACAATTTTCAGAGTCGATCCTTCTATACACATTAGAATTGGAAAGCAACATCGTGTACAGCAGTTGTAAATGCAATGAGAAGGGAGAATACAGCGACCATGATAACCACTAACCTTTTTTAAGAACTTGTATCTAAAATATCTACGAAACATCATACATGAAATTCTTCCTTTAAATTGTAGGCAAATACAAATATCGTCATTTGGTACTATACAAGCAATGGCAAGGTGAAGAGGGTGAAAACCAATAATAAAAAAAATCAGTCATGTTAATACCCGTATCATATAAAAATTCTTTGGATACGAATTTTTAAATTATGATTTTGAGTATTCTGTTGAAACACCGTCTTAAATTATTCTAGCTATCTTGTTCCTTATCCAACTAAGACATCAGAGTCTAGAGTCTCAATACAACAGTTTTGTTTTTCAAAATGTAGTAAAGTGATATAATCTGGTTTTGTTAGAAAATAAAAAAAGGACCAAGACCTATAAAATAACGTGTATCGAAGAGAAGCCTTTTAAGTGATTGATAGCTGTCATGTGTTACATTATCAAGATAAGTTTAAATGGAATGCTATTATCTTACATGGTACATCCCAATTTATCAGTAGCTATCACAACCAAGCAATACTTGACAGTTAAATATAAGAACTACACTATCATTCTGATTTTAAGTATTCTAATATTATGAAATATGCACAGGACATGAATATGGCATGCTTCAGCAGAAATTTTGAAGAATGCAGACAGCACACATTATTAGCATATTACTGACGCTAAATTCAACATGATTATATATTCAAATACGTTGGAATATTATGAAATTACACTATATTTTTATATAAAACATGCGAAGTAGCTATTAATAAATTCGAGAGGCCAGTGAACTTCATTTTGGCCGTGAAGATTTCAAAGAAATTATTAAAACTTATACAAAATGTATATAAAAAGAATTTTGAGTGCCTATTTACTATTCATGTAAATTAACTCATGAAAAGTATTAAATTCATTCCTGACAAAAAATGTATGCTAATTACAATGACTAATGAACAAGCTTTTGTATTATTATACTGCACCAAAACATTTTAATTTTGTTTCAGTAATGACGAATATAATTTTTTAAATAATCAAATTAGATAAACCTTTATAACATAACAAGGATTTTAAAAACCGATTGTGATTAAATAAATGAATATGCAGGTAATGCACTAAACAATATTTTAAGTCTAGTACGGTAAGTTTACAGTACTTTTTAAAGGAAATGAAGGAACATTAATGAATGGCTGACATTCCTATCAGTCTCAGGAAGATTTTACTCTCCCTAACAAGGAAATTATTTAACATTGCTTTAACGTTTGAATTTCACCTAAATACTAGCGATCCGATTATTTCCAATGTTAATAATACACGAAAATCATAAATTGCCACTATGGAGGCAATCTCAACAGAGAGCATTACAAATTATCTGAACCATGAATAACAATATACTCGATCGTTCATTCATTAGACCCTAAAAAACTGTTTACTGAACCAACTCAGATTAGGGTTGCCAACTAGCCGGTATTTCACCAGCACGGTCAGAAATTTTGGTGGATTTCAACATAAGACCGGTGATCGGTATCAATCCCTTACCAGCACTGCTTGTGCCCAGTAATTTTATTAAATGAATTTGAGAACTTGTGACAATAGCTTTTATCAAATATGCTAAAAGGGATTTTTTCCCTATTTCGTGGGACATTTTAACTTTAATTTTGAGCAGCTAAAGATAATGTGAGAATTTTCAAGTATTCTTCAGCCTAAATACTCTATGGTTGTACCACAGTCTACTAGGATACAGTCACGAAGCTTGAGTTTTGAGGGTGCTAGAAACAATAGACTGTGCCAGTACTATTTTGCATTGCATGTAATGAGGCGATATTAGCGATCCTAGTGGTGAGCAACTATCTAATGTACGCATATTTACTATGTATTGAGCTTCGTGACTGTATATTCTAGACTGTGGTTGTACACCAAAAGTGGAATAAATTTTAAGTATTAGACAAAATCTAAGGCTGCAGCTACAGGTAGATGAAGATATACTCTATGATGAACTGTGCTTGTTAAATGCTGTGGTTTCTTTCTTTGTGAAAGATGAACATTTGAAAAGTTTTATAAAATACTGTAAATATTTTCAGGATAAGGATGTCTCAGAGAAATCTCCACAAATAAGATTGATAGTTCAACACGTGTTTGTTATTCCTGCAAGCAATTCTTTCGTGGAGTGTGAATAATGTGAGGAATGATTTAAGTGTGGAAATAGTAAAAGCTGAAGTTTGTACCAGGGAAAATCTTAAATTTAGCTGTGTATAATTTTTATCATTTTATAGCAGAAGGAAAAGAAGTTCTTAAGGCTATGATATTAAGCTCCAAATACAATTAAAAAGTGCATTTTAGAACACTGAAGCAAGATTGTTACTGAAATTATTATTATTATTATTATTTTGCTCATATCATATAATAGATTCTGTATTTAGTTTATTATAATAATAATAATAATAATAATAATAATAATAATAATAATAATAATAATAATAATATTAGAAGAGTTTGCGGGAAAAACGATGAATGTCACAGTTTTCTTAAGGTTGATGTCATTATCTAATTCAATGGATTACTGCGAAATGTAATGTTGTTCTTACGAAAAATGGTAAAAAGGAAAATTATCACCACGAATACAGTAATCCTTTCCTTTATTTTCTATAGAAAAAGCACTACATCTTGCAGTTATAGACTCAATTAGATCATTATTTAATCCTTAACAGAAATGTGACATTCATCGTTTTTCCCGCAAGCTCTTCTAAACATCTAAACTTGCGTGTATAGGCCTAAAATGGCCGGTAATTTTATTTACCACAGTTGGCAACCCTAACGCAGAGATAAAAGCTCTTAACCTAAAAATTAGCTAGGTAATATTCATTTAGACAAAAAATTAGTTAGTTTATAGGCTTTGTTTGATAACTTATCAGTAAAATATGAATTCACAGAATCATTCAAGAATCAAAACAACTGTAAGCTGTTAGTGCCATGAAATATGATGCATGCTATTAAATTATTCTACTATATTGTATGTTATTCAGTTAACACAACCTCTATTATATATAACAATCACAAACAAGAGCTCGCACTAGTTAGAATTGTTACTGTTACAGTCTTGCATACGGTATCAAACACAACCGCTTATAGCACGTAATGCTTTAGCATTAATGTGGCAAACTAGTGGTGCTAGTTAGTCAATGTGTGGGAGGTTAATGACTGCCCCTTACGGCAGCCAATCCAGACATCACATGGAGATGGCACTGCGTCTCACAGCGGCACTCAGCAAAGGATCGGGATCTGGTTCTTCTGTTATGACATTCACCTTAACCCACTCTCTGTTGGCATTAGATTTCTTGAGCGCGTCAATCACTGCCTGCACATAGAGCCCATCTTCGAAAGTCGCAGCCAGTGCAACGGGTTCTTTCACCCAACCGCGTTTGTCCTCCACAGGAAGGAAGGCCTCTCTTAAAGCACCGATCATTTTGAATAATCCTTTCATGTAGGGGCGTGGAATGGCACTGGCAGCAGTGGAGTTTATAGCCCCACCGCGTTGCAGATCTTCGACATCAAGATATATTACGTCGTCTTTAGAAGAATTTGACTTCCGTCCGTAAAGATCTCCTCCACGAACCATCAAATGTCCAGCCTGTCCACAAATGAGAACCTCTTGACTAAATGAGCCAGGGAGATGATTATTTAAAGTTGCAGTAACCAGAGCTCCACCACTCATTTCCATTTGGAAAGTACAGAAGTCTGGACTAGATATATGGCGGATTCCATTTACACGTTCGGTAGTCTTAGTAAACGTTCTTATAACTCCGTGCACTCTTACTGCACGCTGAGACGTTAAATGCGATACCAAGTCTATGACATGACTTCCAACCAGAGTTAAAACACCACCACCCATAGTGTCGTCACACAACCAGTCATAGGAATCGTGTAGTAAACTTCCCATTTGAACACGGACATCGCAAACAGTTATTTCACCTTCTTGCCCGAGATATCCTTCTGCAATAGCTCTACGCATCTGTCCAAAGGCAGGAAGAAATCTAAGACTATGGTTCACAATAGAAATTAAAGATGGATAATACTGGGATGCTCTAACCATTTTCAGTGCCTCTCCTTGACAAAGGCCAGCTGGTTTGTCACAGAGTACATGCTTACCGATGCCCAGTGCTTTGACTGCAATCTGGGCATGCAAATTAGGTGAACAGATAATAAATATAAGATCCACATCTTTCCTTAACAGAACATCATCAATCTTATTGGTATGGAATGGAATTTCAAGTTCTTTTGCCACTTCCTCCGCTGCACTTAATGTTCGGCCCCATATTGCTTCTACTTTGAAACCTTTTTCACGTAAAAATGGAACTATAACTTTTACAACATTCCCTGTTCCAAATACACCAATTCCTGGAAGCATTATTGTTACAAGCACTCTAACCTTAAACACGAACAAAACAACTCATGACTACGGCGTTTCATTACGGAGAGTATTACTCACTCGTTAAAACATTAACCTCCACAACCTTAATATCACTTTTACACATCTTCTCCTACGAAAACCCTAATATTTTGAACGTTTAAACCAATTCCAAGCAGATGACAAACTGACAATTCGCTTATATGCGCCATACTTGATAACTTCCGGTCACTTGTTTAGAAAAACCGAAAATTCGTAGAGTAACTCATATGAGCATCTAGAAATATGAAGGAGAATACATGTAATTTATATCAATGCTGCTGTATACAAAATATTATTACTATGATAAATACATCAGTATTATACAGTCTTGTATAGTGGTTTCCAGTGTACAGAAATACAGTATATTTGACATTATATGACAGGGACGTATGTAATTTGGCAACAGGGACACAGAAGCGAAGCGAGCATCAAGTCGGCCGTGACCGGTGAAATTTCGTCCATTACCGATAGGTGCGCTGTAGCGACACATGTCTATAGAGATCTGTATAATATTTATTATAATAATACAATTGAGGAAGAATATACGAGTATAATAAATAAGAGAAGTTCGCTAACTCATGACATATTTTCTCTTACAACGTCTTAGATTTACACAGACTACAAACGATCGCAAATACTGTAACACATTATGAAATACATATCCTACTCTTGCATACATATTGTTTTACATAATTATTATGGTAAAAGCCGACAACTGTGATGATAATAGTATTTACTGTCCCTTAATTCAGTTTATTCCAGTTACGGCTCATCTTGCATCCATTATGCAGAATTTCTATTGTTCCTTTTTCGCCTGTTTTCTCGGTTTCCTCTAGTAGTCTCCGTACGCTCGGGTAGATGGCAGCAGCTTTCAGTTCTGGACAGTGAGCTCTATCTATAGGTACTTATTTCCTTATGACTTAGGCAACGAGTTAGGAAGAAATTATTCTCTTTCTAACTCGTTGCTTTTAAGGAACCCGGAGGTTCATTGGCGCCCTCACATAAGCCCGCAATCGGTCCCTATCCTCAGCAAGATTAATCTAGTCTCTACAATCATATCTCATCTCCAACACATCCATTTTAATATTATTATCCTCTCATCTACATCTCGGCCTCCCCAAATGTCTTTTTCCCTCTAGTCTCCCAATTAACACTCTATATGCATTTCTGGATTCGCCCATACGTGCTACATGCCCTGCCCATCTCAAACGTCTGCATTTAATGTTACTAATTATGTCAGGTGAAGAATACAATGCGTGCAGTTCTGCGTTGTGTAACTTTCTCCATTCTCCTGTAACTTCATCCCTCTTAGCCCCAAATATTTTCCTAAGCACCTTATTCTCAAACACCCTTAACCACTGTTCCTCTCTCAAAGTGAGAGTCCAAGTTTCACAACTATACAGAACAACCGGTAATATAAATCCTAACTTTCAGATTTTTTTAGAGCAAACTGGATGATAAAAGCTTCTCAACCGAATAATAACAGGCATTTCCCATATCATTACCTCAGAACAACAGTGGGATATCTTGCAAAAATAATATTTTAATTAATGAGGAAAAAAAATTGCTATTGAACATCGAGTGCAATGCGTAAACAAATTACTTTTGATTTAATATGAAGCTAAAACAACAAGAAACTTTGTTTACACATTGCACTCGATGTTAAATAGCAATTTTTATCCTCATTATTATTATTATTATTATTATTATTATTATTATTATTATTATTATTATTATTATTAAAATATTAACAATATTCAAACCTAAATATGTATTTTTTTTTAAGTTCAAGGGGGAAGGGTTACTGGGTTTGAACTCCTTCCCTTGCGTACGCCCCTGGTTGTAATAGAAAACACTACTGAACAATTCTAATTGAATACCTGTACAAGAGTCAGTACTGACATTCGGCTGACGGAGATTCAGAGTCGGAAGAATTTGAATTAGAGAGTATTGTAAAAAATTATGTGCTAGAAGCAATTGAAATAAGAACATGGAGAAGAATGGACCGTATGAAATGGACAGACAAAATAAGAAATAAAAGTGTGATCTATTATTTAATAGACAGAGTGGGCGAAGAAAGAATGATGCTGAAACAGATCAGGAAGAGAAAAATAAATTTGGCTGGGCACTGGTTCAGAAGAAACTGTCTACTGAAGGATACACTGGAAGGAATGGTGAACGGGAGAAGAGTTCGGGGCAGAAGAAGTCATCAGATGATAAACATTAAGATATATATAGCTTATACGGAAACTATGAGGGAAAAATGGAGAATGCGGGGTTTGCAGTAAAAGACCTGCCCTTGTACAGAAAACTATTAATGAATGGATCGCCAAATATTTTTATAGTAGGAAATTATATAACTTTCTTACGCACTTCTTGCACAGACTGGATCGCCAAATATTTTTATAGTAGGAAATTATATAAATTCCTTATGCACTTTTTGCACAGACTGGATCGCCAAATATTTTTATAGTAGGAAATTATATAAATTCCTTATGCACTTTTTGCACAGACTGGATCGCCAAATATTTTTATAGTAGGAAATTATATAAATTCCTTACGCCAAATATTTTTATAGTAGGAAATTATATAAATTCCTTACGCCAAATATTTTTATAGTAGGAAATTATATAAATTCCTTACGCCAAATATTTTTATAGTAGGAAATTATATAAATTCCTTACGCCAAATATTTTTATAGTAGGAAATTATATAAATTCCTTACGCCAAATATTTTTATAGTAGGAAATTATATAAATTCCTTATGCACTTTTTGCACAGACTGGATCGCCAAATATTTTTATAGTAGGAAATTATATAAATTCCTTATGCACTTTTTGCACAGACTGGATCGCCAAATATTTTTATAGTAGGAAATTATATAAATTCCTTACGCCAAATATTTTTATAGTAGGAAAATATATATAAATTCCTTATGCACTTTTTGCACAGACTGGATCGCCAAATATTATTATAGTAGGAAATTATATAAATTCCTTACGCCAAATATTTTTATAGTAGGAAATTATATAAATTCCTTACGCCAAATATTTTTATAGTAGGAAATTATATAAATTCCTTACGCCAAATATTTTTATAGTAGGAAATTATATAAATTCCTTACGCACTTTTTGCACAGACTGGATCGCCAAATATTTTATAGTAGGAAATTATATAAATTTCTTACGCACTTCTTGCACAGACTGGATCGCCAAATATTTTTATAGTAGGAAATTATATAAATTCCTTACGCCAAATATTTTTATAGTAGGAAATTATATAAATTCCTTACGCCAAATATTTTTATAGTAGGAAATTATATAAATTCCTTACGCCAAATATTTTTATAGTAGGAAATTATATAAATTCCTTACGCCAAATATTTTTATAGTAGGAAATTATATAAATTCCTTACGCACTTTTTGCACAGACTGGATCGCCAAATATTTTATAGTAGGAAATTATATACATTTCTTACGCACTTTTTGCACAGACTGGATCGCCAAATATTTTTATAGTAGGAAATTATATAAATTCCTTACGCCAAATATTTTTATAGTAGGAAATTATATAAATTCCTTACGCCAAATATTTTTATAGTAGGAAATTATATAAATTCCTTACGCACTTTTTGCACAGACTGGATCGCCAAATATTTTATAGTAGGAAATTATATAAATTCCTTACGCCAAATATTTTTATAGTAGGAAATTATATAAATTCCTTACGCCAAATATTTTTATAGTAGGAAATTATATAAATTCCTTACGCCAAATATTTTTATAGTAGGAAATTATATAAATTCCTTACGCCAAATATTTTTATAGTAGGAAATTATATAAATTCCTTACGCACTTTTTGCACAGACTGGATCGCCAAATATTTTATAGTAGGAAATTATATAAATTCCTTACGCCAAATATTTTTATAGTAGGAAATTATATAAATTCCTTACGCCAAATATTTTTATAGTAGGAAATTATATAAATTCCTTACGCCAAATATTTTTATAGTAGGAAATTATATAAATTCCTTACGCACTTTTTGCACAGACTGGATCGCCAAATATTTTTATAGTAGGAAATTATATAAATTCCTTACGCCAAATATTTTTATAGTAGGAAATTATATAAATTCCTTACGCCAAATATTTTTATAGTAGGAAATTATATAAATTCCTTACGCCAAATATTTTTATAGTAGGAAATTATATAAATTCCTTATGCACTTTTTGCACAGACTGGATCGCCAAATATTTTTATATAAATTCCTTACGCACTTTTTGCACAGACTGGATCGCCAAATATTTTTATAGTAGGAAATTATATAAATTTCTTACGCACTTTTTGCACAGACTGGATCGCCAAATATTTTTATAGTAGGAAATTATATAAATTCCTTACGCACTTTTTGCACAGACTGGATCGCCAAATATTTTTATGGTAGGAAATTATATAAATTCCTTACGCCAAATATTTTTATAGTAGGAAATTATATAAATTCCTTACGCCAAATATTTTTATAGTAGGAAATTATATAAATTCCTTACGCCAAATATTTTTATAGTAGGAAATTATATAAATTCCTTACGCCAAATATTTTTATAGTAGGAAATTATATAAATTCCTTACACCAAATATTTTTATAGTAGGAAATTATATAAATTCCTTACGCCAAATATTTTTATAGTAGGAAATTATATAAATTCCTTACGCCAAATATTTTTATAGTAGGAAATTATATAAATTCCTTACGCCAAATATTTTTATAGTAGGAAATTATATAAATTCCTTACGCACTTTTTGCACAGACTGGATCGCCAAATATTTTATAGTAGGAAATTATATACATTTCTTACGCACTTTTTGCACAGACTGGATCGCCAAATATTTTTATAGTAGGAAATTATATAAATTTCTTACGCACTTCTTGCACAGACTGGATCGCCAAATATTTTTATAGTAGGAAATTATATAAATTTCTTACGCATTTTTTGCACAGACTGTATCACAGCACTGATAAGTGGTTATCAAAATACAGAATGATAATATCAGTAATCCACCAGTTTGCGATAAGCATCCACTCTTTGCCTTTGTATTTACTTTTTGTTTATGCCTGCATTTTTCTTGTTTGAGTAACAATGGTATAATCTTAAGCATCTACATTCTACATTATCTAATCATGTGCCCATGTATTTCGTAACGTTGTCATAAGGGGATTCACAGCCTTCTATATAGACTGAAGTGCTGAATCATAGTTATCAATCAGTCAAATTCGTTATCTGTTTGCAGTTGAGCCGATCGTTTTATTTTGTACAGAATGGTTCCAAAGTCTACGCGTAAGGGAGAAGTAAATACACTTATACTGAATTCCAGATAAGAAAAATACTGAGGTAAACAAAAGATGGAGTTTTACCACCTCCCATATCATCTTACCAAATCATACGTGTTCTCCTATTGGCTATAGTGTTGACCTACGCGCTAGAAATTAGTTCGCATTTCCTTATCGAGATGTTAATCGTTTATGTTAATTTAGAGTAATTTCAAAATTTGATTAATAAAAGTAGCCAATTATGGATGAAGCTTTAATATAGAATTATGTACACGTAGACAATAATTTTTACTATGTAGCAGTGGCTGCTCGTGAACTTGTGGATTGGGAGAGCTGCAGTAGATTTTGGTACATACAAATTTCACTTCTTGATACCATTACTAATAAGTATAGGACAAAAATAAATGCACTACAAATCGAAAAACCAATACTTTCTCACTTAGTTGGGAGATGTCTGTGGCATCATTTTCTAATCGCTAAAAAAAACTAATACCATCGATTTCAGTCTGAATTTCTGATCGGCAGACACTCAACTTGCAATCTACCAGTTCATTCTGAATTGTCTTAGAATTATCTTTCAACAATGGCATGTTACAAATTATTTTTGAGAGGCTCGTTTAGATTACTCACGGACTGTAGCAACCCACGAAATACACCAGAGTCCTTCGAATCGTTTTTTCATCATGTCCCCTAAGGGGAAGTTCATATTCGCCACAAAATTTGATACAATCAATATTATTAAAAATAATTGCACGAATTTTTTTCACTTCTTGATTATGTTTGAGAATGTTTGTTCTGTTCGTTTCATTTAATTGCGCAGCAAAATTAGTTTTGCCTAACATAGCCAATGAAACAACATTTTTCAGGTGAGATTGCGAAGATTCGTGCTTTTTAATTTCTAGGGGCAAATGTCCTAAATCTGTCACACCACTCCTAGTCTATGCAGTATCACCACCGAAGAGGAGGCAACCACAAATGCTCAGCGTAAATGTCATTATCATACTTCCTTACATATATGCACTATTTCGGCTGGAAGAAGCTCGAGTAAGATTTAAGTTGGGTAACGAAAGACCCTTTAATTTCACTTCATTACATCAATTTTCTCCGCAAGGAAAAGTTGAGAAAAATAAAATTAATATTCTGTAATTCACACACACACACACTCATGCTTGCAAATTTGCACTGCTTAAGTTACGGTACTAAGACGACACACCAAAGCAACACTCAGATAATAAACTGATGGTCAACAATTTTCTAAAACTGGAAAAGAAGTCTCTTTCGTATTTTACGTGCTATATCAAAAGGATTATACTCGTGCAATCATTTTGAGTTAAAGCAAATATTAGGTTCTGCTGGAAGCTGGATAGACAAAAGAGAATATTAATTTCGTTATATTAACTCGATAAGATTCTACAACAATAAGTAACTTATGTGAAGAGAAAATAAAGATTTTGTCATTAAGTTTCAAGGGAATAGAGAATCCATTTAACGTAGCATTACAATAGCGGTGTGGGAGGAGAGGAAAGATCTTCCCTTGTTGCCTGGCTCTGTAAGCCACTGCAGTGAAATATGGGTTTTAAACAGCGGCAGTTTCCCTCTGCTTCCCTTCACCTCTCTACCCCCTACCTAGCAAGACACACTCTCTATGATCTGTCCCACGCTGCAGATTGAATGCAGTGTCAATTCCAATACAGCCGGCGCGCAAAAAGATAATGCATAAGATAATAGTACATATTCCCGGCCAGATGAAATATAAAGCAATTTACCAATAAAAGCTGTAACAATTCTCCTAAAAATTAAAATAAATATTATTTTTATTTTCCTGTCAAAGCAGGGAGTGCTGCAGCTCCGCAGCTCTTATGGACGAGCCGCCCCTGCTATGTAGTAAACCAGCAGACGTGAAGCATTTAGGTTCAATAATAGTAAGAATTTTATTTCGTCTTGTATTATAATCATGTGGCTGAGCTACAAATTTCATTCTATTGTATAACAGCATTTTATTAGAGTACTAGCCGTACCCGTGCGCTCCGCTACACCCGTTAGAAATAAATATAAAGTAATTATATAATTAAAATAGGACATTTGATCCAGGGAACATTCGTGTTTGATAGAAGGATAAATCGTTTATTATGTTACTTAATTTAAATTTAATTAAAAAATTAAAATGCGATCATTTTGATCCAGAGACCACTCATTTGGTCATAAAAATTAGTTTAGGAAATACAGGAAACGGATATACAGAATAGCCTATCAAGTTTTCTGTGCATAAGAATCTATTTTAATCTTACCTGTCCTCGATTCACTCAGGAGTTACTGTGATAACATTATAGCATTATGTCCATCTAGAGAAACTACACTTTCCAATGGTGAATTAATAATTAATTATACAAATCGATTAATTAAGCTTCTGATATTACTTCATAGAAACGCAGAAACATTATCTGTAGGCTATCTTTCATAGCTTTCGATTGTTGCTGTCCAAGGCCCCTTATAGACGAAGTCATTTGTTTTTTAATTCATTACACGGCCTTAGATGGCAGTTATTTTAATTTTAAAACTCATTTATCTCATTAAATATCAGTCCTATCAAAATTTTTCAAAGAATAAAACTTATCGGAAATGATTTTTAAAGCAATTTTTATTATGTAACATTTTTCATAAAAATCAATAATAAGCGAGATATTTCGATTTATTTAATTCAGGCTCCCTTATAACCCCCCTTTTAAATAATGTATTTTGAATGCCATATAGCCTATAATCTAAGTTACGACGAACTTAATTTATATTCCAATTTTCATCGAAATCCGTTCAGCCATTATCGCGTGAAAAGGTAACAAACATACAGACAGACAGACAGACAGACAGACAAACAAAAATTTAAAAAAAGCGATTTTCGGTTTCAGGGTGGTTAATTATATATGTTAGGACCAATTATTTTTGGAAAATCGAAAATTACCGGAAAAATTTCGGCTACAGATTTATTATTAGTATAGATTTATAAATTTGGTCAGTGCTAAAAACATTTAATTCAGAATGGATCAAATTAGTTGTATAAGCCAATCGTAGTCTGATGTACCTAATCGGCGATGTATGCAATGGAGGGTGAAAGAAAATGGCCACCCTCCCCATTATCTCCTGGCCTAGTTGCCTCATACGTGATGCCATGTTGTTATCACTTGTGAGGTTTAGACTTGTCTTCGGAAAAATCCAGTCGCATTTTCAAACAAATTTTGATTATAGGTACGTTTTCGTATTAATATTAGAGAAACAAGATCACTTTTTGTAATGTCTCCACATCCACTTATGCCAATATTATTGTTTCAACTATAAACAAATAAACCAAACGAAGACATAAGTAGGTAAATAATGGTGAAGATTTAAAAATAGATCGTTTTGTGAATTCTCTTACATAAAAGGTGATATGTCTGTCCCATTCCAAGTGGTGACCAACAGCAGTTGAATATCGCCAGGAGCTAAAAGCCAGTAAGTTAAAATATGTTATTTTTAGAATATTGTACAATTTGAATAGAGAAAGTGAGTTGCATCCAATGGAGGAAGTAAGAATGAGCTACGCCCCTTAAATTGTCGTTCATCTAGTCCGTAAATAGACGAGAGGAATTGTGTCACTGAAGAAGCGGCTTTCAGTGCTTTATTTATAACAGTGCTGCCAACCGTACCTTAATTTGATGCAATCTACCACGTACCTTCAACAATGATTTTTTCTTTCCCCTCCATACAGTCTGTATCAAAGGGTCGCGGTCGCTAGAATATTCCGGGTAATGTCCACAGCTGTGGAGTAACGGTTAACATGTCTGAACGTGAAACAAGCAGGCCCGATTTCAAATCCTGGTTGGGACAAATTACCTGGTTAAGGTTTTTTTCCGGGGTTTTCCTTCAACCCTTTAAGAACAAATACTGGGTAATTTTCAGTGGTGAACCCTGGACTCATTTCACTGGCATTATCACCACAGTCTAGTACATACAGTCACGAAGCTTGAGTTGTTGAGGGTACTAGAAACAATAGACTGTGCAGGTACTATTTCGCATTGTCTGTGATGAGGCGATAGTAGCGATCCTAGTGGTTAGCAACTATCTATGGATGCATATTGATTCTATGAGATTCCTCACTAATATTAACAGCATCAAAATGACAATAGCAGAAAAAGCACTGATTCAATATGAAAAAACTTATCATATTACCAGGAAACAATTGGTATTCATACAGTCCTCTCTGTAGATTGAAAACTCAAAAAAGTTTCATATCCATGGTTCAAGGATTAAAACAGAAAATCAATATCCCGAATTCAAAAGAAAACTTGCAGATTAAACCAAACCCTTTAACTCTATTAAATATAGAATATAATCTAAATTTAACAGAAGAAATACTGAATTCAGAAGTAAACACTGAAATACTGAAACAATTGTCTTTAGAGACAATTAATATTAGGTACCCTCCACAAAACTGGCTTCATTTATACACTGACGGATCCTTGATCTCCAGAGAAAAAGCTGCCGGTGCAGGTGTTACGTGCTGTCTCTTCTCACTTTGTAGATCTCTTGGGTATGGAACAACAAGTTTTGATGGAGAAATCATTGCAATAAGTGAAAGTCTCAGGAATCTTCTATGCCACATCAATAAATTTAAGAATGCAGTTATATTGTCAGACTCCAAAGCAGCTATTCTATCAATAGTCTCTAAACACACACCTTCATCTCAAACAACAGAAATAACTAAAATGCTCTCTCAATTAATATCACTCAATAAAAGAATTGTATTCCAATGGATACTATCCCACTGTGGAATCCTGGGAAACAAGAATGCGGATGCTTTAGCAAAGAAGGGCAGCACTGCTACTTACAGACCTGTTACTAAATCTACGTATTACTCTGTGAAAAGATTTATTAAATCTACATACTTAGACTTCAACAAACAAAATTTGATAACACAATCTCAAGGGAAAAAATGGAACTCTCTGCATCATAATCCACAGTTAATTCCCGATTTACCACGAAAATCGTCTGTAGCTGCATTTAGATTGGTAACAGGCCATGATTGTTTGGCCAAACACCTGCATAGAATTGGAATATATCAGTCCCCTAACTGTCCATTGTGCAACTCAAACCAAGAAATGGATTCGGAACACCTCAAAATCTGTGCTTCAGTGGCTGACCATGATAACATCTTTGAAAAATATTGGAGTGCAAGAGATCAAATGACTTTATTGTCAAACGCCTGGCATTAGAAAACAACAACAACATATTTACTACGTATTGAGCTTTGTGACTGTATATACTAGACTGTGTTATCACTAGGGAAAGGAAGTTAATGCATTTGCATATTTGTTCTCTATCGTTGTGTGAATATACTGAAAGATTATCTACATGAATCACAAATTACTGAATACTAATGATATTACTTTTATTGTGCATAAAAGTACATATTTTGCTTTTATTTATGAAAGCATCATATTTTAACATTTATGCAGGGAAGCTGCATGTTATGTATGTTTATTTGTGTTTCCCTCATTTTTAAAAGTGTGTAACCTCGTAAACACGACTAATTTACGTTTATGAATTTTGAACGTAACGATGACGGCCTCATAGGGAGCCTCTCAAGTTAGCAATTTGTATTCCTATACTGCAGTCTTTAGCAGATTTCGATAGAACAATATCCAGTTTAACATCAGTTCCAGGAAATGTAGGAGATAAAGTGAACGAGAAAACAACAAATATTCTTTCCAAAAACCCTGGCTATTATCAAAAAGAAATTCAAGATATTCTCGAAGGAAAAACACCCCAAAAACCAACAACATTTTCTATAGCACAGCAAGCCCCTCTTACTTCTTGTGACGTAGAACGAAGTTTTTCGCGCTACAAAGCTATGCTGAGAGACAACAGGCGAAGAATGACAACAGAAAACATACGTCACTGCTTAGTTGTGAACTGTAAAAGCATAAATGGAGCATGCAGCAATGAGGCAAGCACTTCAAAATCCATACACTAAACGTACGTTACCTATACCTTACTATTCTGTTAAAATAATCTCAGACTGATAATGCATATTTTGTACATATTTATCTATTTTTGTGCGAGATCGTGCGTATTTGCTTGGTTTCCGCACAAAACCAATCCGCGGAAAGTCTGAAGTTGCACATTCAGTATTCCCAACCTAACACACATAACAATTTCCCTCTTCTTACCGCTTGAGTGACATATTAATTTTACTGCTTTAGGCTTTTAACATATTATTTTTAGAAACGTTCAATATAGTAATAATTATAAATTGGAAACTTACCACTGCAATTTCACCTAAATTGCACTGTTAATTACTGTTTTTAAATATTTGCAAAAATTAAGTAAACTCTACAACTCCACTAAAGTTACTGCATTCGTGATGCAAGTAACATTAAGGAAGCCGTGAAAAAATCAACAAGATTCCAGACTCATTAGACTGGGGGAAAAAAAAGACAGACGTATATCACGGCCTGCTGGAGTATAGTAAACACAGAAAACATTTTAAAGCAACAATGTTGAAGATAGATATTTTTGTTTTGCAAATTTGCCGTCATTGAACAGAAACCAAGATGGAGATTTCATTGCAACTAATTAGAAATTCCTCTTTCAGGTATGTAATAAACGATCTTCGCACAAAATAATGTACGATACACGAGCGGTATGTTTTCTTTCAATTCTCGGAAATTAAAAAAGCTCAACTACGGTTCGCTTTTTCAAACTTTTCCTCGAACATGAAAACTTCAACATACCGCTCTTGTAACGCATATTACTATTGATAAATAAATGCATACATATTATCTACGTTTTTAGGGCATGAACTTCCTTTCCCTGGTTATCACCTTCATTTCACTTGGGCGCTAGATAATAGTGTTGATAAAGCGTGTAAAATAAACCTATTAAAATATACTATTGTTAGTAGAATTGTTTCTAAGACGTCTACAGCTATAGCACCAACGAGACAAAGATACGTAAAGTTTCCTTCCGTTGAATAACGTATAGGCCTACGTGTTATTCATGACATCTATCCAATGTACCATTATCCTAGCTTTTGAGTTGTTTCCTGGTTCTGACGGTAACATGGACAACGCTATTGAATTCTTCTGTAATCCTTTTCTACGCCTAATCCCTTATCCTTTATTTTTTAATCCATCTGTCTTCTTGCACTCTACGATGTCTGTATTTAGTTGCTAATTCGGAACAACTGGATAATACCCACGGCAGAGCAATATCGATAGTCGACGTTACTCGCTGGCCACTAGTCACCGGGCCGTACCGAGCCGTGCCAAACAAAACACAATCGAAATGGTGGTAGTAAAATTCGCGACTATATTCTTAAATAATTCACTGCATTAGTCAAGTGCAAGACTTCTGGCTTCTGTTGCATTCAAACAATTATAAAATACGATAATTTGGTCCAGGGAGCATCCGTTTTTGATGCAAAGATAATTTGTTTGGCTTGTTTCTTAAATAAAATTACGAAATGGCGTTCCTGTGCTTAACATGTAATAAAAAAAAAAAAGAAATATAGCAAAACTGTTTTGTCTCGAGACTCTCATCTAAGTCACGTAATAAGTCACGTAATCTACTTCAATATGTTTACGCAAATATATCTTGTAGCTAACAGTGGTGCTATCTCTCAGTAATGTTCAGAACGAAGGAGGTAGAGATAGAAAAGAAACAAATTTCTCCCTACAACGACGCCACACACCAACGTCGTGTTCTTATGTTGGCGAGATTGTGTATTTACTTAAATTTGGTGCTAAACGTAACGGCACGGTTCAAAGATACCGTGGGAATTCTTCAGTTTAGCGGCTAATTCAATTACGAGTTAAGATTTTTCTTTCGCAGAAAGATTTGAGCTTCTGTTTCTCTTCCTAACCTCTTCCATTTTCTTGGTCATTGTTATGGATGGAGTTGTGGGAAAAAAACAAAAGAAACGCGCAACAAAAAAACATATTCTCGGTCATGGCTTTCTAGATTTGTACTTTTCGTTTTAGTACAGAGGTGTTCGCTACTTTATATCGAAAAAGCTTGGTGAAACTCATTAGTCCCAAGAAAGAATTAAAAATTTAACCCGAATTTATTGAACTCAGGGTTAATATAATTTAACCTCTGTTAACGAAACCAAGCCTGTAAGTATACTCCAGCGAATAGGGATTATAAAGAATGGACACTTCGCGTCGGTACCTTTGATGTAGCCGGACTGATTTCAATGACCTTCAAGCCAGCTAGAGCGTGAGATTCTGTTTTCTCCCTAGAGTTGGCGCTGACATCACACCAGCTAGCAGACGACACAGCGGAAATATAACACATCTAATTAATACATCTAGGTACATTATGTACTCAAATAAAATAAATTGAATCAATAAAATAATAAATCCGTCATTAACTGTAATGTCTAGACTCTAGAGTTCCTTTATAATGAGAGTTGAGACGTTGATCCCAACAACAATTAAAATATGTAATGATTTGATAGCACTGAAAATGGAAAAACAAAACTCTTATGAGAAGTAAAAGCATATTACCTATATTATATTATTGTATTGTATTAAAATTCCATGGTATTAATACATTGCTTTACAGCTAGAATATGGAACAAGTCAAAAAACTTAATACTACTATAAAATCTTAATTTATAGTCACAGTCTAGATGAAATATATATACAGACGAGATTTACAATATAGTCTACTAGTACAACACAAAGTTTTAGTATCAATTTCATGAAGCGTTATTGAATGTCATGAATTCACTTACAGAATAGAATGCGTGAGAAATTAGGTACTTCTTTAATTTGGCCCTAAATAATTTTATGTTTCGAGTTTCATTTTTTATATCGATAGGGAGGCTATTACAAATTTTTACTGCCATATAACGCACTCCTTTTTGATAGCACGATAGACTTGCCGATGGAGTATGAAAGTCATTTCTTTGACGTGTATTTATGCTATGAACTGTTGAATTAGTTACAAAGTTTTCATGATTACATACGAGGAAGACTATTAATGAAAAAATAAACTGACAAGCCATGGACATTATTTGTAGTTTTTTGAAAATAGTCCTACAAGATTCCCTAGATTTGACACCTACTATTATTCTAATTACTCTTTTTTGTAATAGAAATATACTGTTACTATCTGTGGAATTTCCCCAGAATATTATTCCAAAACTCATTACCGAGTGGAAGTATGCAAAGCATATTGTTTTTAAGGTACTGATATTTACTATCTTTTGCATAGTTCTAATAGCAAAACAAGCTGAATTTAGTTTGGGGGTAATTTCTTTAATATGATTTTTCCAATTTAACTAGATAACAGAATATGTAATCTGTTTTTGAGGGAAATTAATGTGGGCAAAAATTGACCATAATAGCACATTTTCTCATTTTGTATTAAATCAAGGGCTACGGCAATGGGTTTCTGAACTGCACAATATTCTTCAAGGTACTGAAAGTCAACATCTTTGAAGGTTGGCAATCCCAGTTTTTCACATATACTGTTTATATCATGTTTGAATTGCAATATTTGAGAGATTGAGTCATAAAGAGAATTCCATCGAGTTGGGCAAGGAAACTTTAACGAATATTTCAAGACGTCTGATATAATTTCTGAGGATTTGGATCTTCTAAACGCATTGCATAATGCTGAACATTTAGCAAGTGTTGGGTGATGGATCCTTGATGCTGCTGGAGATTTAGTTGTGGCAAGAAAACTAAGTGTATGGCTAGCACTCTGAAATGGGTAGGCAAATGAGACAAAAGTTCATTCTTCAAATCCAAGTCCAAAACTTGAAAGACAAGAAGAAGAAAAAGAAGAAAGTATTTTGAGTATTTGAAATACAAAATACATCAATTTTATATATTTAAATACAAAATACAAAATACTTTCGAAAATCCTTACAAATTACAAAATACAAATGTATTTCAAATACATGTATTTCAAATACATGTATTTCAAATACTGCCCAGCCCTGGTTATGAAAAGATAATGTATCCAGTAGGCCTAACTCTATGCTGACAAGGACACGTCTTGATCTTGAATCTGCTTGGCTTCGCAATGTAGAGATAGATGGAGGTTTCTGCAATGTAAGCGTTACGCACGGCATGCTATATCTGCAGTAGAGCGTCTATTTGAACTTTGTCCGGTCACAATAGTCAGCGTTATCTGTATTTGGTCGCAGTTGTGAGTGGGTTGTTGGATGCCTATAATAATTAATCCCTCTTTCAAATCCGACTACGGTCGAGATGATATATTTAATGAAGGAACTGTGGGTCCCTATCACCACGGCATGGCGCGTCCTCAGGTTGCGGATAGAGGAGACGGCCTCCAGGTATGGAGGGTAGCTGCGAATATATTGAATAAGCAGTCGTGGACAGCCGATAAGGGGTGGTCCTCCAGCTTGGGGGTTGAGCGAAGGGCTAACAACCCATCACCGTAAAAAACAGCTTGTTACGTATCCCTATAATAAGCTCTTATCATCCAGTCTGCTGTCCAAAAATCTGAAAGTTAGAATTTATAAAACAGTTATATTACCGGTTGTTCTGTATGGTTGTGAAACTTGGACTCTCACTCTGAGAGAGGAACATAGGTTCAGGGTGTTTGAGAATAAGGTGCTTAGGAAAATATTTGGGGCTAAGCGGGATGAAGTTACAGGAGAATGGAGAAAGTTACACAACACAGAACTGCACGCATTGTATTCTTCACCTGACATAATTAGGAACATTAAATCCAGACGTTTGAGATGGGCAGGGCATGTAGCACGTATGGGCGAATCCAGAAATGCATATAGAGTGTTAGTTGGGAGACCGGAGGGAAAAATACCTTTAGGGAGGCCGAGACGTAGATGGGAGGATAATATTAAAATGGATTTGAGGGAGGTGGGGTATGATGATAGAGACTGGATTAATCTTGCACAGGATAGGGACCGCTGGCGGGCTTATGTGAGGGCGGCAATGAACCTTCGGGTTCCTTAAAAGCCATTTGTAAGTAAGTAAGTAAGTAAGTAAGTAACTGTTTTTTTGTGTCACATCCTGGAAGCCTGTCCATTGGTAGTGCGTTGAGGGAATTTTCTCTTGTTCGCACGCCTCAAACTATGCCGAATTATTCTAAGGTCAAACTGAATTCTTGTGGTTATTTTATTGATAGCCTACATTATCTTAGCCTACTCTATAGTTATTGGTATCTGTCGTATTGCGATTTGGTTAATGAATATATAAATAAATGCATGTTAATGAATCTGGGAAAGAAACAAAGATTACATGCGAACTTTAAGAATAAAACGCATCTATCAGAAAGAGGACGACAAATAACTACTATTTTTTTTAAATAATGGCGGATACTTGACTTATGTTAATCACCCATGTCAAGCCAGTTATGTAGACCAATTCACCGGCAGCTTTATTTCACTATAAATTCGTAATTTCATGATACTGTTAATACCAAGAACCATCATACATGAACATTTTGATCTGAGTGAAAATAGTATAAATATGTTCCGGTGAAGAAACTTGTGAGAATTTCGAAGGGGAAAAAGCCGAAAATAGATATAACATAATAGCTAGCTGGGGAGAGGGCCTTGTGGAAAACCTTGAGACACGAAATACATCTTACATTTCTATTTACATGGTAACACGAGTGACGTCAGAGTAAACCTTTCATGTCCAAACGTTAAAATGATTCTCTCCTTGTAGATCGAATATAATATAATATAATATAATATAATATAATATAATATAATATAATATAATATAATATAATATAATATAATATAAGTTAATATAGGTACTGAAACTGATCAGGAAGGGAAAAAGGAATTGGTTGGGTCACTGGCTGAGAAGAAACTGCCTACTGAAGGATGCACTGGAAGGAATGGTGAACGGGGAAAAACTTCGAGGGTAGAAGCAATTGGTCCACCTCTACCTACTCATTACCCATGATAACGTGCATTAAGATGCCAGCGGGAACACCATCATGCAAGTAAGTACAGTCCTCGACGGGTTGCTAGTGGTAGCCTATACCGTTCAAGAAGTCAGGCAATGTGGTGCTCTGTCAGCCAATTTGGAAGAAGTGGGATCTCAACAAGGAATCATTAACAATGCTCGCCTAGATATTGATGGAGAACCCCTATTGGTGAGATTAATCAATTGTTGCATTGGGATTTGTGTCTACCCACACATATTGGTATAGAAACTGGCTGGATTACATTCCTTGTCAGTGTTACCTCACCCGTGTATGACACATACGCTGGAATTAGGATTAGTACCGACTTATTGTAGGATCCGCCAGTAAGGCGTTATCCGTGCGGGATAATAATAGTGAGCCAAAGCCTGTATACGCTGTAATGAAAATGATATGAATACAGCTGTTCTGGAAACAGTCTCCAGACAATCTATTATAACTTTGATGGTTGATGGGTTGCGCAACTATCAGGGGTCCAAACACAAAATGTAGGGCCTACACTTAGAGTGGATTTTTTTAAAATAATATAAGTCATCATTTTTGACATTTTAATTTTTATCGTAGTTTCGAAAGTACATTGATAAACCTCGTTTTTGCTTGAAAGGGCACCAATAACATTGCTCGTTGCCTTGTTAGAGGCAAGTTAAAATCACAATTTGTTTTAAATGGACAATAGTCAAAGACATGCAGTATTTTAAAATTATTCAATTGGCAGTGATAATTGAGTGGGAACAGCTGAAAACATAACAAATGTTACAAAAAGATTGCTGTTTTTGAACAAACAAAGAAATGAGATAATCAATTTTGTAATGCGTATCCTATGAGTATACACACGATAGAGTTGGATACATCAAAGTAAGACCCCTCAAACAATGGCGACAAACCGTAACAGGCTAATGCCGTGGTACGTGAGAAGATAATGAAGAAGGAAAGTCTTTTATAGAATCTGTATTATTTGTAATATTTCTTTACGAATTTTCCGTTATCAGTGAAATGAAATATCAGTTATTGTAAAATAAATGTAATTCGGAAATAAATAAATATACAAGTGGATCAATAGATAAATAGATAGATAATTGAATGAATGAATGAATGAATGAATGAATAAATAAATAAATAAATAAATAAATAAATAAATAAATAAATAAATAAGTAGATCAATAGACAAGTAGGTAAATAAATAAATAAGTAGATAAATAGATAGATAGATAAATAAATAAATAAATAAATAAATAAATAGATAGATAAATAAATAAATAAATAAATAAATAGATAAATAGATAAATAAATAAGTAGATCAATAGAGAGATAAATAAATAAATAAATAAATAAGTAGATAAATATATAGATAAATAAATAAATAAGTAGATAAATAGAAAGATAAATAAATAAATAAGTAGATAAATAGATAGATAAATAAATAAATAAGTAGATGAATAGATAGATAAATAAATAAATAAATAAGTAGATAAATAGATAGATAAATAAATAAATAAGTAGATAAATAGATAGATAAATAAATAAACAAGTAGATAAATAGATAGACAAATAAATAAATAAGTAAGTAGATAAATAGATAGATAAATAAATAAATAAATAAGTAGATAAATAGATAGATAGATAAATAAATAAATAAATACATAAATAAATAAGTAGATCAATAGATAGATAAATAAATAAATAAATAAATAAATAAATAAATAAATAAATAAATAAATAAATAAATAAATAAATAAGTAGATAAATATATAGATAAATAAATAAATAAATAAATAAGTAGATAAATATATAGATAAATGAATAAATAAGTAGGTAAATAGGTAGATAAATAAATAAATAAATAAGCAGATGACTAGATAAATAAATAAATAAATAAATAAATAAGTAGATAAATAGATAAATAAATAATTAAATAAATAAGTAGATAAATAGATAGATAAATAAATAAATAAGTAGATAAATAGATAGATAAATAAATAAATAAATTAGATAAATATATAGATAAATAAATAAATAAGTAGATAAATAGATAGATAAATAAATAAATAAATAAATAAATAAATAAATAAGTAGATAAATACATAGATAAATAAATAAATAAGTAGATAAATAAATAGATAAATAAATAAATAAATAAATAAGTAGATAAATAGATAGATAAATAAATAAATAAGTAGATAAATACATAGATAAATAAATAAATAAGTAGATAAATAAATAGATAAATAAATAAATAAATAAGTAGATAAATAGATAGATAAATAAATAAATAAATAAATAAATAAATAAATAAATAAATAAATAAATAAATAAATAAATAAATAAATAAATAAATAAATAAATAAATAAATAAGTAGATCAATAGATAGATAAATAAATAAATAAATAAATAAATAAATAAATAAATAAATAAATAAATAAATAAATAAGTAGATAAATAGATAGATAAATAAATAAATAAGTAGATAAATAGATAGATAAATAAATAAATAAATAAATAAATAAATAAATAAATAAATAAATAAGTAGATGAATAGATAGATAAATAAATAAATAAATAAGTAGATAAATAGATAGATAAATAAATAAATAAATAAGTAGATGAATAGATAGATAAATAAATAAATAAATAAGTAGATGAATAGATAGATAAATAAATAAATAAATAAATAAGTAGATAAATAGATAGATAAATAAATAAATAAATAAATAAATAAGTAGATAAATAGATAGATAAATAAATAAATAAGTAGATAGATAGATATATAAATAAATAAATAAGTAGATGAATAGATAGATAAATAAATAAATAAGTAGATAAATAGATAAATAAATAAATAAATAAATAAATAAGTAGATGAATAGATAGATAAATAAATAAATAAATAAATAAGTATATGAATAGATAAAAATATAGGTAAATACATAAGTAAGTAAATAAAATAAGTATATCAATAGATAAATAGATATGTAAATAAGGGAATATATAAGTAAGTAAAAAACAGATAAATAAATAGGTAAGTAAAGAAGTTGATAGATATAAATAAATAAATAAATAAATAAATAAATAAATAAATAAATAAATAAATAAGTGGATAAATAGATAAATAGAAAGATAAACAAATAAATATATAAGTAGATGAATAGATAAATAGGTAGGTAAATACATAAGTAAGTAAATAAAATAAGTATATCAATAGATAAATAGATAGGTAAATAAGTGAATATATAAATAAGTAAATAAATAGGTAAGTAAAGAAGTAGATAAATAGACATATAAATAAGCAAATAAATAAATAAATCAATAGATAAATAGAAAGATAAACAAATAAATAAATAGATCAATAGATAAATAGATGAATGAATGAATGAATAAATAAGTAGATCGATAGATAGATAAACAATAAATAAATAAGAAAATAAATAAGTAGATCGATAGTTAAATAAATAAATAAATAAATAGATAAATAAATAAATAAATATGTAAATAAGTAGTTAAATAGATAAATAAATAGGTAAATAAATAGATAATTAAATAAGTAGATAAATAGACAGGTAAATAAATAAGTAGGTAAAGAGATAGATACGTGAATAAGTAGATAGATAAGTAAATAAATTAAATATAAACGAACAAACGGAAGAACGGACGAATTTAAGGTATTTAAGAAATATTTAAGATATTTTAGAGAGAGAGTAGCCATTAAACAAAATATTGTAAAATGCTCAGTGAAATATAAAAAAACCCACAGAAAATAACTTCATAATTAAAATATAAGATCTAATTTACCAGCCATATCAGACTCATTAATATTATAAAATCCTTTGGTCACGAGCAGTTTTCAATACTCTCTTATATTTATTAATGCTACAGGATGCTGCACTCGGGGAAGTAGATTAAGCAGCTTCATTCCAACAACTCTATAACAATTTTTAACTTTTACTAATCTAGTGTACTCATAGTCAATATGATTTCCTTCTCTTGTGTTATACTTATGTACGAGTATATCACCTCTCAAATTGGACGAAAAGACAAATAGACAAATAAATAATTAAACACATAATAAAGAAATGCATAAATAAAGTAATAAAAATAAATATGTATATAAATAAATATGTAAATAAATAAATAAGTAAATAAACAAATAATAAATAAACAAACAAATAAATAAAGAGGCTTGAAAATAATCAGAGAGGACAAAAATGGTCCAATTTCAAAATACGAGTATATACTGTGTGTTTATATTCAAAGGTTGGCAACACTGTTACCGAACATTCAAGTTTCTCTCGTAACTTCGTGCCAGCGCTACATTTCTGTGCTTTCTACTTCGTAAGCAGGAGCTAGCGGTATGTTCATTAAAGTAGATACCGGGAACTGAGAAATGCTTTGGCAAGTATGGGAGTAGCTGACAGTGACAAGAAAGCTGTGTTACACAATACCACTCGCAAAAATGGCTTTTCATGTGTACAACTTCAAGAAAATTTCAAGTGAGAAAGTGTCCGTCCGGATTAGTAGTCACAAGGTCATTGTGTCGAGGCAAGGAAGTGACAAGTCACACTTTACGTAAAATGAACCTTACACGAGGGAGCCTTCACATCAATGTCAAATTCTATACAATTCACGTTGTACATAAGCAACTATCACTATTGTTTTAAGGTGGGCGATTTTACGAGCCTAATCTAATTCTGAGACGTGAACAATAAAAATAAGTTTTCATTTCTCCCTAGGAAACTGGTTCAAATAAATTCCTGCGATTCATTTGTGAAGTCACCTTTCATCTAAATCTCGCAACAGTAGAATTAAAAAATTACTTTCAATGTTTCAATATAATTTATAAATGTCGTGTTTCATGTTGAAGTGCCTGATGTAGGTAATTTATTATAAAACAAATATCTTTATTTACTACTACTACAAAAAATAGGAATTTTCTACATAATTTTGCGCATAAAAATAGAACTTTTTTAAAGCTCCACTTTACACAGAAGTTACATACGTAACTAATATTAAATGTCTGTCGTTTTAGTTCCTTTTCAATATATTTCCATGGTTCTTATTCACAGAAATTACAATTTTATGTATTTTATTTATCATATCGTACAATGAGCTGCGTTGGCGAACTTTTTAAATTTTGTGACGCATGCGCATTTTGTAACAATATTTGTGGTAAGACCGCCATCTCACTTCAAAACAGAGAATGACGAATCGTCATTGAAGACGTTCGTGATGTTGCTTAGTAGAGTGAATACAGTAGCATAAAAGTGATTATGGAATATTTGTGACGTAAAGTGTGAATTGCACTTAGGACGACAGACACTAATTATCTATAAGCTGGGTTGTTATTTGTTACACAGGATCTGCCACATCATATTTTCTACCACAAGATAAAATAGAAGCTTACGAAGTGAGATCCAATATTCCGATTTTCAGAAGGAAATGGTAGTGCGTGCAATTAAAAACTAGTTCTTGAACAGGCGTGTTAATTATCTATAAGAAGCAAGTGCAACAGAAATTGATAAGTAAGCAAGCGAGTAACTTAAAGTAACTAAAATTTCAGATATGTCATCCAGTCAATTAGATACTCAAAAACAGCTACTATGAAGAAAATGACAAGAGTAACGAAAATCTCCTAGCCACTCCACTGGAATACACACAAATATTAGGTAAGCTTTGTTTTCTGTTCCTGAAAATTGTTGTTATTAGTATAATAATAATAATAATAATAATAATAATAATAATAATAATAATAATAATAATAATAATAATATTAATTAATTATTATTATTATTATTATTATTATTATTATTATTATTATTATTTTAGAGGGTTATTTATAGTCTATACAAAACTAGTCTCTCTCTCTCTCTCTCTCTCTCTCTCATAAGGGAATGGAGCGACGTTATAAACTTGTCGCGAACTCGCCATACTATTATTATTATTTTACGGGATTTTTAAGTGTCCCTCACGATCATCACAATAGACACGATTTTTTCTCCCGAATATGGGGACATATGGCAAATCTACATTCTGTTGTCATCACTTTCATCGTACCACACTATTTTCATACACATCGGAGTCAGATAACACATCATCTTGTTCATTTTCACTCTTTCACAACATGATGCCATCCTCAGACCCATCATTAGCACAGGAAATTCCAATTTTTCTTTAATTTCCTCAGTGATCAGCCCTATGCTTGGATTATCCAACCACACATTGTCGCTATAGACTGCTTCTAACTGTACTTGTAATGGAGTTAGGAAGAGAAGCAAAAAATAAAGAGAGATAGCTATTTTCAATAGCAACCTACGGACTAAATATCATATGGGGAAACTTAACACTCAGCGACATGGGGAAAATTGAACGAGTCAAATCATCCTTCATGAAAAGAGTACTAGGAGTAGGAAGAACAACTCTCTCGAGACTAACATACGAACTAATGAAGGAACGCTTCTTCATCGAAGATATTAGAACACAACTCTGCATGCCGAACACCCCAGCATACGAGAAAGCCCTGGAAGTACTCAGAGGAAAGAAGAACGCCATCTGGAGCGAGTTCTACATAACAGACGCCATGACAACCAGAGACTGGGCAAACACAAACTACGAACTGAGACACATAGTGACCCGTTACGCAGTACATGGTTTTCACCATAAGATCTGTACCACCAAGAGATACCACGAACCCAACGACGAATGTGTGTGTGAACTGTGTCAGAAGTCGTGTGGACGATATCACGTTGAAAACTGCCGAGAAAGGAAAACCTCGCTCACAAACTTCTGCAAAGACTAACCTACAAATCCTATGCACATTGTGCGCATTTCATTTCATTCATTATTATTATTATTTTAAAGGGTTATTTATAGTCTATACAAAACTAGTTTCTCTCTCTCTCTCTCTCTCTCTCTCTCTCTCTCTCATAAGGGAATGGAGCGGCGTTGTAAACTTGTCGCGAACTCGCCATACTATTATTATTATTATTATTATTATTATTATTATTATTATTATTATTATTATTATTATTATTATTTTAAAGGGTTATTTATAGTCTATACAAAACTAGCTTTTCTCCCTCTCTCTCTCTCATAAGGGAATGGAGCGAACTCGCCATATTATTATTATTATTATTATTATTATTATTATTATTATTATTTTAAAGGGTTATTTATAGTCTATACAAAACTAGCTTTTCTCCCTCTCTCTCTCTCTCATAAGGGAATGGAGCGAACTCGCCATATTATTATTATTATTATTATTATTATTATTATTATTATTATTATTATTATTATTATTATTATAAAAGATTTCATTAACGTTAAGAAATTATATTAATTCCTATGATATAAGACAAGGAAATGATTTTAATATCATACCTTGTAGACTTGCTAAATCGCAAAACAATTTTTGTCAAATGTCATTGAGGGTTGCAAACAAATTTCCATCACATATTTTTAATTTAAGGAGTTACGTATATCTTGCAGCAGTAACATTTTGGAAATATTCAACATTTTTTCCTCCATTACTGTATCTTGTACAATAATGAAAATTAGTATGTGTAAAAACTGTCCTTCTGCTATATGAAAAAAAAAATTTTTACGATTAAAAAAATATTTACATTTTTTTTAAATTCAGTTCACTGTGAAGTGATGAAGCGTTTCCCACATAACTAAAAAACTATTCAACATGCTGTGGTGAAATTTTTTGTGTGTATTTATGCATGTCATAACTACAATATCATTCAAGATCACTTCTCTACCTTTGATAGATTGTCTGATAAAAAATAAATTCATTTTTAAAAAATGGCCAAATATCAATATTTTCTATTACACAAAATAAAAAAAAATATATTATTTATTAAGGAATGTAGTTGAAAGAGCATGATATTGTAAACATGAGTTTCAGCAATAAAATAAAAGAGAGAGAACATGAAAAAGTTAACAATTTTTTGAATTATGAGGGAAACGCTTCATCATTGCACAGTGAACTGCCAACATTTTCAATTTTGAAAAAAAAAATATATATATATATTTTTTTAATCGTAACAATATTTTTTTTTCATATAGCAGGACAGTATTTTACACATACTAATTTTCATTATTGTACAAGATACAGTAAAGGAGGAAAAAATGTTAAATATTTCCAAAAACATTACTGCTGTAAGCTGTACCTAACTCCTATCGAATTTTTTGATTGTGCAATCTCTTGACTTAGGCCTAACTGACCTTGTTTACACATATTGTTCTTAGACATGTAATATAAACTATTAAATTATTAATAGAATAATCAGTGAATGTGAATATGGTACAGTGTGCAGGCGATATGTAGTGTAAACCGTAATCAAGATTTCAAGCTATAAATTTGGAGTTATAAAGATACAGTTTTCAGCCAAAATTTGTATAAACACTTATTTTGACACTATTAACATGATGAAATAAAACAATTTAACTTTTTTATCTGCCCCCATCAGAATGTTTGCTTGTTAATTTAAGTTTACATACGATATTATTTGAGTCTACTCATTTTTTCTTTCTTAAAATGAAGAAATTCTGCACATAGGATTGTTATGAGCACACAATATTAATTACTTAGGAGGCTTCAATTCTTGACATTTTAGCGACAACGTGGCTGAAGTCTATATAATTAATGCACATCTTGAACCGAGTGAGGCTTACTATTATGGCTTCGCGTGCATTTCGATCGTCTTCATAATTGTTCTTATTGTTTGGAGACGTAGGAAGGCAATTCTATTATTACTAGTGGCTTGTGCAGCAAATGCTGCAAACTAAGTCCATAAGAAGTTCAAATAAAAATTGTTCAAATTTATTTTCAGTGAAGAATACCACACATTTTGAAAGTTATTTGCTTCCATAATAGTGAAACATACTCCCTCTGAATGGTTTTTTATGTAAAATACTTTTTCTTGAACCTATCCACCTTCAGTTTTTGAGTTTCAACGCGAAAACGCAAGTAACAATGTTAAGACGATCAGTGGGTTTTTCATGTAGGCGTAAAGCAATTGCTATTTCAGGTCATTGTGGATTGTAGGTGAAAGTTAAAAAAAAGTCAGGTTTGCTATGCTTTCGAACAATAGACATATCATCTTGGTATAGCTGCTGCATGTTTTGTGAACTACAGAGGTGTGAAAATTATTAGAATAATCTTAATTTTAAAGGGTTTTTAATAGTTCCTTCACAAATATTAATTGAATTGATGAATATTGGTATATATTACTATACTGATGTAGGATATATTTACTACTAACAATGCCGGAAAGCATTGTTGTACATTGGTATTTTTCTTATTTTACAATTGTTATGGGAATTCAGAAATTATTATATTATGTTGGCGGAATTGGAAACATAAAAAATTACATGCACAAAACAGATGTATACGTTCATTTGAACCTTCACAACAATGTGAACAATTTGTTTAAAGCATTTATTAATTAATTTTTTATGTTTCCAATTCCGCCAACATAATATAATAATTTCTGAATTCCCATAACAATTGTAAAATAAGAAAAATACCAATGTACAACAATGCTTTCCGGCATTGTTAGTAGTAAATATATCCTACATCAGTATAGCAATATTATATACCAATATTCATCAATTCAATGAATATTAGTGAAGGAACTATTAAAAAACCTTTAAAATTAAGATTATTCTAATAATTTTCACACCTCTGTACCTTGAAATGTATCCTGCTAAGAGATCTTGCTGAAATGACTGAGAGACTACAAAATTTTGTAGGCCTCTTATTTTATCAGTAAGTAATACTTTTTGGTCTTTCCTTAGGAACTGTAATTTTTGCGCTCTCTCGAGCCAATACTGAAGAGAATGACGCATATAAATATCTACACCACACCGCCATTAAATATATGAAAAAGACCCAACCCCACTTGATTAATAACTATAAAAATATTTGATTTTTAATAACAATATTATTATCTTACGTTATATATATATATATAGTATATAGCCGCTACTCAGTAAATTATAGAAATGAAGATCTAATTTAACATATTCTCTACATCTACTTATATAACTCCAAAACGTTTCACTTTCATATTATTAATATAGCATTAATATGTATAATTAACGAAAATAGTCACATCATGGTATTAATTATAATAATACTTCATTTCTAATGGTAATAATGTCATCAAACCACCTCAGGTTTTGTAGATTTTAATATCCAATACACAGCTGTACTCAGAAAATTACACACCGCAGAATCAGACCTGTAAATTATTTTTAGTAAGTCTTGAAGTTTTTAATAACCAATTGAATTTGAGCTCTAAATATGTCAGCAATCCTGCAGGTCATGGCCTTCGTGTAATAGCCTATTATTTATTGTAGTGTGTGTTTTGTTTTATTCTGAAATGCAATTAGTTCTCAAAACTGACGAAAGACGGATTTTGGAAAATAGGAAAATTATATCGGAAAACTAACGCTTCACTGAAAGTTATTATTTTTCTGAAAATCCTTGGTTGCAAAGCTTCAAAATGACGGGTCATTCATTAAAATCTGTTTAGCCGTTTTCCCGTAATTTCCATTACCAGTTCGAATTATATATAAAGATATTTATTATGGGTATATACTTTCTCTAGTTCGTTTGCTGAGAAAGTTAAAATAATGTTAATTTTAAATATAGAATGGTTCAATTTTACACTAATAAAAAATTAATGGATTATACTCAATCTATACTGTTATAAATTATTATCATTTCACGTGTTACTAAAGTCATTTTTGTTTTGTGGTACTTGGCACGAGAGATAATATTGTCGCTATTTTCAGCAGTGATGGATATTTGGTAGCAGCACTGATGTAGTAATGGTCTTAACTTTATATGGGAGATTTAGTAGAAATCTGATATCAGTTCTTGCGATTAGATGCTGAGATAAAAAGGTATTTATATATCAGTGTAGATGTGTTCAGTCAATCATATCAGCGCAAGAATTAAAATTTAAGTAGGAGTTTCATTATTTTTTTTATTTTTAAAATGCTTATTTTTAATCGTGCTGGAAAAATTAAATTATGGTTTATTTAACGACGCTCGCAATGTTTTCTACATATTGATTTCAATTACTTTTCAAGTAGTTTCTACAAACATGCAGGGAATAACTCTGTCAACTGTCAGCAGGATAATATGTCTCTTTCATAGTCTGTCACTATTGGCATCTTCTGTTCTTCCGTATTTTCAGAATAAAATTATTTTATAATTAAATAATTTCAGGGCTTAATGTGAACCTAACGTAATTACAATCGATATTTTATTCACAACAAAATTCTTAACAGGCAATATTATTTCAGATTAACTATACCATCATGTTTTGTAGTTACGAATTTTATTGTATTACATAAGAGTACAAGACTGTTCGGAACTGAGTTACGATTTTTTATGACCAAATAGAAGAACAAATTATTATCGATTGGTGTAGAGATCTAAATAGTACATTATGCAACGAGCCTATAATGATAGTAATTAAGACGCGAGTATGTTTGTTTATGAAACGAGCGCAAGCGAGTTTCATAATTTTCAAACGAGCGTCTTAATTACCATTATAGGCAAGTATCATACGACTTTTTATGCTCGACCATATTTCTAACTTGAAATTATTCAGAAGTATTCATTTTATTTGTATCTAACAGAAGATCGGAAGTGTCCTTGTTCATACCAAGGCTTCTATACACTCAATAGGTTATCTCATTTTTCATTAGCCAATCAAATGGCTAATTGGCTCATGATGCGCGAAGAGTCCATGCTCATTGGTCCTTTATTTTCAAATTGATAGCGACATCAGCGTAGGTACATTATAAACATAACCGCCTCAAATAAAAACGTATAAACCAATTGTGTAGGGTAAACATTGGTAATTTCGTGATAATTTCATGAAAACTAATTTAAAATGAAAATGTGTAAATATATCCTTATTCCGATTTTTTCATCTAAAAGACGATAATTTGCTGTACAAATCTAGAGACATAAAAGATTGGACACGTTCTTGAACAAGTGCCAAAAACCACTTTTACAACTTAAGCTAAAAGGTTGGTTATTTCGTGATAACCTTGCCAATTTCGTGATATTACATTGATAATTTCGTGAGAGGTAGAAGATTTGTGTAAAAATTCATTAAAGTCAAATTAAATTCTCATTTATTGTTACAAGACTTCAAACATAGTAATTCCGTCTAATATTCATAGCAAGAAAACATAGAAATACATATCAACACATAATAAGAATGAAATCAAAGTAAAAATTGAAATTGAAAAGGCATCTTCTTTGCCATGAAAGGGTGAACACTTTTATTACGGACTTTACTATAGTCTATATTACTAGGGTAGCTCCAAAAGTAATGCATAACATTTGTTTAAAAATTATATTTTTATCCTACAGCTTTGCTATTCTCACAGAATGTAGATACATCCTTCAGAAACAAAATGTCACTTTTCCACATAATCCTCGTCCCTTTCAACTGCCTTACGTAACCTAGGAACGAGGGCCTGTAGACCAGCACGGTAAAAGTCTGGACCAACACGTCTGAGCCACTCTTTAGCAGCGTGCACAAGGGAGTCATCTTCTAACCTTGTTCCGCGAAGGGATCCTTCAGTTTACCAAAGAGATGGTAATCGCACGGTGCCAATTCAGGACTGTAAGGCGGATGTTTCAGTGTTGTCTATCCGAATTTTCTGATCTGGTCTGTGGTTTTCTGACTGACATATGGCTGTGCGTTGTCGTGCAATAGCAGAACATCCTGCTTCACCCGATGTCGTCGAACACGATTCAGTCGAGCTTGAAGTTTCTTGAGAGTTGCCACATACGCGTCAGAATTAATTGTGGTTCCGTGTGGCATGATGTTCACAAGCAAGAGTCCTTCTGAATCGAAAAACAGAGTAGCCATAATTTTTTCTGCCTAAGGTGCACTTTTAAATTTCCATTTCTTTGGTGAATTTGCATGATGTCACTCCATTGTCTGCCTCTGTCTCCGGTCCAAAATGGTGGAGCCATGTTCCATCTTCTGTCACAATTCTTGCAAGTAAGTCATCTAGCACTTATCATTGACACTTAGCATGATAACAAATCAAACAGAAGCTACAATGAACCCATTGCGTCCACCTTTTCTTTTTTGTTATCACATATTATCTTCAGATTTCTAAAATCCGTATTGTAATACAATTTTTAAAATAGTATAAAATGTAACGCTTAATGCTCAACAAAATTTCGCCTCAAACAGCTAAGATTTCTATCAGTGAAGCTAAGCCTATATGGCGACTACAGATGTATCTAAAATTCCAAAAACATTTCCTAAAATTTCATGAAGATACAATAAATCTTTGTACCAAATATCATATGCTTACCTTTCGTAATAAGCCTGTAATGTAATTACAAACATCCACAAAATTTGTACGCCTGAGAAGTCGACGCAAACTTGCTCTCTCCAAACATAAAAGCTCACTGAAGCAACTACAATAGTCACACAAAGCTTAGCTGTATGTTTCTGGAAACTGGACAACATATGCAATCCCTTGGCAGAAATTTGAATCTCGTAACACCATTGGTTAGTTTACGAAAGAGCAAATAAAAAGTATCACGAAATAACCACTGCCACGAAATTACCAATGTTTACCCTACGTATCATGGCATAATATAAATACGTTGAAAGTGTTTATACCGTGTACATAAAAGCTGTACTTACACTTGTCACTGTATTATTTTTTCTGTATTTCTTAACAATTCGTCTGCCCTCAGTGCCTGTCGTCCGTTTTCGTCTGTTAGTTTCCAGTCTTGTGTTTAAAAATATTCTAACATTGAATCTTTTTAATAACTCATTCTAAAGTTTGGAGAATGGAGCGTGTATCGGTACTGAAATGTCAGCCACACGTTCATTTACAATAATCATTATAAGTCAACAATGAATTGTCACTGGAAGCTTTTATGATTAACCCACCGAATATGCCATAAGGACAAAATGTCATATCGTTAATATAAAATCAATATAATGAGAATTATAGTGAAAAAACATTATTGGTATCAGTCGCTAACTCTCCACCCCTTTGGTATTCGACTGTCAGTATAAGTAGCATAATTATTTTCTTAATTGTAAGTTATGTACGACCCAGCAAAGATAACACAAGAAAGAAAATAATTTGAAGATTAACATAATATGTTATTATATTATATGAACCTAATCTAATTACTATGCAAAGCTGGTATTAACATAGGCTACTTATATAGGCCTACGTGATTTATTTAAACTTACCTGTAGGCTTTAACATTCTCGGTCGTTTCGGCTTTATTTTCATTAAAGCTGCTCGAAAATCATGAACAAAATCGTCGTTTTTAAAATGGCCAAAGCATAATGTGCTTGGATCAGGATTGAATTTATCCTGTCTTTTGCACGCAATTACCCAGTTTTTTTTTCTAATTCCTAAATCTTTAGGAATGGTAAAGAGAGACAAGTTTAGAACTCGTTGTTTAGAAACCTTGGTTCATAGCTCTTAAATTGTGAGATGTGCGCAGACGCGAAAGTATTGATTTTTTCCGAGGAACAATAATGTCATTGACCTTGATGTAATATAGAGAATAACATGAACTAATCTTGATATATACTGGAAATTGATTTAGAATTGAAAAATGAGATGACAAATTGAATTTATTTGAATATTATTTACAATTAACGCTAATTATTATAGTAACAGAACATAACCTTCTGCGACAGTATTGGATTTCCAGCCTCCGTGACGTTTCCCTCGTTGTCTTTCGATTGCATATCCGAGAATAATCGAAAACCTGAACTTTAATGAATAGGTGTACTTCAATGACATGCATTAAAGGACTGCTACCAGGTGTATAATTACTACATTTCGGCATGGTCGAGCATAAAATATAAATTTTTGTACTTACGTTAGTTTCACACCAAGCCCACGAATATTATTCTTATGTAAAATTGCAAGAACGGCTAACAATCGCTTAACATGTACATGTACCGATGTTCAATTGCTTCATTGATTTGTGACTCATAAGTCTTTCTTCCGGTATTTGATCTCTGGTAATAAATAAATACTAGTGGCTTGTGCAGCAAATGCTGCTGCAAACTAAGTTCGTTAGACGTTCAAATAAAAATTTTTGAGATTTATTTTCAATGAAGAATACTTGTCTTTTTGATAGTTATTTGCTTCCATAATAATGAAACATACTCCCTCTGAATGGATTTTTTTAGGCCAAATACTTTTTCTTGAACCTATCCAACTTCAGTTTTTGAGTTTCAACGCGAAAACGCAAGTATCAATGTCAGGACGATAGCAGTAGCTATTTCAGGTCATTGTGGATTGTAGGCAAAAAGTTAAAAAAATGTCAGGTTTGCTAAGCTTTCGAACAATAGCATTTTCGTATAGCTGCTGGATGTAGAACTTGAAATGTAGAGCGTAAAATCATTTTATCCTACTAAGAGATCTTGCTGAAATGATGTGGAGACTACATAATTTTCTAGGCCTCTTATTTTATCAGTAAGTAATACCTTTTGATCTTTCCTTATGAACTGTAATTTTTGCGCTCTCTCGAGCCAGTACTGAAGACAATGACACATATCAATCATTAATTTAAAAATATATCCCATCTGCCTAGAAAGAAACTTCAAATGTACACTACACCGCCATTACGTATATGAAAAATACCCAACCCCACTGGGTTAATAAGTATAAAAATATTTGATTTTTAATAACAATATTATTATCTTACTTAAGTTTTGTAGTTTTATATATAGCAGTCACTCAGTAAATTATAGAAATGAAGATCTAAATTAAGATATTCTCTACATTTACTTACATAACCTCAAAACGTTTCACTTTCATGTCATCAATATTGTGACAGCGACGTGAGAATCGAACTCACGACCAGCGTCCCGCAAGAAAGCAGATCGCACAGGCTCCACGGAACATTGAGTGACGTCGCGCGGTGGAGAGAAGAGAGAGGGTGTATTACGTCAACGCAACGAGTCTGCGCGCAGCTGCTACTTAACGCAGTGAATGTGGAACGACCTTCTCGATTATTCCAGGAGTCTGTCGATGTAGAGATATCGATATAATTCTCTACACAACTGTAGAAGGTTCTCGCAACTATGATTTTGCTATAAAAGAGCAGGCGCCAGCGAACTAGAGTTTCAGAGTTTTCAGTTATTCAGTCAGTGAGAAAGCCAGAGCAAGCAAGCCAGCCGGAGTTCGACTCGAGTGTGCGTCCGCATCTGCGTCAGCATCCGAAGGCCTGAGTTCGAGTGCAGTGGACCGCAGTTGGAGGGACCTGAGTTCGAGTGCAGTGGACCGCAGTTGGAGGGACCCGAGTTCGAGTACAGTGAACTGTCTCTGAAGGTCTGTGGTTCGAGATACTGTGAACTCGAGTGACTGAGATAGAAGAACTGTGAACTGAGAACTGATAGTTCTGATTTGTAAATAGTGCTTTGTAAATATTAGTTAAGATTAACAGTTAATTGTTGTTCGTACTAGTCCAAGTAAATTGTCATTGTCGTCGGTGGAGTGCTATAACGAATACTGTGTTGAGTGAAAATCCAATTGTTGACGAGAGCGTTTAAGGCGAATTGTAGAAAGGAATTATTGTTGTGGCGAATAAATTACATTGTTGTTACAAATAAAATTCACACTGGTGTCAGAATCGGGACATTATCGACAATGGAGAACCTACAGCAGATCCTGCAAGCCATCGCAGAAATGAAAGCAGAAATGAACAAGCACATCAGTGAGGTTAAGAACGACATAAGTGATGTGAAAACGGAGATGAAAAGCGACATAAGTGAAGTGAAGGGCGACATAAGTGGAGTGAAAACAGAGATGAAAAGTGACATAAGCGGAGTGAAAGGCGACATAAGCGGAGTGAAAGATGACGTCACTACACAAATCGAAAGTGTTTCGGCCCACGTAGATGGAATTGTCGCCCTTGTGAAAGACGAACTTAAGGCCGATCTGGATAAATTAAACCAGAATTTTACAACTATAAACGAGACAGTAGCCGAGTTGAGACAGGAGGTAGACCATTTCGACGGAAAAATCCGCGATCTCGAGCGTCGTCAAGAGCAGACGAGTGAGGTGATGGACCGACATGCTGAAGAAAACAAGCACATTCTCGCGTTGGTGGATCGCCAGGCTAGAGAACATAAACAGATAGTTGCCGAGGAAGTTCGACGTGCCATGCAAGAAGCGGCCACAGAGTTGAGGACTCCATATAGTGGCCCTGCGGAATCATCGCCTTCAGCCAGACATCACAACGTCAAGACGCCGAAGTTCGACGGTACGACGTCTTGGGCGATATTCCGTCGCCAGTTCGAGGCCACCGCAGCACATAATGGGTGGACCCCAGCGGAGAAGACTACTCAGCTGCTTACCGCGCTTCAAGGACAGGCGTCGGAGATTCTTCACAGCGTTCCAGAAGATGGGACAGCCGCTGAGATAATGGCGGCCTTGGAGGGACGTTATGGTGACCATCAACTTGCTGCAGCATTCAGGACCCAACTGAAAACGAGGGTCCAACAGTCAGGCGAGTCCCTGCAAGAATTCGCGATGGCGGTGGAACAACTGGCCCATAAGGCGCTCAGGGGCCTACCTAATGACTTCATCGCTGGAGAGGCGGCCTACACCTTCGGCAGCGGAGTTCGAGACCCGGAAATAAAGCAACAGCTATTCTTGGCAGAGCATCGCACCATCAATGCAGCTCTGGCGGCGGCCCTCAGGATGGAGGCAGCCAAGTTGACGGCGAACGTCTCGGCATCGCACCGGATTAGGAGCGTCGCGGCGGCCGACGTCGAGGAACGTCAACCGAAATCACCCGAGCGACGAAGACGAGGAGTGCCCACCTGCTGGTCCTGCGGCGAGCCTGGACACCTGAGGAGGGACTGTGACCGATCTGGTCACAAACAGGAAAACTAAAAGGGGCCGATGCGATGAGGGGCACGTCGGCGCCGTCATCACCATCCCCTCGGCTGATCTTGAAGACGGTTAACAGAAGATGCGACGATGGGCTGATCGCTGACGGATGGATAAGAGGCCGCCCATGCAGAGTACTGGTAGACACCGGGGCGTCGCTCACTATCGCCAGACCGGAAGTCGTGCGTGGACTACCTGGGAGGACGCCGCTGCGCCGGTATGAGCTACGTACTGCCTCAGGCGAGAACCTGCCCATCCAAAAGGAGGTTTTCCTGGATCTGACATTGGGAAAGAGGAGACTGGAGATGTGGGTGTTCGTCGCCAACATCACTGAAGACGTCATCCTGGGACTCGACGCCATGCGGATCTTCGATGCAACGGTGGACGTCCGGCGCCGTATCCTCCGTTTTGGTCAGGATGAAGTGTTCCTGAGGGACGTCGAAGACCAACCCATGGCCAGCAGACTCACCTTGGAGAATCAAGTGACAATCCCAGCAGGCTGCGAGATGGTGGTGACGGCAAGACTGGACGGACAACCTAAGAGAAACCTGCTCCTCGATTCGCAAACAACTCCGATAGATGGGGTTTATGTGGCCAGATCCCTACTCCCGAATCAGAATGTGGTACCGGTGAGGGTCCTGAATGTCACCAATCGGGACAAGGAGGTGCCTAGTGGAACTGTACTAGGTAACGTCGAGCCGGTGGTGTCTGTGACGTCGCTGGCAGAAAACGAAGAGTGTCACCGACCACGTCCAGATCTAGACCCATCACTGAAAGAGCTGGCTCGAGAATTGCCGGCGAATTTAAGCAAAAGAGAAAGAAGACAAGTCCACGATCTACTGACAGAGTTTCAGGACGTGTTCAGTCTGTCTGAAAACGACTACGGGAGAACGGAGAAAGTTCAGCACCGCATTGACACCGGAAATGCTCGCCCAATCAGACAACCTCCTCGACGCGTCCCTCTAGCTAAACAGAGGGAGATTGACAGCCAACTGGAGGGCATGAAAGCAAGAGGGGTCATCGAGGAATCCGACAGCCCTTGGTCATCACCTGTAGTGCTGGTGAAGAAGAAGAATGGGGACCTGCGTTTCTGCGTGGACTACAGAAGACTGAATGACGTCACCAGGAAAGACTGCTTTCCCCTCCCACGAATTGACGACACCTTGGACACCCTGGCCGGAGCAGAGTGGTTCTCGACGTTGGATCTCAAGTCAGGATACTGGCAGGTGGCGCTACATCCTGAGGACAAGGAGAAAACGGCATTCTCTACAGGCCAGGGACTATGGCAGTTCACCGTTATGCCGTTCGGCCTCTGCAACGCCCCGGCTACATTCCAGAGACTAATGGAGTCTGTAATGAGAGGTCTGACATACGACACCTGTTTGCTGTACCTTGATGACGTCATCGTGGTGGGCAAGACTTTCGGCGAACAGCTGTTGAATCTGAGGAAAGTGTTCGAGAAACTGCGACAAGCCAGACTGAAGTTGAACCCGAAGAAATGTCATCTATTCCAGAAGAAGGTCAACTACTTGGGACACGTAGTAGGGACCAACGGAGTGGCCACGGACCCGGAGAAGCTACAAGCCGTCAGAGGATGGCCTAGACCGAGGGACAAGCAGGAGCTGCGCCGCTTTCTCGGCCTCTGCACTTATTACAGAAGGTTCGTAGCTGGGTACGCCAACATCGCTAAGCCTCTAAACCAGCTGACCGAGGAGAAACGACAATTCCAGTGGACAGACGAGGCGGAGTCATCCTTCCAGTCACTGAAAGAGGCGCTCTGCACTGCTCCTGTACTGGGATATCCCATCCCTGGAAGGAAGTTCACGCTCGACACGGACGCTAGCAATGTAGGCATCGGCGGAGTACTCTCTCAGGAACAGGACGGGCAAGAGAGGGTGATTGCCTACTTCAGCCGAACATTGTCCAAGGCTGAGAGAAACTACTGCGTGACCCGTAGAGAACTTCTTGCTATTGTGGAAGCCCTGAAGCATTTCCACAAATATTTGTATGGCCAGGAGTTCCATCTGAGGACAGACGATTCTGCACTCACCTGGCTATTGGGCTTCAAGAATCTGGAGGGCAGACCGCCCGTTGGGTTCAACGACTGCAGGAGTACAACTTCACCTCCGAACACCGACAAGGGAAGAAACATTCCAACGCTGATGCCTTATCACGACGCCCGTGCCCGGATGGCTGTAAACACTGCCTGAAAGTAGAAGAGCGGGATGGCGCCCACGCAGTCCGAGCAATTGCCACCCAGCCGAGCCCAGGATGGGATAACGCCGCCATAAGGAGAGAGCAGCTGGAGGACCCAAACATTGGACAGCTACTACGTGATGTGGAGTCCGGCCAGAGACCAGTATGGGCCGATATCGCCAACCGTAGCACCACTTACAAGAGCTACTGGGCCCAGTGGGAATCCTTCACTGTCAAGGACGGTATCCTGAAGAGGATTTGGGAGTCGGCCGATGGAAGGACCCACATAGAACAACTTGTCCTGCCCAGGAGCAAGGTGAAGGAAGTGCTGGAGGAGACTCATGCTGGAGTGACTGGAGGCCACCTGGGAGCCAACAGGACGCTGGACAAGTTAAGGCAGAGGTTCTATTGGTTGCATCAGAGAACCGACACGGAACAATGGTGCCGAAGATGCGACACCTGTGCAGCCAGTCGCGGACCAAGGACCCGCAGCAGGGGAGCCATGCAGCAGTACAACGTGGGAGCTCCTTTTGAGAGGATCGCCATCGACGTTGCTGGACCGTTCCCGGTCACGGATCGCGGGAACCGCTACCTGTTAGTAGCCATGGATTACTTCACAAAATGGCCAGAGGTGTACGCGATTCCTAACCAAGAGGCTTCGACGGTGGCCGACGCGCTGCTTGACAACTTCATCTGCCGATTCGGGGTGCCCCGGGAATTGCATAGCGATCAGGGGCGCAACTTCGAATCCAACCTGATGGGAGAATTGCTCGAGCGTCTGGGGGTGCATAAAACCAGGACCACTCCCCTCCACCCACAGTCCGATGGTATGGTGGAACGCTACATCAAAACCTTGGAAGAGCATCTGCGGAAGGTGGTGTCCAACCATCAACGAGACTGGGATGCCAGAGTCCCACTGTTCCTCTTGGCCTACAGAGCTTCGGTCCACGATACAACAGGGATGACACCGGCAAACATGGTCTTCGGGAGAGAGCCTGCCCTGTGATCTGCTGTTTGGCACGCCACTCAGCGCCGACCAGCCAGCAACTGACTATGTGGCAGAACTCACCGAGAAGTTGAATGGAGTTCACCAACTGGCCAGAGAGCACCTCAAAATGGCCAGCGACAGGATGAAGGTGCGCTACGACAGATTGGCCAACTCTGCAGGATTCCAGGAGGGCGACCTGGTGTGGCTGTATCGACCTACCAGGACCAAAGGAAATCACCAAAGCTGCAGCGTGCCTGGGATGGACCATACCGCGTGGTGACCCGGATCAACGACGTGGTGTACCGGATCCAGCGACAACCTCGAGGGAAGATGATGGTGGTGCATCTGGACCGATTAGCAGCCTACCAAGGGACTGCCCGGGACGAGCAGCCCTAAGGAGGGGCAATGTGACAGCGACGTGAGAATCGAACTCACGACCAGCGTCCCGCAAGAAAGCAGATCGCACAGGCTCCACGGAACATTGAGTGACGTCGCGCGGTGGAGAGAAGAGAGAGGGTGTATTACGTCAACGCAACGAGTCTGCGCGCAGCTGCTACTTAACGCAGTGAATGTGGAACGACCTTCTCGATTATTCCAGGAGTCTGTCGATGTAGAGATATCGATATAATTCTCTACACAACTGTAGAAGGTTCTCGCAACTATGATTTTGCGATAAAAGAGCAGGCGCCAGCGAACTAGAGTTTCAGAGTTTTCAGTTATTCAGTCAGTGAGAAAGCCAGAGCAAGCAAGCCAGCCGGAGTTCGACTCGAGTGTGCGTCCGCATCTGCGTCAGCATCCGAAGGCCTGAGTTCGAGTGCAGTGGACCGCAGTTGGAGGGACCTGAGTTCGAGTGCAGTGGACCGCAGTTGGAGGGACCCGAGTTCGAGTACAGTGAACTGTCTCTGAAGGTCTGTGGTTCGAGATACTGTGAACTCGAGTGACTGAGATAGAAGAACTGTGAACTGAGAACTGATAGTTCTGATTTGTAAATAGTGCTTTGTAAATATTAGTTAAGATTAACAGTTAATTGTTGTTCGTACTAGTCCAAGTAAATTGTCATTGTCGTCGGTGGAGTGCTATAACGAATACTGTGTTGAGTGAAAATCCAATTGTTGACGAGAGCGTTTAAGGCGAATTGTAGAAAGGAATTATTGTTGTGGCGAATAAATTACATTGTTGTTACAAATAAAATTCACAATATTATGTACAATTAATGAAGAATAGACGCATCATGACACTATCTATAATAATATTTAATTTCTAATGGTAATGTCATCAAACCACCTCAAGTTTCGTAGATTTGAATATCCAATACACAGCTGTACTCAGAAAATTATTATACACTGCAGAAACAGTTTTTAATAACAAATTGAATTGAGCTCTAAATATGTCGGCAATCCTGCAGGTCATGGCCTTCGTGTAATAGCCTATTGTTTATTGTAGTGTGTGTTTTGTTCTGAAATTCAATCAAGTCGGCCGTGATTCGATAAAATTAGTTCTCAAAACTGACAACAGATGGATTTTGGAAAATAGGAAAATCATGTAGGAAAATTGATATTTCACTGAAAACTACTACTTTTCCGAAAAAATTTAGGTTCTAAGCTTCAAAATGAGGGGCGATTTATTAAAATCCGTTCAGCCGTTTTCCCGTAATTTCCATTACCAGTTCAAATTATATATATAGATGATTTGTTTCTTAGTTTCTGTACTCATTATTACCACCTGGCAACGAAAAACAAGGGATAGCGGAAGCTTCGAGATTTGATATATCTGCTATTGAGATTTCTCAGTATTAAATTTGCTATTGTATTTGTTGGTCAAAATGCATTCTAATCAGTAATGGGTAGATATGCACCTCATGTATGGACATGTTAATTGCAATGCGAATGAAGCAAGGCGTTTGTATGCTGATCAGTTTCCAACAGAGGTTTACCCAATAAAAAGAGCTTCCAGAAAATACATGAACGTCTTGTGGAAACAAACTCTTAAAAAAATTTTTAAGATTAGGCCTGTATTGATAATCTGATAAGTCATACTTGTATCTAAGTCGACCTTAAATCTCGTCTTCTGTATTATAACTCATGGCAGCCATTTCGAGCACTATATATAAAGTTTTGTAAACAATTATTTTAAACAAGTTGTAATTAGCAAGCATGTATGAACTATAAAGTAATTGTAATTTAAAAACAACGCGAAATTGACTATATATTTACATGAACTGTTTGCTTATATTTAGGTCCTTTATCCATACGCCAAAAGTTTCCAACATATTAGTTAACACCCTGTATATATGTGGTATAAATTTTTTATTTAGTAACAAAATTCGAAGTTTGTATTAAATTAGAAGGGTGTGAGTTTGAAAACTGCCTCCAAATTTGGTGAAAGTTCACAAAATTCTGTGCATCTTGGAATTTTAAAGTTCGCAAAGTAGCAAATTATAACAAACGACTTGCCCGATATGTGTAAACGGGCTATTCCATCTCAAATCGACCGAAATATAGAGAAAATTGACCTTGCAATTTTTAAATACAATGAAACTTTTTCTGTCCGTAGACAATTGTGATATAATGCTTTGTGCAAAGTTTGAAGCATAAGGACTACATAGTGTTTAAATAAATAATATTTAAATTTATCGTATTTTCATAAAATTAGCAACTTTAAACTGTTGTGGCTCCGAAACCCTTTCACCCCATGATCAAAATCATGGTTTATTTTGATGCTGAGAAGTCAAAATTTATATTGACATGTAAATAGTTTTTCTTATTTTTTATGGAAATGGAGAAATTTAGATTTTTATTCATTAAGACGCCTTTGGCCACGAAAAATGTTTTTAAAATATATGGTTAGATTCCGCATTGAAAGTACAAATAAACAGATATTTATTACTGATGGCACATTGATAAGAAAGTATTGAAAATATCAAATAAAGAAAATAAATAGTACGCGCGTGAACTAACCAGCTGACTGTAGGTAGTCGAGACAAGCAAGGCCAGGAGACAAACACGTGATGTGTCGTCTAGCAGTCATGGCTGGGCTAGCTTTATCACACGTTTTCATAAACACAGGAGTAAAATGATGCCCATGCTCGCTTATCATCAGCTCTCGGCCAGTGCGTGCGGTACTTCGCCGTTCAAGTCTAGGCGTGTGAAAATAATTTATTTAATACCCTCGAAACTTATTGCCATACCACTAAGCAAACAATGCCGAATCCCTCTTAATAATGCAAGGTTTTTCTCAATCATTTTTACATTTTTACAAATGGCCAAAAAGCATGAAAGCAAGTAAAATCAGATTATCTGTCTCTGTGTGTACAATAAAAATAAGGATTACTTCTTAACATAACCTACCAAATGTCAGGTTAAAAATAAGCTCTCGTTCAATGTTCTGCAGTAAATGGTTCCAGAGTTCTGAGCGCTGAAAGAGGCTTGTTTTTATAAAATACGCTAAATTTGTCGCTCAATAGTACGAAAACCGTTTGACTTTCGATAGTATATTTTTGAAAATGCACTCCCCTCAGCACCTTGTATAAGTAGGGGAAAAATTAGAGTATAAAAAATGCGAGGTTTTTTACTGATCGATTTCATATGGATTAGCCCAAACATTGCAGTGTTTTCCTTTCGTCATTGAGATCCGTCTGTAATATAATTATTTATATAATATTATATACTTTATGTATGTAAATTTTCTTTTCTGTTTTAGATTACATTGAAGATGTCGTCTTCAGAAGAAAATATTTCGTACAGTGATTCTGATGCTACGGACATCGACTCTGATGTTTCGGACATCGACTCTGATGTTTCGGACAGTGACTCTGATGTTTCGGATATTGACTCCGAAAGTGATGGCATTAGCTGTCTGTATAATTCGGAAGAGGAGCTGGGCGAAGAAGAAGATAAGGTAAACCTGCTATGTGAAAACTTTTAGCTTCTTTTTCATAAAATATTTTCTGTATTGTGCTTGTTTTCGTGGCCCTATCACTCTAAAAATTTAATAAAAATTATAGGTATTTATTTGAAATATCAGACAGATAGTGATTCATAGGTATTGCACCTGATTTACGTACAGTATATGTCAGCTCCAGAGTCCAGACAACTGCAAGTCGGTAGATTAACTTGAAAGACAACATATCTGGGATCTAATTACAGCTCGCGCAAGTAACGATTACCGAAAAGAAATGGTGGCGTTGCTGTCTGTTTTGACGTGTGTATGTAGGCACACTAAAGCCTCGTTCACACTTTTCAAGTAACTTGAATTCAAGTCACTTGAAAGACGAACTTGAAAAGTGTGAACTATGTATCAAGTTGACTTGAAATCAATTAACGGCTTGAATTCAAGTTTCAAGTGAAGTTGGATCCCTTTCTACTTTTTACTTGACTTGAAAAGTGTGAACGTCACTTGATAATTTGAATTCAAGGAGAAAAGAGCGGGAATTTAAATTAACAGCTAATTTAAGAGCGTTAAATTAACAGCTGATTGTTTTTCAGTTCTACTCGGAACGTAAAAATAATAGCAAACAGCAGGAACTGAAATAATGACCAAATATTTGAGTTTCTGGAGTTGTATAAAATTCAAGAAGGCCTGCGGATTATAGAAACTGCAAAGTTTCGTAATAGAAATGCAAAGGAAGCTGCAAAGAAAGGAAGAGTTCATTGAAGAACTGAACAGCAGAGATTTTAACGTGGACACAGATGAGATAGCCTATGAAAAATAATACAAAACTATTAAACTGTAGATAGAAAAGAAGTGAGGAAGATAAGAGGGATTAAGAAGAGAAGAGTGTTGTTTGAAGGGATGATATTTATCGCCGAAATTGGCATGGTTCAATGTGATTGATAGATTTTTGTGGGGGAACTGTAACATCTTCAAGATAATCATTTTCAATTATGGTAAATCAGACTCGCTTATGTTTTATTACATTTGCGATGAGAATTATTAAATCTGCTTGAAGATTTCACTAATACTATTTGTAATAGTCAGTGGCCGTGTATTTCTTTTATTAATCTAATTCCTAACCCATACTGAACAACGCGTCTTCCATTTCTTCAATATATCTATCATCTCCCTGGCACGGAGACTTGCTACTACAGAAATTCCTAATTGCACAACATCCATAGACGCCATTTTATCCTACTTGAAAACAAAATAACTTGAATATGTCTGAAAGGCGACTTGAATTCAGGTACTTGAAAAATGTGAACGAGGCTTAAGGGGGCGAGAAATGAGGGCCGATGGAAGTACTGTCTCTTCCAAGAAGATGAATAAATGAGGACATCGCTGTGGAAATAAAGAACGTAGGAAGAGACAAATTCGAAGCTAATTAAACTCGCAACATATGTTTACGAATGAAATAATAATACCGTGCGATACAAGACACGTATTCACATGCAATGGAACAAACTAAAGTCGTAATGTAACTATGACAACGCAAGACTGATTCTATCGATGTCATTTCTCTTCCGACTTTACTCTGGAATATCATTCAAGCTATCTCGTGACCTTTCCTGTCGCCCACTCTTCCTTATCGCATTGTTTCTTTCGCATTCCTTCCGTCGGTATTCCCTGCTTGCGAGATCTATACTTATATGCACTCGCTATCCGTTACATTCTTTCACGATGACTCACCTTCGTAAACATTCTTGAGACACATCGCAGATAACTCAGATCAGAGTAGTATAGTTTTAGTATTGTTTATACAAGACATGCCAGCGGTATATCAATCCAATACGCAGAAGATCGATAAACATAAACAATGTCTGGTGTGTGGATAAGCTTCAGGGCTTCTACCGCGTTGTCTTGGTGTCTGCTCGTGATGGTAAACATTGAAAAGTTTTGACTTTGGTAAGTCGAGATTTGAAGTTCTTGTTCTAATGTTGGCAATCACAACCACTGTCTTTTAAATTAATTAAATTAATAGATAGTATAGGTCGCGCCAGGGATATTGGCAGATGGATTTTCTTAATGTGAACTGGAGAGCGAGTTCCTTACCGCTGCAAGATCGGCTGTTATCTCTGTCGCAGTGGAATGGGTAGGACATAAGGGTAAACATGCACGCCCGAGTATTTGTGCACTCTGGACAGTCACCTCCAAAAACTAAACAAATATTACAGTAGTATATATGTGTCTTTGGTATTCCCAAGAAACTTGTTCGATTAATTAAAATGTGTCTCAATGAAACTTACAGCAGAGTCCGTATAGGCCAGTTTCTATCTGATGCTTTTCCAATTCACTGCGGGCTAAAGCAAGGAGATGCACTATCACCTTTACTTTTTAACTTCATTCTAGAATATGCCATTAGGAAAGTCCAGGATAACAGAGAGGGTTTGGAATTGAACGGGTTACATCAGCTGCTTGTCTATGCGGATGACGTGAATATGTTAGGAAAAACTCCACAAACGATTAGGGAAAACACGGAAATTTACTTGAAGCAAATAAAGCGATAGGTTTGGTAGTAAATACCGAAAAGACAAAGTATATGATTATGTCTCGTGACCAGAATATTGTACGAAATGGAAATATAATCTGTTATATATATATATATATATATATATATATATATATATATATATATATATATATGGAAATATATATGTATATGGAAATATGTTAATCCTTAGTCAATAGATAAGACTGAGTTTTACGAAATACGAACATTAAGGGATGGAAAATGGGAGGCAGTAATGATCAAAATAATTATACCGATTTTTTTTAACCAGCAGACGTGCAGCCTTTAAATTTAAAACAAAGATTCACTCATAAAATTGGGTTAGACTATTCATCTCATCTCTCAGAATTGTTTCTAAAATGTATAAGGAAAGTAAAAAATTCAATTTCATGTAGGCTACTCCCTTGAAATAACTTCAGTTTTTTTTTTACTTCCGAGTAGAGAGGAGAGAGAAAGAAGTCGACGATTTTAAAAATTCACTAAACTAAATTTAACTAGAGACGTAAAATTTAAAATGAAGGTTACTCTCTACAATATTGGTTAAACATTCTTAGATTTTATAAATATCATATCCTAAGGTACTGATGAAAAGGCAGAAGGGAGTGAGAAATCTCATGTCATCCGATCTCGATGAAAGTCGATATATGGGGATCTCTGCGATCACAGAATACGAATAAGGTACTATTTAGTCCGACTTTGTCCCTAAAGTGGTGGAGTGGGACAAAAATGGGTGAAAAATTAAATTATATATCTTAGGGGTTTTCGAGACGAAAATTACGAATAATACAATTTGTGCGAATTCAATATGGCAGTTTCAGTACCATGAATTATATTTTTAAAAATTAAACATCGGATATCGCACGGGTAACACATGTACAGTATTTAAGGGGTATGTAACACCTTTTGATAGTAGGCCTATACATTTAGTAAAATCCAAAGTGTAATTTCTACATATTCTGAATGAATGTTGTGCTGGAATTTAGTATAGTCATCAGCCAATACCTCTAGATTAATAAACAACTTTTTAGAATCCATAAAATACAGTATTTATTGTGAATGGTAATTATATTTTTCAATTGGTGCAATTTCTGCAGGGAAAATTGGTTTCTCCGATATTTTGTACGATTTCGAATATTTTAAAATGCTTTCTTCTCTGTTCTAATCACAATGTGCGTGTGAAGAAATTATTGCCCTTGTAGTATCCATTACAATCCTATTTATTGTACTCTTATATAAATCTAACTTCCGCAGCATGCAATTTTACCCAATTAACCAAATTATATTTTAATTATTAAGAAGAATCGTAATTTTATTAACTTGAATTGTCGCACCACCAGTAGACGATATATATATATATATATATATATATATATATATATATATATATATATATATATATATATATATATATATATATGCGCAATGCAATGCTTTTTCCTTTTAATTAAGAATTAATTTAATTTAGAAAATGTAGGAGACGTATTGTAAAATCATTGCGAACGGAAGTCATTTACATTTATTAAAGGTATTCTTTGAGTAGGACTGTACCGTGGTGTGTTTCATAATAAGGATAATTGATATGAACTGCTGTTATGAAAATATGAATGACTCAGAATGTTATCGCATCTCATTCTCGCAGCTTACACAAACAATATTGGCTTGCCTACTGGAAATGTCATCGAGGTCATCTGCCAAAATCGGTGCCTCCGACTATAATAATTAGACGCAGAATAAATATGGGAAATGCCTGTTATTATTCGGTTGAGAAGCTTTTGTCATCTAGTCTTCTGTCAAAATATCTGAAAGTTAGAATTTATAAAACAGATATATTACCGGTTGTTCTGTATGGTTGTGAAACTTGGACTCTCACTTTGAGAGAGGAACAGAGATTAAGGGTGTTTGAGAATAAGGTTCTTAGGAAAATATTTGGGGCTAAGAGGGATGAAGTTACAGGAGAATGGAGAAAGTTACACAACGCAGAGCTGCACGCATTATATACTTCATCTGACATAATTAGGAACATAAAGTCCAGACGTTTGAGATGGGCAGGACATGTAGCACGTATGGGCGAATCCAGAAAACATATAGAGTGTTAGTTGGGAGGCCGGAGGGAAAAAAACCTTTGGGGAGGCCGAGACGTAGATGGGAAGATAATATTAAAATGGATTTGAGGGAGGTGGGATATGATGGTAGAGACTGGATTAATCTTGCTCATGATAGGGACCAATGGCGGGCTTATGTGAGGGCGGCAATGAACCTCCGGGTTCCTTAACAGCCAGTAAGTAAGTAAGTAATAGATAGTTGAAATAACGCAAGCATTGCCACAATCAAAGCCATCTTATGTGTCACAAATCAATGAAACAATTGTATATCGGTACATATTAAGCAATTGTTAACCGTTCTTGCAGCTTTACATAATAATAATTTCGAGGGCTTAGTGTGAAACCATAACGAATAGAAAGAAGTAGTGGTCGCACTCTGTTAATTCAAACGGCCGATACCACGCGGCGCTAGTGCAGAGTTCGCTCAGTCTGTTCCGTGTGTAAGTACGTAAATACATTTAACGTAAGTTGCACTGTTTACCTTTCGCTCCATATACGTACGTAAATGGCATTGTACTTACAACATTAAGACTATTTGAAAGAAAAACACATTCATATACATCACACTGTAAAACAAATAATAGTTTAATATGTAAAACTTAACTTAGGGCTGCTTATAGGCATGCAATATGTACTCACCAACAGTTACTTGTCCGACACTTTGGAGAATTTACGAGATGATTTGGCGGCTCTCGGAGCTTGGAGTTCTCGTCGGATTTGTTTCGTCCGGAAGAAGAACCGACATTTCATATAGTGAAAAATTAGTATCGGTATGATATCCATGGCATGATCCAAGCAGCATCCTGTTCCCGGTGGCTGAATTACAATTGAGGTAATACTGTCTATGCACTCGTGAAATATGTCATCCCACATTCCATCGCTCAATTTTTCTTTTATTGTCTGTTCTGTTTGCATAAGCAAATGAAACACGCACGCCCTACAACCCGGAACAAAACACGAAGGCATTGCTTCAAATATAACACGACAAAAACATAATAATCTCGTCCTTTAATAAATAAATCGTGAGAGCTACTCACTTGTCACTCGTGTACGAATAATTGCAGATTAGTGTATTGGTACTTAAAGTATTTAACGCACTTAATTACACTAAAAAAGCAAACAAAATGAACGAAAACTCTACTGCTTCTTTTATGGATATTGGCTTCCAACTGAGCAATACCGATCGCAGCGCCACTAATTCTCTTGGTCACCGTCGACAATGCTGAACAGATAGGAGTGCGCACACTTCTTCTTTCTATTCGTTATGGTGAAACGTTAAGTAAAAAAATGGACATTTTTAGATCTTTACACCAATCAATAATCGTTCTTCTACTCGGTCACATAAAATCGTAACTCAGTTCCGAATAGTCTTGTATATAATACAATTCGTAACTACAAAACATGATGGTATAATTCATCTGAAATAGTATTGCCTGTTAAGTATTTTGTTGTGAATAAAACATCGATTATAGTTACGTTAGTTTCACATTAAGCCCTCAAATTGTTTCATTTTATTCTGAAGATACAGAAGATAAGAAGATGCCACCAATGAAAGAGACATTATCCTGCTGACAGTTGGCGGAGTTAAGGCTCATTCACAACGAAAATTAAACTTAACGTAAGCGTTAACTTAAGAATATAAACGTTACGCTAAAATCAAGAAGTCATATCATCATTTACGATGGGAACATAAACATAACAGCAAACATACTTGGTAACCATGGAAACATAACAACGACGCCATTTCCTCATATTCTGTCGTATACTTCAGCGCTCCACGATTATGTTCTGTTTACAAATCACGTAAGCATAAGCATGAAAGTTTGGAGTTTGCAAACTTTCATGTTAACGTCTTACGGTAATGTTTACGTGGTACAGTCATTAAGTTCTGACACTGACGCCTGAAGGGTGCCGCGTGATACGGCGTACACTTAAACAGATCGACGTCCTCCTCAATATAGTCGCCGTTGGCCGCTATGCACGTCTGCCAACGTTGGTGTAGCTGCTGGAAGCACCGCTGAAAGATGTTGGCAGGAAGATGCCGTACGGCTTCTCTTGTGGCAGTCATGACCTTTTCGGCCGCATAAAAATTACGCCCACGTACGATTGATTTCATGAGGGGAAAGAGAAAAAAAATAGCATGGTGCGAGATCGGGTGAGTACGGAGGGTGTGGCAAAACAGCGACCTGTTGCCTTGCAAGTTCCTCTTGGACAAGGATGGAGCGATGTGCAGGGGCGTTGTCGTGTAGCAACAGCCAGTTCTTCCTATGCCAAAGCTCAGGACGCTTACGACGAATTGAATTGCGTAAACGGCCAAGAATCTCTTTGTAGAGGATCTTGTCTACAGTTGCACCTTGTGGGATGAATTCTATGTGAACAATTCCATTTGAATAAAAAAACTGTTAAAGCATCACCTTGCCTTTTGACCTGTCTTGTTGCGGATTTTTCTGTCGTGGAAATAATGGCGTTTTCCAGGTGGCGGATTGTCGCTACAGTTGCGAATCGTAAAGGAAACACCATGTTTCGTCTCCAGTTATGATCGGTTATAGCAGTTTCGCCTAATTTCTGATAGAACGTGACGTTTGCCCGTTGCTCAAACTGCAACATGCTCGAGTTCCGACGCACGCATTCAAATCACCGTCACAACAAAGACCGTAGTTCTGTTTACAGTGCAAGCACTCAACTGTCTCTTGTTGGGTCGAGAGACTAACTGACAAGGTATCATACCATGGCGCCACCTATGCGCAATAGTGCACCACAACGCCACTATGCGCTCAGTATTAGAACTTAATGACTGTGCCACGTATATCAATGCTTATGTGAATCATTGTGAATGATCCCATTTGGTAGCCTGGGCGCAAACTTCTGTGTTTATGTTACGGTTATGTTTAATTTTCATTGTGAATGGGTCTTTACACCCTGCATGACTGCAGAAACTACTTGAAAAATATCTTAAATCAACATGATGACCGCAAGGATTATAAATTAATTGCAATCCAACTGTATAACCTATCCTCTATAGAATTAAATAGTCAAAATCAATATTAAGGCATCAATCCTTAACTGTAGCGTAAAATCGCGATGAAATAAGAAGTTCAATTATTGGTGGAACAGATTATTATTCATCAATGAAAGTTGAAACATGCTGAGGATATCTAATACGGTCTATTTATCAAATCTGTACCTTGATTTGAATTTATTAACTATATCTAGTAATACGCTAAGGAACATAAGCAGCTTTAATAATCTCCTGGATGTCCTCAATATTCTCGGAAAATTCAACAATTTTCCAAATATCAAACATTTTTCTTTTGTTCAGGAACGAAAGTCAAAGTCAAAGTCTAGATTTTCTGCAACTTCGAAGTAAAGTCAAGACTGAAGTTTCCTTTCGTCAAAGTGTCAACTGTGAATAGGAAAATGGCGACTTTGTACTTTCCAAAGTCAACTTTGGCCCAAAGTCTCGTCTATGAACACGACCCTTAGACATCAATTCCATATATAGCTTTATTTTTATTTTTGCTGTTCTTTTTACGACAGCTGTATTCATCTTTACATTGTATTTCATTTTGTATATCATTTATTGATGTCTAACTCACTTATGGTAAAGTGGCATAGTATTTACTTTCTTTGATAAGTGACTATAAGGGTAAAAAAATATGATATTGAAACTAAATGCAAGTATGAAGTATAGTATATTATACTCCAGGACCCAGCAGGATATAACTATAACGTTGCATTATAATACATTGTCATCAAGTGTACATAATGTAACTTTTATACTGAACAACAATGTAATTTTATTATCTCAACAATAACTCTTCACTTTCTACAATTTAATTTCACTCCCGTCAACAATGGGATTTGCTCTCCACACAGCAACACAGTGTTCGTTATTGCACTCCACAGACGACAATGATAATTTACTTGGAATATTGAGAACAACAATGAACTGTTAATTTTAACTAATGTTCACAGAGCACTATTTATAAATCAGAACTGTCAGTTCTCAGTTCACAGTTCTTCTAGCTCGGTCACTCGAGTTCACAGTATCTCGAACCACAGACCTTCAGAGACAGTCCACTGTATTCGAACTCAGGTCCTCCAACTGCGGTCCACTGCACTCGAACTCAGGGCTTCAAATGCTCACACAGCTGCGGACACACTCAAGTCGGACTCCGGTCACAAAGCTGGCCTCACAAGACTGGCTGGCTTGCTGTTCACTCGCTACAACACTGCAACTAACTAAACTGCTGCTCTAGTTCACTTGCGTGTCGTAATTTATAACCACAGCATAGTTGCGAGAAAGTAAGAGTTCTGGACATTTCCACTTCGACGGACTTCTGGACGATTCTGTTCGGGAGGGTCCGTCCCCCCTTTCACTCCGCACGTAGCAGTTTGCTTCCTTCCCCTCTCGGCAAGCACCAGATGCGCGCGCAACCTCCCCTCGCCGCGTCGCCGTAGTACACCGCCCCTCTGCCCTCTCGGCTGCAGACGGACCCCTCGCCGCCACACCTAAGCGACCAACGTTTCGTCTGCCGGGCGCCCTGTCGGACATGCGTTCGAATCCCGACGCAGCTGTCACAATAAGTATTATTTTATCTTATAAATTAATGTGATTTTTTTTATCTTCACAGGTAATACAGGAGTTCAATACAGTGAAAGAAGAAACATGTAATATGAAATGCGACAAAAAGGTTGAAGAAATTGAGAATAAAATAAATAGCATCTTGTGTCCGGTGTTCTGTGATATCAACAACAAGTTCTCCAATGGAGCATTATTCTTTGTGGATGGCGATTCTTTGGTACTAAATATTGTTGCAGATATAAATTACGATTCACACAATGGTGGACAGCTGTTGCACTTTATTTATACATGCGAACGCCATTTACAACTTTTCACCAGAATGAACGGTGTTTTCAAAGTCGTATTCTTCAATATTTGGGACAAGATATTGGCTGACAAACCTGCACTTCTCCTAGCCAGGTCTGTACTCAAAGCACACTTGAAGTTTAATATGTCATGCGAAGTGTATGAATTTGATGTCATGTGGGATGACGACTTCAGAAAACTTCTTGAGAGCTGCAAGTGCACATTTCTGTTGACCGATCTCGAACTTTTAGACGTAAGATTTGAAGCAGTCCCCAATGATAATAACTTTTTAAATATGTATTTCTATGTTGCTATTGGCTACTGTCTTATGGGTTTGAGTCTTCCATTAGTGGATATGAACTACCTTGAGTTGAAAGTATCAACTTTGAACGCTTTATATTTTTCACCTGGTCCAAATGTGAGTCGCGAAAAACTGAAAAAGATGTGGAATGTTGTCATTGATGCAATACAAAAGCAAATTGAAACATCTCCACTAGAAGGAAGTAAAGTTCTCCTGCCTGCCAAGCATGTTGAAGGAGAAATACACGTGAGGCGTGCTGTCACTATTGCTGCAGCTGCACATCTTCATTGTCACGCACCAGAATCATACAAAGACTGGATTAGAGTATTCCTTCTGTACTCAGCTGTCTTGGAAGTACTGCCTCTGAAGTTCCGAGGATGCGTGCCTGTTCATGGAAAAGCTACGAAGGAATATAAGCAGTTCTTGTTCTTGCTTCAACAGTCTATGAATTCTGCTCTACAGGAAATCTTTCGTGAAGACAAAAGCCATAATTTTAAAACTTTACCAGATCTCTGGCATGGAAATCTCTTTGTAACTGTTGTAGATTTCATTTCTCAACAGGAAAATTTAAATGAAATTCGTGTAGGCAATCAGGCATTATCTGAATATGAGAGCATGGTAAAAGAAGTTGTGCGTCTTTCAGGAAAATCATTGGACACTCATCCCATAGTAACAAGTAAATTGAAGTGTTTTAGAAAGAGAAGGACGAAATCTAAGGTAAATGTAAAAGTGTCACCATCACTGAAAAATGTCAAGCAGTTGGTGCCAATAAATTGTTTGCTGACAAAAGAATTTTGCAGAGATATTCTACCAGAAAAGAACTGCTTTGAAGAGGATGAATTTATACAAGGTATTATAACACGAAACTCAGATTTTGAAGAAAAAAGACATTGGCATTCAGGCAGACGACTTACAGATGAATGTGATCGTGTAAGAAATACTGAAAAAAAGGCTGAAAATAAGAAAGACGCAAAAAGAATTCTCAGAATGAGGAATAACTATGCATATTATATGACTATATATGGATCTAGCATAGAAGGAAGGCCACTCAAATCCAAGACTATAGTATGTGACAGTTCATCCAACAAGAAAAATGCAAAGGAAAAGAAACTGGGAAAGAAAGCTAAGAGAATAATAGAAGATAACCTCAAGGAAAAAGAAAAAAAGAAGGAAGAATCTGACAAAGTGTTTTTCAGTGATTTTAATAAACGATATAATGAACTTATGGGAAAAGGGAATTACGAGAGAGCACTGAAGAATATGAAAAATGTAGAGAAACGTATAAAGACAACAAAAATTATCCAAAAGGTGTTGATGTGTAAAGTAGAAATTCTCTGGCATCTTTGGAAAACAGAATGTAGAAATGTGACTAAAGCCTCTGACAGAAACCCTCAGTATGCCAAACAAACATTCCAAGTAATTCGACACATTCTGAAAGTTTTCGGAACCAGTGCATTGAGTAGAAATGAAGTCGAGAAGCTTGGACAATATTTGCGACAAATGGGTCTGCAGAGCATTGCAGAGAAATGGGAGTTACCAGAGTCCTCGAAAATCAATTCTCAAATCAATACTGAGTCATTTACTTCAATAGGAATGTCTTCAGTTGATTTTCAACTTCTTCATCTTGGTGAAGATTTGGATAGGGAACTCGCAGGAGAACCAGACAATAGAGTTGAAGGTTTCATACCTGACAAATGGCAACGAAAACTCTTTGACAGTATAGACAAACGCCAGTCTGTGCTTGTGGTTGCTCCCACTTCATCAGGAAAGACATATGCGTCCTACTATTGCATGGAAAAGGTTCTACGAGAGGGAAATGATGGTGTTGTGGTGTATGTTGCACCCACAAAAGCGTTGGTGAACCAAGTAGCTGCAACTATCTATGCAAGATTCAAGAATAAAGCAATGCCAGCTGGAAAATCAGTTTATGGTGTGTTTACGAGAGATTATCGTACTAATGATGAAAATAGTCAGATTCTAGTCACAGTGCCAGAATGTTTGGAGTTATTACTTCTGTCGCCACGAAGACATGACTGGGCACAAAGATTACAATACATAATCTTTGATGAAATTCACTGTTTGGCAGGGCAGGCTGGTGGGTTTTCCTGGGAGTGTGGTTTGCTTCTAATTCGCTGTCCGTTTCTTGCACTGTCAGCCACAATTGAAGAACCAGAAGCTCTTCATGCTTGGCTTCAAAGTATGCAGAACTTCAAACAAGAACAGGATGAAATACATGGTTCCAGAAAATCTCTTGACTGTTACAAAGTGAACCTGGTCGTGTACAGTGATCGTCATGCAGATCTCAAGAAACAAGTTTACTGTGAAAATGGGAGGTTTATTGATATACATCCATATGCTTATGTGGATCAATCTCTTATAATTGAGCGACAATGTGTACCACAAAGCATTTCTCTTTCTCCACGAGAAGTGCATGAGTTGTATAATGCAATGAAGAAAGGAAAGCCACAGGATCATCGGATAGCTGAGCTTGATCCAGAGAAGTTCTTCTGCTCTTGTGAAAAGGGCTTCATTTCGAGAAATTTAGTCCGTAGTTATGAGAAAGAATTGAGAGAATTGTTTGCGAGTTGGGCTTTGACCAATGATTCAGCTTTTCACTTTGTTAGAAAGCAGCTGATATCTGTGCTGTCGCCAAATAAAAGTATAACTAAAGAAAGTTCAATTCATGATCATTTTATCCGATTCATATGCAGTCTTAAAGAAGAAAACTTGCTGCCAGCCATTGTTTTCACATATAACCGTGATTTGATCTGTTCGTTTTTCAGAAAAGCCACAATGTTTTACATGAGTGCTGACAAAGAACGTCATACGAAGACGATAAAAAGTGGTAATCATGAAACAGAGAAAAAAGACAATCCTGAAAATTCAAAAACAAATGCTGCTGCAAGAAATAAATTCAGAACCTCATTGAATGTGCCCCAAAGTAAAATTAATCAATGCAATTCTATCAAGAATGTGAGATTATCAGACAGAAAAGTAGTGGAATATGTTAAAAGAAGACTATATAGAATTGGTTACAATCGTCCAAATATATTCACTTCTGGACTGCGATGTGGCATTGGTATGCACCATGGTGGAATGAATGCAAAAGAAAGGAGTGCTGTTGAAATGCTTTTCAGGATGAAAATGGTGAACCTCGTGTTTGCTACTGGTACTTTGGCACTTGGAATTCATATGCCTTGTAAGACTGTAGCAATTGTTGGAGACAGTCCGTTTCTTAATCCTCTAGAGTTTCAGCAAATGTCAGGTCGTGCAGGTCGACGAGGATTTGACACTGCCGGTAATGTTGTGTTTATGGGACTTGATGAAAGTAAGATGTGCACGCTAATGACAGGAAAGCTGCCAAAAATGATTGGAAATTTTCCACTAACTGTGACCTTGGTCTTACGTACTCTGCTTATGGTGAGCGACATTACTTCTAGAGGCACCCACAAGGATGAAGTAACACGCCAGGCTCTCTCCAGGTAAGGGAAATATTATCTCACAAAAATTTCTAAGGTTATTATTTATTTCATTTTATCCTAGATCATATATGTAACAGATATGTCGGGGTTATAGGCTTTGAGGTTAACAACTTTTGTCAGGTTTACTACGCTGCCATCTAGTTGTTACATAAGGAGTCACGTCATAATACCCATTTGAATTGCATTAGCGACTGTGCTGCCATCTCTTGTTCGTTTACGGCGGTTGTTCTCTTCAAAGTGCTCCCGATTTTAACGTAGCGAGGAGTTACCTGTTAGATATATGTATCTATTTTATTTTAGTAGGTTATTTTACGACGCTTTATCAACAGCTTGGGTTATTTAGCGTCTGAATGAGATGAAGTTGGTCCAGCACCGAAAGTTACCTAGCATTTGCTCATATTGGGTTGAGGGAAAACCCCGGAAAAAAACCTCAACCAGGTAACTTGCCCCGACCGGGAATCGAACCCGGGCCACCTGGTTTCGCGACCACAGGTGTGGACTAATATGATCTAGGATTTTATCTACTACATATGCTAATTTGGACAATGATTACTCAAGCAGACAAGAGAGAAGGTTGGAGAAGTTGGGTTTGCTGTGAAGGATCTGCCTTTAGGCAGAAAAGTATGATGGAAAAAACAATATATAAAGTAATATGCGTTTTCAATACAAGTGCTATCTCCATATAACAATATAATTTTGTAATTTTACATAGCAACTTTTGAGATCTCTTCTTTTACTAAATTCCAAGTTTTTGACATTTTATATACTGAAGTTCGCAATCTGCATACAGGGTCTTCAAAATTAATATCAGTCTGTGATTTGTAGGGAGATTTCTGGAAAGAATCACTATATAAATCACTCATCGATTTCTTTAATTGGAAATCGAAAATTAAAAAAAAAAAAAAAGCTAGAATTTTAGAACAGTTGTGTTTTTATCAAGTGCATGTAGTGAATTTCTCAAAGCTTTCACGATCTAATCCCTCAAATAGGCTGACCAGATAATTAGCAGAAGCGACTTGGAAATAAAAGGGTTATGATTCCCAAATGAATGTCCAGCCTTTATAATAATGGCAACATGAATAATATTGAGAATTTCTCAGAATTTCAGTTATTTTCAACTCTGAGAGAGTTCAGCCAATGTATTAAAAACATTTAAGTACTAGTAAACACATTTTATTAAGAATAAGATTTATTTACTTTTACTGTTCCTAAAATACCGGGTCTTTCAGAAGTCCGTGAAACATTTTAGAAATTCACTATAAATAAACGAAGCAACGGATACTACATTTTATTACACAGAAATGTAGGTAATCTCTCCAAGTTCTTTTACATATCTCACAGATGCTCATTGTGTCAACCCTTGATGATACGGCAAACATCTAGCCATAATCCATTTCAGCTCACACATGTGTCAGCGTATCTTGATTCATCAGTGCCACAGTCTCGGTGATACGGTCGTGAATTTACTGGAGGTTACAGGGGAGTGAGGTACAAAAACAATGTCATTCATAATGTCCCACAAGAAAAAAATCATAAGATGTTAAATCCGGTGACCTAGGTGGTCACCGAATTAAGGCGTCATCTTCTTGTTCACAGCATTGTATCCAACATTGTGATAAATTTCTGTTGAGATAGCGTCGTACATCGTTGTGGAAATGAACCGGACAGTGGCAAAACATGGCAAGTATGTTTCTGTCCTATACAATGCTTCACTCTATACAAAGCACTTCACTAATCTATTCCTTAGTTCTTTCCCCAGAGGTCCGCATAAGATGCTCATTTTTCAATAATAACTTCCTTTGCCATTGCTATCCTCCTTTTGACTTCTTGGGAGCAGCTCATGTTACTGTTTATAGTACACCCCAAATATTTGAAGCTGTCCACTTGCTCTACTGCCTCATTTAGAATTCGTATGTTTACCTTCTTTACTTTTCTTCCTATGACCATGGTCTTCGTCTTGTTAGCATTTATCTTCATTCCATACTGCTCACAGCTGTCATCTAGCTCCAGTAGCATATCTCTTATTATCAATTCCTGTTCTGTTAACAACGTCATATCATCAGCAAATCTTATGCACTTTATTATTCTTCCTCCTACTATCACTCCTCCCATGTTCTGAAAACAGTTCTTCACAAAATCCTCGAAGTAGATGTTGAACAGGCTAGGTGATCAAGGACATCCTGGACGTACTCCTCTCCCTATTTCACTTCCTTCTGACATTCCTTCTCCTATCCTGACTTTGACTCGTTGTTTCATATAAAGGTTACTTTCCAACCCACGCCAATTTTCTTTAGGATCCCAGTCACTTTATTGCATCCACTCTGTCAATCGCCTTTCTCAGATCAACAAATATTATGTACACTTTTTTTTTAATTCATCTCTAGGCATCTCTCGCCGATTGTCCGTAGCAGTCCAATTGCATCTCTCGTACCTTTTCCCTTCCTGAAGCAAACTGCTCTTCTTCCAACTGTTCTTCCATCTTAGAATATAAACATCGACTCAGTATTCGCAGAAGAATCTTCGCCTGTGATATCAGGCTGATAGTCCTGAACTCCTTACATTTCTTGGCATTATTTTTCTTCGGTATTGGAATCAACACTGTCTCCGTAAAATCTTTAGGCCAGTCGCCTTTCTCATGTATTTCGTTGCATAATCGTAAGAGGATTATGGATTGCAAACTGGAATATGAAAGGAGAGTTGGAAAACCAAAATTTAGATAAAGAATCAATGAAGTGTTGGAGGATGTGAGAAGACTGCGAATTAAGAATTGGTGGATGGTGGACATTATTATTATTATTATTATTATTATTATTATTATTATTATTATTATTATTATTATTATTATTATTACGGCTATTATTATTATTATTACTATTATCATTGCTATTATTGTTGTTATCATTAATGATATTATTGTTAATGTTCTTATTGTTGCCATTATTTTTAATCTATTCATTTTATGTCGTTTTAACTTAAAAAGTCATGTCGCGGTATTACATAATTATTACAGTTTACATAGTGATACTGTATTACAATTAATTTAAATATAATTATATAGTCCACATCTGTGGAGTAACGGTCAACGCGTCTGGCCGCGAAACCAGGTGGCCCGGGTTCGAATCCCGGTCGGGGCAAGTTACCTGGTTGAGGTTTTTTCCGGGGTTTTCCCTCAACCCAATACGAGCAAATGCTGGGTAACTTTCGGTGCTGGACCCCGGACTCATTTCACCGGCATTATCACCTACATTTCATTCAGACGCTAAATAACCTAGATGTTGATACAGCGTCGTAAAATAACCAAATAAAAAAATAATTATTATATAAGTTGATAGATTTAAAAAATTTAATTAAGTTTGAGCTAAATAATGGATTATTTAGAACTATTGATAAGTGTGTTGATATAATATGGAATTGATCTCGATGGAGGTGATATAATGGATATTCAGAAATTATGTGACGTACAGAGATATTAGTATGGCAAGTGATGTTATTATTGTTATTATTACTATTATTTTTATTGTTATTGCTATTATTATTATTGTTGTTGTTATTATTATTATTATTATTATTATTATTATTATTATTATTATTATTATTATTATTATTAAGTTATTACGTGACGGGAATATTGTACGAAATGGAAATATAAATATTGGAGATTTATCCTTCGAAGAGGTGGAAAAATTCAAATATCTTGGAGCAACCGTAACAAATATAAATGACACTCGGGAGGAAATTAAACGCAGAATAAATATGGGAAATGAGTGTTATTATTCGGTTGAGAAGCTCTTATCATCCAGTCTGCTGTCCAAAAATCTGAAAGTTAGAATTTATAAAACAGTTATATTACCGGTTCTTCTATATGGCTGTGAAACTTGGACTCTCACTCTGAGAGAGGAACATAGGTTAAGAGTGTTTGAGAATAAGGTGCTTAGGAAAATATTTGGGGCTAAGGGGGATGAAGTTACAGGAGAATGGAGAAAGTTACACAACACAGAACTGCACGCATTGTATTCTTCACCTGACATAATTAGGAACTTGAAATCCAGACGTTTGAGATGGGCAGGGCATGTAGCACGTATGGGCGAATCCAGAAATGCATATAGAGTGTTAGTTGGGAGACCGGAGGGAAAAAGACCTTTAGGGAGGCCGAGACGTAGATGGGAGGATAATATTAAAATGGATTTGAGGGAGGTGGGGTATGATGATAGAGACTGGCTTAATCTTGCACAGGATAGGGACCGATGGCGGGCTTATGTGAGGGCGGCAATGAACCTTCGGGTTCCTTAAAAGCCATTTGTAAGTAAGTAAGTAAGTATTAAGTTATTACTATTACTATTATTATTATTATTATTATTATTATTATTATTATTATTATTATTATTACTGTTATTATTAGTATTATTATTACTACTACAGCAAAATAGGTACGAAAAGGTAGTCGAGCAAACAATATAAACACATAAGTACCTATTGCATGGGGCAGAAGCATGGACATTATGACGAAGTGAAGAATATCACAGGGATTTTCCCTTAAATAGAACTGTTCCATTGTTCGTGCATAGATTGAATTTAGGTTCAGTCTAGATTTAAGAACTCTCCTGACGCTACACATTCATAAATGATCATCCTGTCATATCATCGGGGCAAAATAACAACGCCTTTCAGGCACTCCAACTTTAAACGTTGGTTAAACCATAAGCCCTGCCAGGAGAGAAGGTAGGAAAATTTCGAAAGACAGCCTGGCGGTATTAAAAAAATTGTTACAATGATTATTGATTTTTAATTTCATTTTCTCAGAGCTCTGACGATGTTGAACTGCTGCTTGGTGTACCAAACTTTCCCAGAATTGAAGGCTCAGATGAAGCATTACTTTTCCTTTTCTACACAGCTGCTCATGCTTCAGGTTTGTATAATTTTTTTTCTGAATGTTTATTGGTAGGTAATTAGAATATATCAATAATGTAAGTTTTATACTATTTTTCCTCGTTAGCAAGTTTATGTTTATTTTCACAATGAAAATTAAACATAACGTAAGCGTTAACTGAAGAATGTAAACGCTACGATAAAATCAAGAACATTCACGATGGGAACATAAACATAACAGCAAACATATTTGGTAACCATGGAAACATAACAACGACTCCATTTCCTCATATTCTGTCGTATACTTCAGCGCTCCACGACTGTGTTCTGTTTGCAAATCACGTAAGCATAAGCATGAAAGTTTGGAGTTTGCAAACTTTCATGTTAACGTCTAACGGCAATGTTAATGTCAGTGTTTACGTAAATCATTGTGAATGATCCCATTTGGTAGCCTGGGCGCAAACTTCTGTGTTTATGTTACGGTTATGTTTAATTTTCATTGTGAATGGGCCTTTCTGTTAGTACAAATCTGGCTTGCAAGTAGTAGCTCCCTGTAAAGCAGGTTTGAATAATTTCAAGGAAAAATTGTTCCGGAGCCGGGTATCGATCCCGGGACCCTTCGCTTAGCGCGCGAACGCTCTACCGACTATACACGACACCGTCACAACTTTTCCTTTTTATATCCACACAACTCACATGAGCTGTCAAGATGCCAGAACTCAACTATGAGTGCACACAATACTGTGTGACTTAATTTGTGGCTTTCTGTTAACGTACCTCCAGTAACGAATGTATTATACAAATCTGGCTTGCAAGTAGTAGCTCCCTGTAAAGCAGGTTTGAATAATTTCAAGGAAAAATTGTTCCGAAGCCGGGTATCGATCCCGGGACCCTTCGCTTAGCGCGCGAACGCTCTACCGACTGAGCTACCCCAGGAACTATACACGACACCGTCCAATTTTTCCTTTTATATCCACACAACTCACATGAGCTGACAAGACGCCAGAACTCAACTGTGAGTGCACACAATACTGTATGACTTAATTTGTGGCTTTCTGTTAACGTACCTCCAGTAACGAATGTATTATACAAATCTGGCTTGCAAGTAGTAGCTCCCTGTAAAGTAGGTTTGAATAATTTCAAGGAAAAATTGTTCCGGAGCCGGGTATCGATCCCGGGACCCTTCGCTTAGCGCGCGAACGCTCTACCGACTGAGCTACCCCAGGAACTATACACGACACCGTCCAATTTTTCCTTTTATATCCACACAACTCACATGAGCTGACAAGACGGTGTCGTGTATAGTTCCTGGGGTAGCTCAGTCGGTAGAGCGTTCGCGCGCTAAGCGAAGGGTCCCGGGATCGATACCCGGCTCCGGAACAATTTTTCCTTGAAATTATTCTTTCTGTTAGTGTTTTACACATTTAGGTGAAAGATTATTATTCATCGTGTATGAGACGTTTGCATTACTCTGATGTAGGCTAACTTTTTCAAGCTGTCATTAGCAAACGACTATTGTACAATTAATCCCAATGAATTGTTCCATAGCAACAAGACATGTGTCACAGCGTCCACACCTGTGGAGTAACGGTTAGTGTGTCTGGCCGCGAAGCCAGGTGGCGCGGGTTCGATCCCCGGTCGGGGCAAGTTACCTGGTTGAGGTTTTTTCCAGGGTTTTCTCTCAACCTAATATGAACAAATTCTGTGTAACTTTCCGTGCTGGACCCCGGACTCATTTCACCGGCATTATCACCTTCATCTCATTCAGACGCTAAATAACCTAAGATGTTGATAAAGCATCGTAAAATAACCTACTAAAATAATTAAAATGTGTCACAGCTTTAAGTAAATGATTGTAACCATCACTGCTATAAAAGTTAATTGTCTATACTAGGGACTGAATTCATCTCGCAAAGAATGCATCAAACAGTATTATTACAATATAACCTACATATTCATGATGTACGTTGTAGTCCTAGTAACGAATATGAAATAAATTAAAACGGACCTAATTGCTACTAAGACAAGGTAGTTTCCAAGCAACGAGATAGAAAGAGAAGACTATAGAGTGGCCATGTTGTCCTGTACAGCGCTCTTTGCGGTGCTACCGCGAAACACGGCAGATCTGAGCTAAGCGCCCACTTTTGTAAAAATTCGTCTGCTTACAATGTTGTATAACGGAGGTAAGAAGTACACAAAAACGAAGAAAAAACATGCCTGTTGTGTGTGCTGCATATAACTGCAATGTCAAAAGGAAAAAGACAACTGATATATCATATTTCATGTAAATTTTATGAAGTTAAGTCCATAGTTTTGTTAATTATCAGCATTTTTTTTTTCATGCATAAATGTGTAACAACGCCCGGCATAAACAAAATAAATGGTTCACTGGTAATGTACTTAAACTAAATACGGATAAAACCAATACAATTCCGTTTCAGACCCAGTGAAAAACAAATAGCAATACAATATTAAAACTGTATTTCGACACCGGCATCCTTTATTTCTGCTCCTTCTGTCCTTACTGCTTATACAAGAAGACGATGAGTTGTAGCTTATAAGAAATAGGCCTATTTCGAAGACAAACGATTAATCAAATAAATGGTTCACTAGTAATACAGTTAAACTAAATACGGATAAAACCGCTACAATTCCGTTTCAAACCTAGTAATAGCAATCAAATATTAAAATTGTATTTCGACACTCGCATCCAAAATAACGCAAAACTGTGGGGTAGGTCGTATTGTTGTTAGTATTTTGGCTGGAAGGACATGAAAGAACATAATTGAGCACCCACGTGCAATAATGGGGTAAGTATGAATATATTTCGTAACTACTTACCCCATTATTGTACGTGGGTGCTCAATTACACACTAATAATTATCTGTGGTGCCACAGCCCTTGAAAGGCTCAGACAGACCAGCCGGTTGTTGGCCTCACGCTCACATTTCGATAATAATTATACTTTACTGTAACAAAAAAACTGAAAGCGTGTTTTGTCATGTTTCACCCACGTTACAAGCTTGGAGGTAAAGGTTGTTTACTACAGATAGGGCCTACTTTCATTCCATATCTTATGGTATAGTAAATAGTTTTGCAACGTGTAGAGACTGGAAAAAACAATTTAATAAAATCATCCGAATCATACTCGTTCATTTTATAGGCAATCTTGCAGGTTGCATTTAAAAGAACCTAGGAATATTAACATTTTCTTCAGTATATTTGCTAGGACTTCTTGTCATACTACATGACAATTTTGCTTAGGTTATTCTTTTAAGCATCCTTCTAGGAATAGCTCAAGTGTTTTAAATTTAGCGTACATAAGTTTAGATTAAGTTCCTAGCACGTATTTGACGAAATACTAGGTTTTTCCACTTCAGTTTAACTGATTTATGCAAACGAAATTAAGACAGCTGACGATTCTAATGTCAGTTATCACCACGCCCACTTTGTTTTGGGCGCATAAGTTCATTACCGACGGTCGTTCAATTTTCTTCAAACATGGCGGCGCAATGACCACCCTATATCTTTCTCTTTCTAATTCGTAGTTTCGAAGTCTCTCCTGAAAGTGCGCCATGCTTTATATTCTGAAATAGATCACTATACTGTTAGAGAATGAACACACTCGTAATATACTTCTGTAAATTGGCATTATATAATGTTGGTTGTCTGTGTTTCTCTTTTAAGGGTTTGTTGGATGACGAAGGAAAACCACAAATTATGACCGGCATTGTTACACATCTCCACTATCATGAACCTGGAAACCTGGCATTTGTGTATCTCTGGAAATCTGGAGTTCTCAGAGAGATCTGTAAGAAAGATGAAGGTGGCAGAATCTCGAAAGAGACCCAGATTAAATTAATTGTTGTGCTAAGCTACTTATTTGCAACCCAGCCACTTCGGAGAAAGGAAAAAAGAGAGAAGTATCAGAATTCAAAAGTAGTGTTACCTCCTCTCCCGCAAGAAGTTAAGGAGGTAAATTTTCTTTCGGCGTGTTTTCATTTGTTTATGTAACTGCTATATAAAACTGTCTTTCTTAAGAAAAGGGTGTCTTGTAACCAGTCTTAGGGCCACTTCAAATGTGAAACACGTTCATCTTTCCCATCTTCTAACTGAATTACTTTTACATCCAGCAGAAACATTGTATGTTGTATTTTATACTGCATATATTTCAATTTTTTAACGCATATTTCAACAGTTTTTACTGTATAGTTGCATGCATATTATCAGGTTTTTAATGAATAGAGTTCCGTGGTCTTCAACGTGTACATAATATCTGCGTCCGATTTATTTTCAATATCCGCCGACATGATCACATATCGGAATATTTTCTACGACTCTCCTGGCTCCGCTTGCAAGATCGACGTTTAGTACATTCTCTTTGCCTGCTATATCGAATTGTGCATGATTCCACACCCAACTACCTTGCCTCTCGGTTTACTCTCCTAGCTTCACATCATAATCGTAATACACGTTCACAGCACAATCTGTTGCTATCAATACCACGTCATCAGACATCTCTGTACTCAAGTTCTTTCTCAATAGCCATGGCCCGCTCATGGAATTCGCTGCCGCTGGAAATCGGGGGTAGTCTTAGTCTTCAGTTGTTTAAAATTAGGTTGTTTAGAAATATTTTAAATGCACAGAATTAGTTTTATTAGGTATAATTTTTATTGATTATTATTATTATTATTATTATTATTATTATTATTATTATTATTTTACACAGTCATTACTTTATTTTTCCATTAACACTAATATCTAGATAATTGTCATTGTCTCAATGTAACACGTGCTGTGCTGATCATACTAATTCTACTATTCCTGTAGTTGTGAGATTATATTCATATGTATTAATTCTCTTTCTTTTTAAGTTAATACTTGTATACTAGAATGTATTTTCCTGTTTGTGATTATGTATTCAGTCTCTTTTTTTATTATTATATATATTTTTTATTATTATTATTTTAAAGTCAATACTGATTGTGAGACGTAGATGGGAGGATAATATTAAAATGAATTTGAGGGAGGTGGGATATGATGATAGAGACTGGATTAATCTTGCTCAGGATAGGGACCAATGGCGGGCTTATGTGAGGGCGGCAATGAACACCCGGGTTCCTTAAAAGCCAGTAAGTAAGTACTGATTGTGTATATGTATTCATTCTCTCTTTTTACTTAATTATGTTTATTATTATTTTAAGCTAATATTTCGGTATGTATTTTTCTGTATGTGATTTGATCCTGGTTGAGTGGAAGAGAAGGCCTGAAGGCCTTAACTCTGCCAGGTAAAATAAAACTATTATTATTATTATTATTATTATTAGTAGTAGTATTAACGCTCCTATAATATCTTATTACTTCTTCCATAATAATAATAATAATAATAATAATAATAATAATAATAATAATAATAATAATAATAATAGTAATAATAATACAATTATATAATTATCATTAAGTCTTTTTTAATATTCTCAAATCTTGGTATTCCAGATTTAAACGTATAGATTTACCAGTTAAGCAATATCACATACAAAAATGTAAATAAATCTGTGCTTCAGTGGCTGGTCATGATAATATCTTTGAAAAATATTGGAGTGCAAGAGGTCAAATGACTTTATTGTCAAACGCCTGGCATTAGAAAACAACAACAACAACAAAAATATAAATTATTCTTTTTATCGTTATTAATTTTTATCATTCTGTCTTACCATTTCATGTTACTCCTTCACCTGCTTTGTATGCACACAGGTGTTGGAAATGTACAACAACGAGGTGAAGTACATCTTTGACAATTACTTCAGAAATGTGGCAATGCAGATTGCAATGGAAATGCATGAAGATATCTCGCTTCCCTTGTCAGGTGTAAAATTTGAACCACAAGAAACGTTCTGTCCAGCAACAGAAGGTAATATTCGTACAATGTTAGGATGTAATAGATAAAAAGTAATAGTCGACTATCCTCTACATTAAATATGGGTTTTGATATGGTATTGTGATATGGGATCACCAGGAGCGGCCCGTCCTTACGTGCTACAGTGCTACAGCACAATGATAATTTTGCTCAAATAATGTATTTGCAATACCAAAGTATTTTATCTGTCGTCAATTTCCCGTGGTTATGTTCACGACGCGTTATAGTGTTTAGTCTTCGCTCTTTGGTGGCTCAGGGGGTTCGTTGTGCTACTCAGAACTCCACATGAGAATGTAGACAGTTATGCGCATGTGCGAAGCTGAAATCACTGCTCTGATTGGCTATTTTTACGCGGGAAAGTGCTGTAGTCAGCTTCAGCACTACACAGCTTGGAGACTGCAAAAGTAGAGCGTAACGAAAGAATGCTTGTTTGTGGAAGAACTCGGAATTATTTACAATGTATTTGGTAATTCGGACGACTGCTGCTGCCATCTACCTGTTAAAGTTGCTGCCAACCAATAGCTACACTATTGGCGAAGTGCATCAACATCGGTTAAAAACGCAGTAATCATAGATTACGAAACGACGGTTAAACAGTAACGGTGGTTAAAATGTAATTTCTGTGCACCATTCATAATCACCGATTACTTAAACATGGTTAACTGACACCTCATTTAACCAGAGTAAAGTCTATGATGGTACATTGTTTCTACAAAATGACAAAAGGAAAGCATCCATACCGCTGCAAAGATAATAGTCAACGTCTAAAAACGACTGCGCTCACTCCGTTCTACATCGAAATGAACGTAGCCTACATTTTCGCGTTGCATTTGTTTGCCTTTGGGCACTGTTATATTTGCGAGTTGCATTTCTTTGTTTTTCAGTGCTGTTAGGTTAAAATCGTACAAAATAGAATATTGAATGCAAAAATGATTATATTCCAATATGAGGTTAAAGTATCATAGACTTACTTACTATATTTAAATATATTATATAAAACAGAAGGAATATCCACAAAGGAAAAGGATGTAGAAGATTGGTAGGAATGTGTGTACGATCCAGGACCTCATTTACACCAGGTTACTGTTCATTATCCTAAGATCCATCCATAACCTCTCTTTGTTCAGCCAGTGACATAGAGAAAGAGATATTCAAGTATTCCCTCTTAAAATGTAGAAAATAAGTTATATAGAATCGTAATATAAGCAGCCGATCAATAGAAGAAATATGACTGTTTTTGTGTTATTTCAAGTGAGCCATTTGTAGATTTTGATAAACGACATCCCTCCTGGAATTTTCTGTCACCTAATTCCTCGTAAGAATTCTCTCTTGCCACTAAATAAACTTCACACTCACGCTCTATCCAAGTAATTCAAGTACTGTACAATAATAATCGTCTTCGAAATAAACATTTGTGGCTCTGGCCGCCATTTTGCTTTACTTGCTCTACTAATCACTGGTTATCTCCTTTAACCGCTCGAATATGGCCGGTTAGAGATTGCTGTGGTTAACCTTCTATTTAAGTCGTAACCGAGGTCGATCCACCGTAAAAATGCTTAACCAGGGGTTAGGTGACAATTTTAACTAGTGGTTACACTAACCGATGTTGATGCACGTGGGCGTATACTGAACAAAAGACTGTTACGGACACAACTTAAGAGTTCTATACGGAAGACCCGACTTCCGAAATATAGATGGCTGTTCAATTGTTACAATACATAATCTCCAACAATTCACAGGATCCATTCTGTGAAGTAACGAAGTTGTTAAATATTTTGGTTACAACACCAATGACCACTGCTGAGCCAGAAATATGTTTTTCTTGCTTGAAACGCATAAAAACGGTTTTTAAGGAACACTATGTCCCAGGATAGTCTCACTGCTCTTGCAATACTGCCAACAGAAAAGAGTATGATGTCTAAGATGGGTTTAACACCAGGGTAATTGACAAGTTCTGCAGTAGGGAGGAACGTAGTATGGACTTCATATTTCGTCACTAGGCGAGTCTCAAATTAAGATAAATACATATAAGTGTATACAGTAGGCAGATATAGATTTTGTAGCACACTCATTATTTTGACCACCAGCCGCTACTGGGGATCACCCATTTCCAGCCTATTAGCAGAAATATTCATGCACAACATAAATAGGCCTACTAAACAAAGACAACAATTAATACGTAGACAACATCATATTACTGTATATTACCACAGATACGTAGACGACATACCAATACTACGAAACAAAGGAAACAAAAGACAGATTAAAAACCTACATCAATACATAAACAAAATACACCCAAAGCTACACTACACATTAGAAATCGAAAACAACAAATCCATTAAATTCCTAGACATCACAATAACAAAAACATATAACAAACACACCTTCAAAATCTACAGAAAATGCACAACAATCACCACACACATACACAACACAAACAAGCTGCATTTCGAGCCATGGTACACAGACTACTCAACATACCAATGAGCCAGCAAGACTACAAATAAGAAATAAAATATATCATCAAATACGTAGCACAATAAAATGGATACAACCCCAACATAATACACAACATAATAAAAAAGACAAAACATAATTACAAGAAACATAGGAACACAACATAAACACAAGAACACAAAAAATACATCACATTAACATACGAAAACAAAAACACACAAGATCGCATCTTCATTCAAGAAATTAAACTACAACATCGGATACAGAACACAAAACAATCTACAAAAACATCTCAACACACAAACAAATACAACATCACAGGTGTATACAAACTCATATGCAATAGCTCCAACAACTTCTACATCGGACAGACAGGGAGATCATTTCAAACGCGTTACAAAGAACACATCACAGACATAACCAAATCACAACACTTCCACATACGCAGAACACATCATAAACGCCAACCACACCTACAGGAACATAGATACAGACATGGAAATTCTACATATCCAACTGAAAAACCAGAAACAAAACACTAGAACAATACGAAATATACAGATACACAAAAACACACTCACAAAAAATCCTCAACAGACAACTGAATTTCAGAACACACACTATTTGACTCCATATTACACTACACAAAAGCACCCCCATCAGGGACGAAGATATTGGAAGATGCAAGGACCACGCAGTTCTGAAGATGGCTCCCAAGCCGAAACTAGTCAACTAGGTATTTTTAAATTTAGTTCAAATTAACACGTGAAAGTAATGTGTACATATATATACACAGTGAAACCTGTTTAAGACGGAAGTGACATGGTCCTAATTTTTTTCCGTTATGGACAGGTTTCCGTATTATTGAGGTGTGACATTAAAATGGAATATTTTGTCATTCATATACATGAAAAACAAAATGGCATGCCGCAAACTGCAAGAAGTACAAAATATTCCATTTAACACTCATCACATTAAATCAGCTATCTGTCGCTCATTACGTTGGTGAATCATCTTGATTAAAATCTCATTTTCTGTATAAATATTATCGTAACTCACTCATTAGTCATTAAACATTACTAAAGTTTACTAATCTCATTCTATTTAATATCTAACACTACACTCTAATACTGTACTGCATATCACTGCACATTATTAATTAATTGGACTAGAAGCCATCTATTAGAAGCCTTGAATTCTGGTTTATTTCATTTCTTTCCCAGTTCAATAGCTTGCTTTGCAGAATAGATCCAGAAATTGGCATGTTCTTTGAAAGGTCATGAAGAACCCACTCCCACAACAGTTCATTTATTTTCACATAAACAGTTGCTTTCTGGTTCCTTTTGTGTCACCAATATTGGCCTCACGCCACTCACTCATTATGATCTTTATTTTTTAAAGTGTCACACTTGAGTTTTCCACAACTATACACTCAATATTAATTCACATAGACTTTATTTCTAATTTTCCTTTATCTCGATAACTTTTACTTCAATGTTAATGCCACATTTTATGCAACTTTTTTTTTTACCTGGAAATCACTACACTTGCGCTCTGTTTAGCTACGACAGTACACGGGTGTGAAGCATTGAAAATCTTTGAAGGGACTCGTCTGCCTAGTCAACAGGGTAATAAAATTTATGACCGACAGGCCAACACACCCTCGTACCCTCTAGAATTTTGCAAAGAAAACTTGTTTTTATCTTAGTGACCTACATATTTCGTATATTCCTTGAAATTACACGCCGTTTCAAAATATAGTTACAAAATATAGTGTGTCCAAAATATTGTTTCCGTTTTGAACAGTAGAAGACAGTTTCCGTTTCCGCGTTGGACAGTTTCCGTTTTATTCAGGAAAAATTACACATAATACATACATATTTCGCCGGGACCAATAAATTGTTCCGAAATAGACAAGATTCCGGATTATTCAGGTTCCGATTTGAACAGGTTTCACTGTATATATATATTTTATTCCTAAGTGATATAGTATTAAAAGTTGTGTAATCAAAATATGTATATTTATTTTACTTATTTATTTGTTATTGAACATAAAATGTATGTTACAGGTCCCATGGATCTTGAGAAATACATCACGGACACATGCAACCAAAATACCATTTGTTCCTCCTTTGCCGCCCTGTCAGGCCATTCAGACGATGGATTGTATTCCTCTTCAGATACGATTACCAACATCAGACATGAGGTGAACAAGCGCTATATTTTACACTAATTAGAAGTACTTATTTGTCTAAAATAATGTTTTATATTATGTATGTATTATTTTGTTTATATATTTTACTCACTTTTTATGCGTTGTACATTTTACTTATCCGCTAAATTAAGCATCAATATTACAACAATGAAAGCAGAATATCAATATTAAAGAATTGCAGCTGTGCACGAGATGGGATAAAATTATTGTGCAGGACTTCTACTGCGATAATGACTAGTAAAAAAATGTAGAAGATAATTCGTTTTCGTCACATTGTTGACAAGTAACTCCATCTATTAGCACAACTATAAAGCATCTAATAGCTGCTATAGAGTTACCAACAACGAAAAAAAAAATAATAAAAAAATAATAATAATAATATAAGAATTTGGGTCCACTGCTGTGGAGTACGAATAGCATGTCTGTGAAACGAGTAGACCTGAGTTCAAATTCTGGTTGGGGATTTTTCTGAGGTTTTTCCTCAACCAAGTGAAGCATAATATCTGGCCAACTTTCGACATTGGACCTCGGACTCATTTCGCCATCATTATTCATATATCATTATCTTCATTACCATACCCCGTGTTAAGTTCACAGTGCATTGTACTATATACATACAAAAGAGTGGCCGTTAGCCATTTATTTGTCTGTTTTCTTTGATTGTGAATAAGAAGTGACAGTTAGAATAAAAGTTATTTCTTTTTAAAAGTCTCGTCCAAAAGTAATTTACACGACAAAGGTCCTCATTTGAAAATTGAAAGTTGACCCCAGTTACCTACTTCCGTTATGTCTCGGTAAATGAAAGTTGTTCTTGTTGTTGTTGTTTTCTAATGCGAGGCGTTTGACAATAAAGTCATTTGACCTCTTGCACTCCAATAATTTCCAAAGATATTATCATGGTCAGCCAATGAAGCACAGATTTTGAGGCGTTCCGAATCCATTGCTTGGTTTGAGTTGCACAATGGGCAGTTAGGGGACTGATATATTCCAATTCTATGCAGGTGTTTGGCCAAACAGTCATGGTCTGTTGCCAATCTAAATGCAGCTACATACGATTTTCGTGGTAAATCGGGAATTAACTGTGGATTATGATGCAAAGAGTTCCATTTTTTCCCTTGAGATTGTGTTATCAAATTTTGTTTGTTGAAGTCTAAGTATGTAGATTTAATAAATGGTAAATGAAAGTATACTACCAATAAATAAAGATATGTAGTTTTTGGTAACAAAATTTGTTTCGCGAACCCCCACTGTTATGTAGTTTTTCGAGGAAAAGACGTGATAAGGGTGTAATGAAAAAATTAAATAAGGTATAGATGCACATTTTACTCCAGTTTTTCTCCGAGATCGGTTTTATTTAAAACTAGCCGTACCCTTGCGCTCCGCTGCACCCGTTAGAAATAAATATAAAGTAATTATATAATTAAAATAGGACATTTGATCCAGGGAACATTCGTGTTTGATAGAAGGATAAATCGTTTAATATGTTACTTAATTTAAATTGCATCCAAATAATTAAAATGCGATCATTTTGGTCCAGAGACCACTCATTGGTGCAATGACAATTCCTTTAACATGTTTCTAATTTTTATTACATGCAACCATAGTTTAATGAACAATGACATCATTTAGATTTAATGTGTATACTTTATTTTACTTGTTATAGGTTTCCATTGAATTATGGTAATAACTTAATTTTAACCCTTGTTTTCTACGTATTCAGTAAATGGCGCTTGGCCCACTATGGTTCTGAACCCTTCAAATAACTTAAATTATATTATATAATATTACATTACATATATTATATTATATTATATTATATTATATTATATTATATTATATTATATTATATTATATTATATTATATTATATTACATTACATTACATTATATCAGAAGTTACTGTAATAACATTATAGCATTATGTCCATATAGAGAAACTACACTTTCCAATGGTGAAATAATAATTAATTATACAAATCGGTTAATTTAGCTTCCGATATTACTTCACACAAATACAGAAACATTCTCTGTAGGCTATCTTTCATAGCTTTCGATTGGTGCTGTCCAAGGCCCCTTATAGACGAAGTCATTTGTTTTTTATTTCATTATACGGCCTTAGATGGCAGTTATTTTAATTTTAAAACTAATTTATCTCATTAAATATCAGTCCTATCAAATTTTTTCAAGGAATAAAACTTATCGAAAATTATTTTTAAAGAAACTTTTGTTATGTAACATTTTTCAGAAAAAGCAATAATAAGCGAGATATTTCGATTTATTTAATTCAGGCCCCCTTATAACCCTCCTTTTAAATAATGTATTTTGAATGCCATATAGCCTAAAATCTAAGTTACAACGAACATAATTTATATTCCAATTTTCTTCGAAATCCGTTCATCCATTATCGCGTGAAAAGGTAACAAACATACAGACAGACATACATACAAACAAAAATTTCAAAAAAGCGATTTTCGGTTTCAGGGTGGTTAATTATATATGTTAGGACCAATTATTTTTGGAAAACAGAAAATTACCAGGAAAATTTCAGCTACAGATTTATTATTAGTATAGATGTTGTGTCTGTAAGTCCAGTAGTTAACTGTAGATTTGTTTCTGTTATTTCTATAGGCCTATATGTTTTTTTTAGCAAATTATTTATTTGTATTTGTCATTTAAATATTTATTAACTCCTCTTCATACGATGTAATTTTGATTCCTCAGGTATTCACGGATGTGAAAGTGGTGCCACTCATAGAATTGAACAGAACATACAATGGTTATGCATGGGACTTCTACAACCACGGACTTAGGGACGCCATACAGAACGACAACAAACTGAAGCAAGGATTTGATTTTAGTTTGCTGCAAGATTTCCTATTGGTGATCAAAGTTATTAGAACCAGTTTGGAAGAACTTCAGCCAGTTGATGCGGATGATGCGGTATTAAAAACGTTTTCAGTTGTAGAAGACAACTTTCGTTCCAAATTTCAAAAAACTTATTATAACAAAGGAAGCTTTATAAAGTTAAAGGACTAAAGGCTCATTCACAATGAAAATTAAACATAACGTAAGCGTTAACTTAACGTTACAGTAAAATCAAGAAGGCATACCATCATTCACGATGGGAACATAAACATAACAGCAAACATACTTGGTAACCATGGAAACATAACAACGACGCCATTTCCTCATATTCTGTCATATACTTCAGCGCTCCACGATTGTGTTCTGTTTGCAAATCACGTAAGCATAAGCATGAAAGTTTGGAGTTTGCAAACTTTCATGTTAACGTCTTACGGTAATGTTTATGTCAATGCTTATGTGAATTATTGTGAATGATCCTATTTGGTAGCCTGGGCGCAAACTTCTGTGTTTATGTATCAAATATGAATGAGGTCTCGCCCACCTCATTATATTTTGCTCGACTAGTATGACAAGTCAGTTTGTTTTTATACCATTAAGTACGAGAAAAATTCGTACCGGCACCGGGAATCGAACCCAGGACCTCTCAGCTGTGCGCGCTGAGTGCTCTCTAACCAACTGAGCTATGCCGGGACCCGATTCACGACGCCGGCCGAACTCCTCTCGTAGTATCGTGTTACTGCCTGCACTTGAGACGATACACGTCATATATGTACAGGAGCGCATATTACATGACTTTATGGCCATATTCAACAACAGTTTCTTTAAACTGTTAACATCATATAGGCCTACGTATCAAATATGAATGAGGTCTCGCCCACCTCATTATATTTTGCTCGACTAGTATGACTAGTCAGTTTGTTTTTATACCATTAAGTACGAGAAAAAATCGTACCGGCACCGGGAATCGAACCCAGGACCTCTCAGCTGTGCGCGCTGAGTGCTCTCTAACCAACTGAGCTATGCCGGGACCCGATTCTGTGTTTATGTTACGGTTATGTTTAATTTTCATTGTGAATGGGCCTTTAAAGCGTTCTTACTATGGGTCATACTGAAAGTATCTGCGGACTGATATATCGATGGCCCAGAACCAGACTGTTCCAAGTCCATTTTACTATTTTTTTTTTCAGGAGAGCTATTTTAAGCTCCTGACATTCGAGGCTTCATGAAACAATTTGGAATAGCTTCATAGCAACCTTATGTAGAGGAATATTTACGATTTTGTTCGATTCATATATGCAGACAAGAACTGGAACGCAATAAAATAAAGATTTCTTTCTTATAAAAAGTTGGACTTAGAACAGTCTGGTTCTCAGACATCGATATGTAGAGTAAAGCAACGAATTATTTCTGCTTCTTCTTAAATCTTGTGTTTTTGTCTATTTTATGGAACCAGTTATCAAGAGACACTTCTGACACCAGCGCTTTTAAGGCCTCAATCGTCGCTTGAGCATTTTATTCTTGATGATTGGGGATAACAATAAGTAGCATGCTGCCAGATCAGGAATATAGGACGGATGAGTAATTAATTTTCACACCTGAATTACCCAAAAGTCTATTGTCTGTTCTGCAGTGTGGGGATGCATTGTCACAGTCGAGCATCATATGTATATTTTCCAAAACTGTCGGTGAACAAATGATGGTATACCAATAGGTATTAACCGTACGACTCTCTAGAACAGAGGTCTCCAAAAAGCGTATCGTCATTCATGCTCTCGATGCTGCCCGCCGAACACAGTGTGCCGTAAGGCTAGAGAAGGGGGAGAGACTCGTACCTCAACAGATGGAAGCGATCAGTGGGGGATCGCGGCAACGGTCTGCTTATGTTTACAAATAATAACATCAAAAGAATAAGAAATATCATACGTTTGTATATTATTTTGACATACTATGAAGCTGGAGCCCCGTCTGTTGCTATGGACACCAGCCATTGTAAATTCAACCTCTTCTGTTCTATGGTGCTTTTCAGTGCCTGGAATAGATCTTTTCCAGTTGTATTTTGTAATTACTGTACATCTAGAAGACATTCAGACACAGTAAAATGTTCATTAACTCCTCGGATGAAAATGGCTAGGTGAGCTTTGTCATTTCTATCTGTGCTTTCGTCCAATGCAAGTGAGTAAGCTACAGACTGGTTAATTGTAGTTTCGACTTCAGATTCAATTGCATTTACAATATTGAAGTTCCTTCTCTGAACTGTAATTGGAAACAATTTAATTTTCTTAAACTTTGACTTTGTTCTGGACACAGTATTTTAGTACGTCCTGTATGCACTATTTTACAAATGATGCTTCTGTAAAGGGCTTCACTGACTTTCCAATATTCCAAGCTAGAACATAGCTAGCAAGAAACTTTTTTTGTTTAAGATTGAGGACACGTGTGTGATTTTTGTTTGTATTTTCTTGGATTATATTTATCAAAATATTTGTACCCTACGCATTTTACCTAAAATTAAACAAAAACTATATGTTTGTCATGCGGAACTGAGTGTAAACGTATTGTAATATACTGATTATTATGTATAACCAAGAATTAAATAGATAGCCCCAAAATAGGCTAAATTCTTTTCACATGTCCAACATGCCTGTATTTGTATGATATTCTTTGTGAAGAGTCGAATATTGTCGTCGCATGTTGAATTTTAACACACCCTTAAGAATTTTCGAACAAATTAAGCATTTCACATTCTCTCTACACACACACAAAAATATTCTCTTCCTATTCATCCTTGAATGTGCTACGTCCATGATTAGAAGACATTGTGAAACGGTGGAACACTCCGACCAACACAATGATAATGGCAGTCCGCCACTGCTCTTCGTTTGCGCATAAACATTAAATACAGTGCAGGTGGGGATGGGTGAGGCGGAGCGCGCTCATTACGTACTGGCTTCGGTTCCGTTCAGGGGCTTACTCGCGAGTAGGCTTTTGGAGACGTCTGCTCTAGAAGAATAGAGATGACAGGACCAGAGCGATGAAAGAATGAGGTAACCATTTTCTTGTCAGTGCTTCGGCCTCTTTTGAATTTTGTTGGCTTATTTTCGTCTGGAAAGACCCACTGTACCGACTGCCATTTATTTTCAGGCTCATAACATGTTTCCTTACCTGTTACGATGACAAGAACAGGAATTTGACTGGCCTCGATTGAATTTTTTAAGCATTTCCGTGCACAAAACAGCACGTGTTTCTTTCTCAACTTTTGTCAAATTATGCGAAATTCACCATGCACACAGCTTTCTCAGAGCATCATGATTATGGGGGATCTTTTGCAATGCACTCATATCTATCCCCAAAAATGCCTGAATCTCGGCATAGGTGATTTGATTATCTTCTGTAATAATTTGACGCACAGCGTTGATATTCTGTCACCGGTCCCTATAGCAGGTTGACCCTTACAGAGATCGTCGCTGATGTATATTCACGTTTGAATTCCGCAAACCAATCACACACAACCCTTCCTGATGCTGCTTCATTTCCAAAAGCATTTTGATGCATTCTTTTGGCGTTAATGACGATTTAAAATAATAAGAAATAATAGCCCGAAAGTCTTGTTGATTTAAATCCATTTATTTCATAAACTGTTAACTTCAAAAATATCTAGGCAATATTTTCTTGGATTTGTAAATATCAGTTGTCTTAGAAACTGAATTACATTTCATTATTGAGTTATAAACAGCAATTGTCTTGGAAACAGAATTACATTTCATTATTGATTTGTAAACAGCAGTTATCTTAGAAACTGAATTATATTTTATTATTGAGTTATAAACAGCAATTATCTTGGAAACTGAATTACATTTCATTATTGATTTATAAACAGCAGTTATCTTAGAAACTGAATTACATTTCATTATTGATCTATAAATAGAAGTTGTCTTGGAAACTCAATTATATTTTATTACTGAGTTATAAACAGCAATTGTCTTGGAAACTGAATTACATTTCATTATTGATTTATAAACAACAGTTATCTTAGAAACTGAATTATATTTTATTATTGAGTTATAAACAGCAATTATTTTGGAAACTGAATTACATTTCATTATTGATTTATAAACAGCAGTTATCTTAGAAACTGAATTACATTTCATTATTGATCTATAAATAGAAGTTGTCTTGGAAACTCAATTATATTTTATTACTGAGTTATAAACAGCAATTGTCTTGGAAACTGAATTACATTTCATTATTGATTTATAAACAGCAGTTATCTTAGAAACTGAATTACATTTCATTATTGATCTATAAATAGAAGTTGTCTTGGAAACTCAATTATATTTTATTACTGAGTTATAAACAGCAATTGTCTTGGAAACTGAATTACATTTCATTATTGATTTATAAACAGCAGTTATCTTAGAAACTGAATTACATTTTATTATTGATTTATAAACGGCAGTTATCTTAGAAACTGAATTACATTTTATTATTGATTTATGAACAGCAGTTATTTTGGAAACTGAATTACATTTTATTATTGATTTATGAACAGCAGTTATTTTGGAAACTGAATTACATTTTATTATTGATTTATGAACAGCAGTTATTTTGGAAACTGAATTATATTTTATTATTGAGTTGCAAACAGCAATTGTCTTGGAAACTGAATTACATTTCATTATTGATTTATAAACAGCAGTTACCTTAGAAACTGAATTACATTTTATTATTGATTTATAAACAGCAATTGTCTTGGAAACTGAATTGCATTTATTATTGAAACAAAAGACAATCGTCAATATAGTTTATTGCTATATGTACTAGCACAGTCTACTATATAGTCACGAAGCTTGAGTTTTGAGGGTGCTAGAAACAATAGACTGTGACGGTACTATTTTGCATTGCCTGTAATGAGGCGATATTAGCGATCCTAGTTGTGAGCAACTATCTAATGTTTGCATATTTACTACGTATTGAGCTTCGCGACTGTATATACTAGACTGTGGTATTAGTTTGTAGAATCTTTCAGTGTGGCCCCTGTAGTACGCTTTCATTGTCTTAGCTTCAGAGATGTGTACAAACATGGTGGTTGTCATAAGCCCTTTGTTCTATGCATTTTAGGCATAGACCAATAAAGTTCAATCACAGTGAGTTAAAGGATTTATAGACATTGAATATCAGTTAATATAATTAATTTTAGGATTTACAGTAACTTTCATTTCTCTCGATAGTACAAATTGAGAATCAGTGTATTTTTTTTTAATTTCATTTGATTAACATTTCCTGTTAAGTATCTAAATATTTTTATTTAGAAATATTATAAGAGACGATCTTGTAGAAAATTAAATAGCACATGTATCGGTAGCTACAAAATACACGAAATCTCTGAAATAGCTACAAGAGCTTTAATGTGATACTGGTGTTGTCCATTCATTGTGATATAGCCACAGCCTGTAGTTACAGAAATTATATTATTGTACTATTAAAAAACCTTTTGCTTCAAGAGCGGTTTATAATAATATTGCATATTTAGTCATACCAGTACTTTAAATTTGGTTGAAATGACATGATTTATCAAATACCGGTTATAAAAAAACTTCAGTAATTTTAACATTCAATTTATTTAACCCTTTTTTTTTTAGCATAAACGTTGGAAAAAATTCTGAATACAGGGTAGAGATAAGATTTAGAAATCATGATTGCACTATTCTACTCAATGCTTGACTGTGGTAAAACTTTTTAACAGACGACCATTTTATATCAACACCTAACTGAAAATTTTTAAAATGTCTGTGATAATGGTTTTAAGTGTAACTTACGTATTAAGCTCCTAACAGGCATTAACTGTATTGGATTGGGGATGCTCTCGTTTCCAGAATCTTATCGTATATTATTTTTGTCTTCAGCATTTTCAGTGTAATATTAACTGTATCTTCTTTACTATATAATAGAACCTAATGAATAATTAATAATTATTTTTGTTTTATTTCCGATAAGTCGTAATATACAATCTTTATTTTGCACTAACGTGTCTATTGATAAAAAATTCTTCCGTCTAATGACTTATGTTGTTAAGAGTTCATTTAACGAACGCTTTTTAAAATAATGTGTTTAATCTGTAACTACACTCAGTGTATTGATATTAGTATCTCTTTGTTGTTACCTATTGCTTTAAAAAGAATGTAATTTTAAGTCAAATTTTCTACTATTCCTTTATTGTTTACGTTTGTTTTTAAATATTTTGTATTGCCCCTACTATTATATTTTGCCCTTCAAGAATTTCGTTAGTTATAAGTCATTACTTGTGCTATTATTTCAATTATTGTACTTGTTCCTGAATCACGTATGTGACTTGTAACCGTAAATCATTGCTTGTAATATCCTTTTATTACTCTTGACTGTTCCACTGTTCATGAATTAAGCTAAATTAGAAAGTGAAAGTCAAACTTTGTTATATTAATTTACTATTGATTATCTTTTTAGGTCGTGTATTTACTCTGAAACGGTTAAAGATTCTGGTATATCTTTGAATTGATTATTCCTCAAACATCTCATTAATGTTTAACAGGATCCATTCTTTCATTAAGGTGCATTCTTCTACATAATTCATGTGAATTGTAACCTTGGCCACAATTTTGTTTTATAATTTTACTATTGTTTATTGCTTATAAAATATGTATTTTGATACCAACTATGACCTTAATATACCTCAGGTGAAATAGGGTTTATTAAATTGGATAATAAAAAAACGAAAGCTTTTGTTTTACCCTAAGGCATATTCAGATTAAAATAAAGTGTTAACTTACTGTTTTTTTACAACTAAAACATTTAAACTTTTAGATAATTTTAAATCTTTTAGGCAACATTTTATTGTATACTGAAGCCTGGAGATGTCTTAGGTAAGACGAAAACTTTCGTTAAGTAAACCTTCGAAAACATAAGATAATACTGAAAATTTTTCTATCTAGATACACGTTAGTGTAAAATGATGATTGTCTATTAGGGTTTGTTAACAGTTTAAGAGGAAAACAAAATAATGGTTTTAAGTCATTTACTTAAATTGACGGCAAAAATTTGATTCCCCGCCCAATACTCTTACTTCCTGTACATCATAACTGTATAGTATGTTTTTGTATTTGAAGATGTATTTTAAATAAACAAGAAAATTGAAACTTTTTTATTATTTGTTTAGGCCAGCGTTTCTCAAACTTTTTTGAAGTGGGGACCAATTTTTTAAGTCAGAACAGTTCCGGGGACCACCTTACTCTTGTTCCCTTCAAAAGAACTATATCATTTTTGTAGCATATTTTAATACCAGTATACTTATATTTTAAAACAGAATTAATTAATGAAAATTAGTTTAATTCAATTAATTTTATATTAGTATTACTAATTAAGTTAATGTTAGTAGAACAAAATTCATTTTTGTTTCTTTAATAATTCAAGGCTATTAGAGTTTGGATAATCTTTAACTTATTAACTAAACAATATAAATAAATGTTGGTAACCACATTAATGAGATGGCTGAGTCTGCCGATTCTTGCACAGTTCTATATTTGGATGTATGCTGGTAAGCTTAAGTCGGAGATCGTCACATACATCGAGTCGATCTCGGTACTTTGTTTTTATTAGAGTTAGTGATGAAAACCCTTTCCTCACACAGATACGTAGAAGCAAACTGAATTATAATCTGTAGAGCACCATTGTACAGTTCACTATATTCTCTTTTCACTTGTGATGAGGTCCAGAAATTAAGCATACCTTCCGCTTGGAATTTCATTTTAAGTCCGGTCTCATTCGAGAGTTCAATTAACTGTTCTCTTTCACTCAATGAAAGTTTGTTAGTTTCAATATCGCAATGAAAGGGCCATGAAAATTCGTCATATTTACTTGGAAAATAAGTTTCAAATTGTGAACATTCTTCAGCAAACATACGTGACCACACACCGCGATAACACAGGTCAGAGTACCGGTACCTAGAGTGTTTTGTTTTTAGTATACTCGCCGTGCTAATTCTTTTGTTGATACAAGATATAGCGCCGGTATATGGATTCAATTCCAGAACAAACATTTGTCGGTTCGTGATGGCAAATATTGAAGTATTTTTATTAATGGGAAATATTGAAGTATTTTTATTAATGGGAAATACTGAAGTATTTTTATTAATGGGAAATACTGAAGTATTTTTATTAATGGGAAATACTGAAGTATTTTTGTTAATGGGAAATACTGAAGTATTTTTAATGGGAAATACTGAAGTATTTTTGTTAATGGGAAATACTGAAGTATTTTTAATGGGAAATACTGAAGTATTTTTATTAATGGGAAATACTGAAGTATTTTTGTTAATGGGAAATACTGAAGTATTTTTCTTAATGGGAAATACTGAAGTATTTTTGTTAATGGGAAATACTGAAGTATTTTTCTTAATGGGAAATACTGAAGTATTTTTGTTAATGGGGAATACTGAAGTATTTTTGTTAATGGGAAATACTGAAGTATTTTTGTTAATGGGAAATACTGAAGTATTTTTGTTAATGGGAAATACTGAAGTATTTTTCTTAATGGGAAATACTGAAGTATTTTTGTTAATGGGAAATACTGAAGTATTTTTCTTAATGGGAAATACTGAAGTATTTTTATTAATGGGAAATACTGAAGTATTTTTATTAATGGGAAATACTGAAGTATTTTTATTAATGGGAAATACTGAAGTATTTTTGTTAATGGGAAATACTGAAGTATTTTTAATGGGAAATACTGAAGTATTTTTGTTAATGGGAAATACTGAAGTATTTTTAATGGGAAATACTGAAGTATTTTTGTTAATGGGAAATACTGAAGTATTTTTATTAATGGGAAATACTGAAGTATTTTTGTTAATGGGAAATACTGAAGTATTTTTGTTAATGGGAAATACTGAAGTATTTTTCTTAATGGGAAATACTGAAGTATTTTTCTTAATGGGAAATACTGAAGTATTTTTGTTAATGGGGAATACTGAAGTATTTTTGTTAATGGGAAATACTGAAGTATTTTTGTTAATGGGGAATACTGAAGTATTTTTGTTAATGGGAAATACTGAAGTATTTTTGTTAATGGGAAATACTGAAGTATTTTTGTTAATGGGAAATACTGAAGTATTTTTCTTAATGGGAAATACTGAAGTATTTTTATTAATGGGAAATACTGAAGTATTTTTATTAATGGGAAATACTGAAGTATTTTTGTTAATGGGAAATACTGAAGTATTTTTGTTAATGGGAAATACTGAAGTATTTTTATTAATGGGAAATACTGAAGTATTTTTGTTAATGGGAAATACTGAAGTATTTTTATTAATGGGAAATACTGAAGTATTTTTGTTAATGGGAAATACTGAAGTATTTTTGTTAATGGGGAATACTGAAGTATTTTTGTTAATGGGAAATACTGAAGAATTTTTGTTAATGGGAAATACTGAAGTATTTTTCTTAATGGGAAATACTGAAGTATTTTTCTTAATGGGAAATACTGAAGTATTTTTCTTAATGGGAAATACTGAAGTATTTTTGTTAATGGGAAATACTGAAGTATTTTTATTAATGTGAAATACTGAAGTATTTTTATTAATGGGAAATACTGAAGTATTTTTATCAATGGGAAATACTGAAGTATTTTTATTAATGGGAAATACTGAAGTATTTTTATCAATGTGAAATATTGAAGTATTTTTATTAATGGGAAATACTGAAGTATTTGTATTAAATATAGGGCTAATTTATAGTCCATATTGCTAAAGGCGATTAATTTAGAAGAATTTAACAATTTAACCTTCATTACTGATGAGCGATGACCAAAAGCTAGGATTCGTATGTAGTAAAAGCTAATATTTTTAGTCGGTATAGTTAGTAAACAATCAAGCCATATCCCCCCACACCTTATACTTGGCATTCTTGTCATTCAGTACTTCCATTAGTTAGCGCTAAGGGTATTTAATCCTCTTAACCACCACTTAGTAAATAGCGGGAGTTTAAAAGCTCCATTGTCTAGTCCTTGCGACTTTTCTTGGATTTCGAGTCTTATCAACCAGGCTTAAAACTTCTTAACCGGCATCACACCGACTGAACTATACTCGGCGTCATTCTTAACTCTTACTACATATAAATCCTAGCTCTACTGATGACTATAAAATCTCAGAAATCGAATGTTATGGAATAAGTGAAAGAGAAAACTGAACATGTTACCATTCAGAAATAATGGTTTGAGTCTCAAAACGAAGATTTGTGTTCGGTACATTATGGGCTGTACTATGCCTTTTGATTGTAATGTTCGGATTTATTCCGGTTTTGTTCCGATATGCATATCCCTTGCAAAGAACAGTTATATTTCTTAATTTTGTAAAATGGTCACGAATTGAAGACTTGAAGAACCCAGACAAACTGGCTTGCTGCAACAAGAAACCGACTGACGACATTGCCCTCACAATGTGGCATGTATTGCCATCATCTTTAATATAATGAATCTGTGACTGTCTGGCTAAATTCCCGGAATATTCCCCGAAAACTTCCCAGTCACCAGATTGTAAAAGATTATTAAAATGAAGTAGTATCATTGAATTCACACTCAAAATTCTGTTAACTGGACTATTTTATATGTAAAACACAGGAAACCATGAACTATGTACACAGAGGTATAATGTTTCTTTAATAATTATCAACTGCTTAACAACTTTAGAAAAAACGCCCTTTTTCACTTGATGATTACTATTTCAGATTTCAGTTAAAATATACAGACTAATAGTATACATAATAGTGATATGCGTTACAAGAGCGGTATGTTGACGTTTTCATGTTCGAGGAAAAGATTGAAAAAGCGAAACGTAGTTGAGCTTTCTTAATTTCCGAGAACATGAAAACAAACATACCGCTCGTGTATCGTACATTATTTTGTGCGAAGATCGTTTATTACATACCTGAAAGAGGAATTTCTAATTAATTGCAATTAAATCTCCATCTTGGTTTCTGTTCAACGACGGCAACTTTGGAAAACAAATATATCTATCTTCAACATTGTTGCTATAAAATGTTTTCTGTGTTTACTATACTGCAGCAGGACGTGATATACGTCTGTCTTTTTTTTCCCCCAGTCTATGATGAGTCTGGAATCTTGTTGATTTTTTCACGGCTTCCTTAATGTTACTTGCATTACAAATGCAGTAACTTTTGTGGTGTTGTAGAGTTTACTTAATTTTTGCAAATATTTAAAAACAATAATTAACAGTGCAATTTAGGTGAAATTGCAGTGGTAAGTTTCCAATTTATAATTATTACTATGTTGAACGTCTTTAAAAATAATATGTTAAAAGCCTAAAGCAGTAAAATGAATATGACGCTTAAGCGGTAAGAAGAGGGAAATTGTTATGTGTGTTAGGTTGGGAATACTGAATGTGGTATTTCACACTTACCGCGTATTGGTTTTGTACGGAAAGCAAGCAAATACGCACGATCTCGCACAAAAAAATTATACACAAGGCCAGATAAAAGACCCCTCAACATCACAGATCGGCAAAACTGTTATGATGACAAGAGTTGTGTTGTGATGTCATTGGATGCAACCTGCTGAACACAGGGAGCGCAATAAAGTGACTGACCGTGACCGTTAAAAACGTCACAATTGGAGAGAAAACATAGGCTCCAAGATTGAGCTTACTCACCTATAGCTCTATTGATTCAAACGTCGCGGTTAGTGACGTCATTCAGAGACCCACAATCTGCTTCCGCATCTTGTTTCACTCTTACTTCAAGAAAGAGACAGGAGACCAGTGTTGCCAATTCAACGGTTTTAGATTCTGGTTGTTTGACAAAATTACAGTTAAACAGTAATAATCAAACGTTGGTATTCCTCATAAAAATAGTTTCTCCTCCAATATTTCATGTTTTGAAGTTTTCATGTCAAATACCATTTTCCCAGTCAGGAATTTTTTTTTTTTTTTTTTTTTTAAGACTTACCTTCCACCAACCCCGGGCTATAAGCTTGAAACGGTGGAACCAAAAAGGTGTGCTAGTATGGCCGCCAAATTACCCATAGTTCACATCTTTTTCCGGTGAGTTAAACAGCTGTTATGTTCGTAGTATTACGATTACGACTTCTGTGTTGTGTTGTGAATATTTTGAAAGTCTAGTAAAATTAAGCGGGTGTTATTTTTATAAAAGCTAATATTCTTTTCTGTTGGTGAATGTAGTGAACAGCAATAAAAGAAAGTAGAAATGAAGTGTTCAGTCCATGTAACAACCATAATACGTTTAATAAAGCTACAGTGAAATGTACATTGATATAATAATCTACTAATTTACTCCTGTTCGCTCCACATCCATTCTAAGCCATTTACGTAAGACAAAATATGATTTTTGACAGTGGCGGCTCCTGCGTATTTCTTAAGAGGAGGAAAGAAGGTAACAGGACGAAATGACACCTTCTTGAATGGAACATGCTACAAATTAGCCAACATGCATACATGTAAGACCAGGAAGCGTTGGAGTTGGCCTTCCCTTCTGTATAGCAATAATCTGTTCTTGTAAACTGAGTTTCCTAAATTTTCCATAAAATATAATGTTTTCACTTCCATTCATTGTTGAATAATTGCACAAATTAACAATTACAAGGAAATTCACCTCGCAGCATTTTTCCAGCACACTACAGCATCACACGTGTTGGAAGAGACAATAGCTACTAACACGTAATCGGAACTGTTTTACGGAAATGGGAATGGGAAATAATCTGAGGAAAGCGAAAACACTGCACCCACCCACGTGGTCTGTGTTGCCACATGTACATTGTACAAGTTCAGTATCAATGCTTTTGAAGAATATCAGTTCTTGTAAAGTCATACTACCATTATTGTTCAAAGTTGCCGGTGCCCAATTTTTTATGTTAAAAATAATGTAGTTTGGAGTACCTACTTACTTTCAATTTCAAATATATTTGTACAAAACTGACAACTTGGCTGTTGCCCTGTCTATTACACAATGAACGCAAGTGAATTTCAGGGGCCAAAAAGATCTGCGATACTAACGTAGTAGAACTACTTCCTCTTTGTTTTATATAAACACGACTTTAACTTTCAAATATCCTTGAAAGTTTCAAACCATGAATAGTAGCCTATATAAAGTGCAATGAATAAAATTTTTTATTTATAATTCAAAAAAGAAGTTTATATGATGTCTTTCATAGCGTTGCGTTAAAACTGTTTTATTGTGCCTCCTCCTAGTTGTGTTATAGTCTGGTTGAATGCAAGATCGTTAGATGGCAGCGGTAGCGAGCTTGCTGCACGAGCAGTCGGTTTCTATTTCCCGCCCATGCGCTGATTCAGAGGAGGATCTCCTCCCTAACCGTTCATACTTGCTTTAAAACTCTGTTTCTTTCTCTGGCCGCTAGTGCGCTGTTGTCTATGTGTGTTAACTGCAGTAGAGGAGGAATGGAGTGCCTTTCCTCTACACAGACAATCTCGCATCTTTCTCACAGTTTTCTACAGCACATGAGCGCGCGTCGTTTAAAACTCGATCAACCGAGTTTTTCTTATAGCTGTGAGCTTAAAAAGTATAGAATCTTCCTCGAATTTCAAGGCACATATTGTATTTGGTAATTACTTTCAAAAGAAGAAAATGTGAGGAGGACGTTCCTCCCTTCCCTCCCCCGAGGAACCGCCACTGATTTTTGAAGCTTCATATGCTAGATAGAGCATAGGTGGACATATTGTGCTGTTGAGTCTAATTTTTTTAATACCTAGAAAAGTACAAGGTGAAGGTCAACCATGTCAAATATAATTACGTAAGGCTGTTCGACAATAAAATATCATTATAGGCTGCAGTATTTTCAAAGAGTGTAGGCTATTATTTTTATCGTGTAGTTGCTACATGGCCTAATACTGATAAATTACATTATTTTTTAAATATAGGCTATAAAATATTTTACATTTTTATATACAGTACAAATAATATATACAGTCCTATTATAATGCTAAATTACGTCTTTAATGATCAATTGTTTTATTAATAAATGTTCAGAAAAGTGTAGGCCACATTTTTTATATAGGTTATGTAGTAGGCCTATCTTGTATATAGATGGACCATTATACGGCCTAACACAATACTAAGTTATATAGCTATACTTTATCGTGTCTAAATTTACAGAAAAATGAGAAAAGTGTGCATTTGTTGCATAGGCTATAGCCAGTGCTTTTCTTCTGCAGAAAAAACTGCTGGAATTCTGTGTAGAATTATAACAGACTGGGAGGTGATTACTATCCAGTGTCGTTTTTAACCTCCTTTTCGCCCAACTTTCTTGGTGTGTCAGAGTTTGATGGCAGTTCTGATGATGTTGAAATTATATAAGGAACTTCTTTTAGAGTCTCTGGATTATGATGCCGAACCTCAAAGGGAAGAGAAAAAAACTAGACTAATTTGTATATGAAATCTTATAGACTATAATTAAATGCACTGTACTCCATCATTGTTAAATTCTAAATATATGTATAGGTGGATGATATGCTTGCATATTTAAGTATTTCCACATGCAAAGTTAGAACTGCATATGATTTCAGTCTAACACTAGAGCAGGAGGAGGGCCTGTCAAAACATTCTTCCAGGAAATGTTGCGAGCAAATAACGCTTCTTGCCGTTGGCTGCCAATTTGGCTTATTTATAAATTTTAGCCATTCTTTTTACGACCTAAATCTTTCGGAAATCTGTAAAGAACGTAAGCCATAATGGTTAGGCCTACATACTATTATATCAGTTCCATTCATTATACATAAATGTATACTAATAATAAATCTGTAGCCGAAATTTTTCTTGTAATTTTCGATTTTCCAAAAATAATTGGTCCTAACATATTATAATTAACCACTCTGAAACCGAAAATCGCTTTTTTGAAATTTTTGTTTGTATGTCTGTCTGTCTGTATGTTTGTTACCTTTTCACGCGATAATGGATGAACGGATTTCGATGAAAACTGGAATATAAATCATGTTCGTTGTAACTTAGATTTTAGGCTATATGGCATTCAAAATACATTATTTAAAAGGGGGGTTATAAGGGGGCCGGAATTAAATAAATCGAAATATCTCGCTTATTATTTATTTTTGTGAAAAATGTTACATAACAAAAGTTTCTTTAAAAATAATTTGCGATAAGTTTTATTCCTTGAAAAATTTTGATAGGACTGATATTTAATGAGATAAATGAGTTTTAATATTAAAATAACTGCCATCTAAGGCCGTATAATGAAATAAAAAACAAATGACTTCGTCTATAAGGGGCCTTGGACAGCAACAATCGAAAACTATGAAAGATAGCCTGCAGAGAATGTTTCTGTGTTTGTATGAAGTAATATCGGAAGCTAAATTAACCGATTTGTATAATTAATTATTATTTCACCATTGGAAAGTGTAGTTTCTCTAGATGGACATAATGCTATAATGTTATTACAGTAACTTCTGATATAATATAATATAATATATAATATAATATAATATAATATAGTACAATGTAATATAATATATTAATCTAATATTATATAATATAATTTAAGTTATTTGAAGGGTTCAGAACCATAGTGGGTCAAACGCCATTTTTTAATGAATACGTAGAAAACAAGGGTTAAAATTAAGTTATTACCATAATTCAATGGAAACCTATAACAAGTAAAATAAAGTATACACATTAAATCTAAATGATGTCAATCTTCATTAAACTATGGTTGCATGTAATAAAAATTAAGAAACAGGTTAAAGGAATTGTCATTGCACCAAATGAGTGTCTCTGGACCAAAATGATCGCATTTTAATTATTTGGATGCAATTTAAATTAAGTAACATATTAAACGATTTATCCTTCTATCAAACACGAATGTTCCCTGGATCAAACGTCCTATTTTAATTATGTAATTACTTTATATTTATTTCTAACGGGTGCAGCGGAGCGCACGGGTACGGCTAGTATAACAATATAATGCTTAGATATGAAAGGTCACGGCACTTCTGAAGATTTTGGTTTAGCTGTTACACCAGAAACGCAACAGCTAATCATTATTAAAATGTGAGTTAGACATTTTAATTTCACCATGTGGCATAACGCCTGTAGCAAAATTAAATACTTGGCGGTATTTCGCGGAGAATTATGGGACAAAAGGTATAGTTTGAAGTCACATCCGTCCCATCGCTTGCAAGCATTTCCCCTTGGATCGCTCTCTCCTTTCTTTTTATCCTCTCAGCCTTCCACCCTAATATTGTGTTGTCACACTGTATATGTGACCTAAACATGTTCCAGTTTTCAGTAGTGTGGTGTGGTGGCAACACTGATGTATTGACCCTAACTGTATGTGTGAACTTTGTTGCAAGTCGTCATATTGATATCAGTCCTTGCGATTAGATACCGTGTAGAGATAAAAACGGCTGTGAATGTTTGCAGTCTCTTCGTGGAAGTGCAAACATTACAAGTAAGTAAGACTTCTACTTTACTCTAAAAGTTTATTTGTACAAATAGGCCTATGTGTAGTTTAATGCAATTATTTTAGTATCATTACCAAAATATGGAGAAAATGTTCGTATTCGAACAGCTATGATTCAAGTTAGTTCAAATAGTTCATCACGGCGGAAATTTAAAATATTGATTTCCTTAACCACTTTTCATTATACAAGCAATAAAGAAGTATATTACGTAAAGTATATTACGTATTACATCAGCTTGTTGTCTATGCGAATGACGTGAATATGTTAGGAGAAAATCCACAAATGATTAGGGAAAACACGGGAATTTTACTTGAAGCAAATAAAGCGATAGGGTTGGAAGTAAATCCCGAAAAGACTAAGTAGGCTATATGATTATGTCTCGTGACCAGAATATTGTACGAAATGGAACTATAAAAATTGGAGATTTATCTTTCGAAGAGGTGGAAATATTCAAATATCTTGGAGCAACAGTAACAAATATAAATGACACTCGGGAGGAAATTAAACGCAGAATAAATATGGGAAATCCGTGTTATTATTCGGTTGAGAAGTTTTTATCATCTAGACTTCTGTCAAAAAATCTGAAACTTAGAATTTATAAAACAGTTATATTACCGCTTGTTCTGTATGGTTGTGAAACTTGGACTCTCACTTTGAGAGAGGAACAGAGATTAAGGGTGTTTGAGAATAAGGTTCTTAGGAAAATATTTGGGGCTAAGAGAGATGAAGTTACAGGAGAATGGAGAAAGTTACACAACGCAGAGCTGCACGCATTGTATTCTTCACCTGACATAATTAGGAATATTAAATCCAGACGTTTGAGATGGGCAGGACATGTAGCACGTATGGGCGAATCCAGAAATGCATATAGAGTGTTAGTTGGGAGGCCGGAGGGAAAAAGACCTTTTGGGAGGCCGAGACGTAGCTGGGAAGATAATATTAAAATGGATTTGAGGGAAGTGGGATATGATGATAGAGACTGGATTAATCTTGCTCAGGATAGGGACCAATGGCGGGCTTATGTGAGGGCGGCAATGAACCTCCGGGTTCTTTAAAAAACAGTAAGTATTACGTAAAGTCCACACCTGTGGAGTAACGGTTTGTGCGTCTGGCCGCGAAACCAGGTGGCCCGGGTTCCATTCACGGTCGGGGCAAGTTACCTGGTTGAGGTTTTTCCGGGTTTTTCCCTCAACCTATTATGAGCAAAATGCTGGGTAACTATCGGTGCTGGATCCCGGACTCATTTCACCGGCATTATCACCATCTCATTCAGATAACCTATGATGTTGATAAAGCGTCGTAAAATAACCTACTAAAATAAAAACATAAAAATATTACGTAAACTTTCTTAGTTTAGAAATAACTTTAATTCTGAATATGCCTCAGATGAATAAAATTGTAGAAATTATTGGGTCTCTTATCTATCTTTAGCTTAATTCCCCCATACAACGGAACCGAAGGCGGCACTATATATATATATATATGGGAGACTATTCTACCTTTAGCACAGTGTTTTTTAATTTTTGCTGCTACCTAGAGGACTCAAACTGAAGTAGATTGTAGAGAAAGCCGCTAAGTAGCTCTGGTCGTAGTTTCAGTTTGATTTATTGCAAACTGTGAGTTCCGTGGACAAAAGAAGTTTTTTAGTACCAAAAGTAAACATTTCGTTCTTGATATATGTTTTCTTACACAAAACCAGATTGTATTTGTTAATATCTTTCAAGTACGGTGTGTTCCCTATCATCTGGTGAGTAATAATATATTTTAATTTCCATGATTTCTATGACTCTCTTAGTTTTCGGAGCCATATTTGTTTAAACGTGCACCCTCTTGTACCTTTGAACACATGTACCATGGAACATGTTCCAAATTACACGATACTATCGGTTTTTATTTTTATTTTATTTCAAGGTCATGTCACGAAGTAACTCTGGAATTAAAGAGACCCCAATTGATTCGGATGCCTTGAAGAAAGCTATTGAAGCAGTTATTGCTCCTCCAGGAAATAAAATCTAAATCGGAAAAGCCTGCTCTGGTTTATGATGGCAAATACATTTTAAATATGATTGTCAGTTTTTACAGCTATATTCCTACCTATATTCCATGTGTTCCAACTTACAAGAGGGTATGTTCCAAGGTACATGATACTGTTGTACCTTTGAACACACTACATATCCCTTCATTTTATTTTTTCCATCCTTAATAGATCTGTAAAACAGGAAAATACATACAGAAAGTTGTAAAGGAATCTTCAATAATTATTTCAAGCATTTTTTCATTTAAAAAATTTCATTTCCCTAAATTAAAAAAATAAAATGTGAAAAGTGTTTAAAGGTACAACAGTCTCCCCTATATAAAGAAACGATTGCCGAAAAGCAATGGTGGCGTTGCTGCCTGTTTTGACGCGTGTATGTAGGCACGCCGAGGGAGGAGAGGTGCGAGCTGATAGAAATACTGTCCATTAAGCCTCGTTCACACTTTTCAAGTAACTTGAATTCAAGTCACTTGAAAGACGAACTTGAAAATTCATTCATTCATTTATTTTATTCCATAGATCTTACATGAGCAATGAAGCTTTAAGATGTGGAACATGTCAACATTTTACAATATTACAATTAAAATTTTTACAAATTTTTATAGTTTTACAATTTAGTAATTTTCTACAATTTTTACAATGTTGTACAATTTTTTTTACATTTTGGCGAGATGTAGTGAGATGAAATGAGGTCCGAGGATTCGCCAAAATATTACCCGGCATTTGCCTTTTCGGTGGGGGAAACCTCGGAAAAACCCAACCAGGTAATCAAATCAAAGGGGGTAATCAAATCAAAGGTGTTGATGCCAAGGACTCGCCATACACCATCCGGCTTCAGTCCCACGGCTGTGGAAAACCTCGGAAGAAACCAAAGTCCAAAGGGGGATCCAACCCAAGCCCGAACGCAGCTCCGGAACAGCAGCCCAGCGAGTCTGCCGACTGAGCTACATCGATGGCTCTACTAAAAGTATACAATACATAGCCAATCAGATTATTAAATTTACAAACGCAAGCGATCATTCATCAGTTGAGCTATATTATAATACAAAACAATTTAATTAAATTTAAGGCATAAACAATTCAACCAGTTGTGATATACAGAAATTGATAATACATATCATGCAAACTACTTCAAATTACAAACACAAACAATTTATCAGTAGAGCTATATAGATTACTATTCAATTTAAAGCATATACAATTCATCGGCCAAAACTATACAAATATATACAATACAAAGTAGCATACTTTCATTAAGCTATACAAATTTGTGCAATTAATATCAAGTAGATTAATTCAATTTATAATCATAAACAATTCATCAGTTGAGCTATACATATTACCATTCAATTTACAGTAGGTCTATATACAATTCATCAGTAGAGCTACACAGACTAGTAATCATTTTAAGAACATATACAATTCATCAGCCAAACTATGTTTCAAGTTGACTTGAAATCAATTAAATGGCTTGAATTCAAGTTTCAAGTGAAGTTGGATCCCTTTCTACTTTTCACTTGACTTGAAAAGTGTGAACGTCACTTGATAACTTGAATTCAAGGAGAAAAGAGCGGGAATTTAAATTAACAGCTGTTTTAAGAGCGTTAAATTAACAGCTGATTGTTTTCCAGTTCTACTGGGAACGTAAAAATAATAGCAAACAACAGTAAGTGGAATAATGACCAAATATTTGAGTTTCTGGAGTTGTATAAAATTCACGAAGCCCTGCGGATTATAGAAACTGCAAAGTATCGTAATAGAAGTGCAAAGGATGCTGCAAAGAAAGGAAGAGTTCATTGAAGAACTGAACAGCAGAGATTTTAACGTGGACACAGATGAGATAGCCTATGAAAAATAATACAAAACTATTAAACTGTAGATAGAAAAGAAGTGAGGAAGATATGAGGGATTAAGAAGAGAAGAACGTTGCTTGAAGGGATGACATTTATCGCCGAAACTGGCATGGTTCAATGTGGTTGATAGATTTTTGTGGGGGGACTGTAACAGCTTCAAGATAATCATTTTCAATTATGGCAAATCAGACTTGCTAATATTCTATTACATTTGCGATAAGAATTATCAAATCTGCTTGAAGATTTCACTTATTCTATTTGTAATAGTCAGTGGCCGTGTATTTATCTTATTAATCTAATTCCTAACCCATACTGAACAACGCGTTTTCCATTTCTTCAATATATTTATCATTTCCCTGGCACGGAGGTTTGCTACTACAGAAATTCCTAATTGCACAACATCCATGGACGCCATTTTATCCTACTTGAAAACAAAATAACTTGAATATGTCTGAATGGCGACTTGAATTCAAGTTACTTGAAAAATGTGAACGAGGCTTTACTCAGGAGAAGACGAGCGGAAAGAATGTGACCTTCTTGACTATCGCTGCTGATTATTATAAACATCGCTCAGATAAGCATCCCAGTAGCCGGGTTATTACTGTGCAGGAAACATGAGTAACAATGCGTGTGGAAATTAAAGCTGAGTTGAACAGAAGGAGACCTAATGTTTCCGCTTACTGCAGTACAAATATTGCACGTGTTGTCTTAAGTTATCTGTTCACATCCCTTCCTCCTCAATCCGCTCTCGTCTTCTCCTGAGTCACCGACAGTACTGTCTCTTCCAAGCAGTGTTGCCAACACATAAATTGTATCCCCGTCAGTATAACATCTGGAAATCCGTCAGAATCCGTCAAAATTTAAAAAAAATAAGACGCAATAAATAAATATATAAAGGAAATTTTAACACAACTTACTTACCAATAATAAGTTTAATTAAAATAATAATTCGTCAACATCTAACTTGATTACGAGGAAATCTGAAACAGGGGATTCTTGAACATAGTACGGAACAGGTAGGGCTGTTCAAATAAAACGTAAAATCTCCCAAAAATTAAATAATTAAAAATGACAGCAGCTAAAAATGTCAAAAGACGATGTAAATCGTAATTTCCGCCAGAAAATCCGTCACTCGTCAAAGCCATTTTTTTCCCGTCCGCTACGTTGAAAATCCGTCAGTTTTGACGGAACACTGCTTCCAAGAAGATGAACAAATGACGACATCGCTGTGGAATGTTAAATGTTGTGTTTTATTTAACGACGCTCGCAACTGCAGAGGTTATATCAGCGTTGCCGGATGTGCCGGAATTTTATCCCGCAGGAGTTCTTTTACATGCCAGTAAATCTACTGACATGGGCCTGTCGCATTTAAGCACACTTAAATGCCATCGACCTGGCCCGGGATCGAACCCGCAACCTTGGGCATAGAAGGCCAGCTCTATACATTCGCCAACTAGGTCAACATCGCTGAACGTAGCAAGGGTAAAATTAGATGCTAATTAAACGCGTGACATATGTTACGAATGAAATATTAATGCCGTGCGATGCAAGACACGTATTCACATGCAATGGAACAAACTAAAGTCGTAATGTAACTATCACATTGCAAGACTGATTCTGTCGATGGATATAGGTCGCCCCATATTATTTGCAGATGACACAAATATAATAATTACAGCCAATAACTCCAACACATTCCAATCTTCAACAGAGACAATTCTCCTCAAAATATGTGATTGGTTTGCAACCAATAAATTAGTATTAAACTGTAACAAAACTAACATAATTCAATTTAAATCCTGCCCAAATTCAAACTCGCAAATTTCAAGCGCAATAATTAACAACAGGTCCCTAATAGAAACAGCAACAACCAAATTTAAAAAAAATCATATAAAAGCAAAATTACCCTCAAACTAAATTCAGCATGTTTTGCTATTAGATTTATGCAAGAGATAGATGCTAGTACATATCAATACTTTAAAAAAATTATACATTTTGCATACTTCCACTCGGTAATGAGTTTGAGAATAATATTCTCGGGAAATTCTACAGATAGCAACAATATATTCATACTACAAAAAAGAGTAAATAGATTAATACTAGGTGCCAAATCTAGGGAATCGTGTAGGGCCATTAAAAAAAAAACTACAAATAATGCTCATGGCTTGCCAGTATACTTTTGCATTAATAAACTTCCTCGTATATAATCGTGAAAACTTTGTAACTAATCCAACAGTTCATAGCAATAATACACGTCAAAAAAAAAAAAAGACTTTCATACTCCATCGGCAAGTCTATCGTGCTATCAAAAAGGAGTGCGTTATATGGCAGTAAAATTTTTAATAGCCTCCCTATCGATATAAAAAATCAAACTCAAAACATAAGATTATTTAGGACCAAATTAAAGAAGTGCCTAATTTCTCACGCCTTCTATTCTGTAGGTGAATTTATGACATTCAATAACGTTGCATGAATATTTCTGTCTTGTATTAAGAATCGATACTAACTGTTTGTGCTGTACTACTACCACAGTCTAGTATATAGTCATGAAGGTTGAGTTTTGAGGGAGCTAGGAACAATAGACTGTGCGGTACTATTTCGCATTGTCTGTAATGGGGCGATAGTAGCGATCGTAGTGGTGAGCAATTATCTATGGATGCATATTTACTACGTATTGATTTTCGTGACTGTATATACTAGATTGTGCTACTACATTGTAAAATCCTTTTGTATAGCCCATATTTAGACTAGGCTGTGATTATAATTAAGACTTTGTAGTACTATTACATTTTTCTAATTGTGAAGCGATATACGAATACCATGGAATGCAAATGAATACAATACAAATTCAGATTATCAGTGATTTAAAGAAATTGACTACTTTTTCCCCGAAAGCCTGAATTTGTTCAATTAAAAAGTTTGGTTTCAAACTACATTCTTCAACTACTTGTTTTACTTTGGCAAGTTGATAGTTTTTCAGTTCGATGTTTTTCCTTCGGGTTTTGTTTCCTCTAATTCATATTAATTGCTGAAAGTGAACTATATCTTCTACTTTCAGACATAATCATCATCATGGTCATCATAAATTATTATTATTATTATTATTATTATTATTATTATTATTATTATTATTATTATTATGGAAAATGCCTGTTATTATTCGGTTGAAAAGCTTTTATCATCCAGTCTGCTGTCAAAAAATCTGAAAGTAAGAATTTATAAAACAGTTATATTACCGGTTGTTCTGTATGGTTGTGAAACTTGGACTCTCACTTTGAGAGAGGAGCATAGGTTAAAGGTGTTTGAGAATAAGGTGCTTAGAAAAATATTTGGGGCTAAGAGGGATGAAGTTACAGGAGAATGGAGAAAGTTACACAACGCAGAACTGCACGCATTGTATTCTTCACCTGACGTAATTAGGAACATTAAATCCAGACGTTTGAGATGGGCAGGGCATGTAGCACGTATGGGCGAATCCAGAAATGCATATAGAGTGTTAGTTGGGAGATCGGAGGGAAAAAGACCTTTGGGGAGGCCGAGACGTAGATGGGAAGATAATATTAAAATGGATTTGAGGGAGGTGGGATATGATGATAGAGAATGGATTGATCTTGCGCAGGATAGGGACCAATGGCGGGCTTATGTGAGGGCGGCAATGAACCTCCGGGTTCCTTAAAAGCCAGTAAGTAAGTAAGTAAGTAAGTAAGTAAGTAAGTAAGTAAGTAAGTAAGTAAGTAAGTAAGTAAGTAAGTAAGTAAGTAAGCAAGTAAGTAAGCAAGTAAGTATTATTATTATTATTACTACAATTATTATTACCATTATTATTATTATTATTATTATTATTATTATTATTATTTACCATTATTATTAATATTATTATTATTACCATTATTATTACTACAATTATTATTACCATTATTATTATTACCATTATTATTACTACAATTATTATCATCATTATTATTATTACTACAATTATTATTACTACTATTATTATTATTAATATTATTATTATTCACTGCTGGCTAAAGCAAGGATATGCATTATGAATAGCCTATCATTTTTACTTTTTAACTTTACTCTAGAGTCTAGAATATGCCATTAGGAAAGTCTAGGAAAACAGAGAGGGTTTCGTATTGAACGGATTACATCAGCTGCTTGTCTATGGGGATGACATGAATATTTTAGAAGAAAATCCAAGAACGATTAGGGAAAACACGGGAATTTTACTTGAAGCAAGTAAGGAAATAGGTTTGGAAGTAAATCTCGAAAAAAAAACAAAGTATAGGCCTATGGTTATACAGTGTGTTCGTAGCTCGGCCGGACCGTTCCGCGGCGGCCTTGGACTGGGTGAAGATTGGCGCGTCTGCCGCCAGAGTAGCGCTGTAGCTACCGCTGACGCGCCAGTCAGTCGAGTTGGATCTGCCGTGAGGGAAAGACGTCTGTGCGCGTGTTGTGAGTAAAATTGTGTTGTCTCGTGGTGATAAAGTGTCTATTAATAATGGTTGAGTACACTTTAGAACAACTTATTTTTCTCTATGATGCATATGTGAAATACTCTTCTGCAAGAAGGTGTCGAAGAGAATTTGAACATCGGTTTGCAGGTGTTTGAATTCCTAGCAGGTCAACTATTCATGACCTTGTCAATAAAGTCAGATGTACTGGATCTTTCTTGAACAATAAACGTGTTCAACAACGCCGTGTACTGACAGAAGAGAAGCTTGATGAAGTAGGACCCGGTTAGAGCACTCACCCCACAAATCACTGCGACGTTTAGCACAAGAAGTTAACATTTCCAAGACGGCAGCTTTTGTGGCAACGAAACTTCTGAAACGTAAGCCGTACAGGGTAACTGTAGTTCATGCTTTACTACCACAAGATCCTGTAAGTAGGGTTAATTATTGCAATTGGTTTGTGCAGTCCGTTCATAATAGCGACGTGGACTCACTTTTAACGTTCTTGACTGATGAAGCGTGGTTTCATCTTCAAGATCACGTTTCTACTCAGAACAACAGATACTGGGCTACCGAAAGTCCCCATATTATTCATGAAGTTCCTCACCACGCTACAAAGGTTGGGGTTTGGTGTGCAGTGAGTGCGAGTAGAATTATCGGTCCCATATTTTTCGACACAACAGTTGATTCACACATTTATGTAACTTCAATTTTAATTTTTTTTTCCGCAACTAACAAGAAATGAACGACTGAATGGCTGGTTTCAGCAGGATCAGCTACAGCGCACACCGCTGAGAAATCTATGCATGAATTGCGTAACGCAGCCGTGGCGAAAAGGCCATGGTGCGCCGAGCCACTGTGTAAGCTGCAACGTGCATAGCACCTATGGAGGGAGGCGGACAACCGAAGGGGAAGTTGTTTAGGACGTGTAACGAAGAAAGAAATGAACAAGAAAACATAGGACACATTATCACAACCTAAAATTAACTGTCTTCAGAATGTCTCTGCGACAAAGTTTCAGAATCAGGAATTATGTCACTTACTGCCAATCGTAGTTGATCACGAAGGTATTTGTCTGTCAGTCGTGATCTAAATTTGATTTTTACTATTTTCATTGTTGAAAATAATTTTTCACAAACGTAAGTTACAGCGAACATGGCTTCAACAGAGCAAGCGAAAGAACGAAGCTTCAAATATTTATTTTTTCCAAAGATTTGAAAAGTTCAATATCTGTCAAGTCCTTACATCTAGCTTTCATTTAACGTCACATTGTAAATCTGTGAGTTTAAATTGAAGACCTAACCGCATTATTCGTACATCTGCTGTAAAAGAATCGACGTACAGAGTGTTTCATCAGTAACATGTAGTAACTTATAATGCCGTTTTAAGTTATACAACCGTTTTCCTAGTAATATTTGTGAACAAATCATACATTTAATATTCTCATCATATTGTAAGCAAAAGAATGCATCCTCCCATCCTACTTGAAACTTTCGTTTTTTATAGAGGTACAGTTACCCTTAAAAAGAATGAGACGATTCTTGGTCGTCGGAAGTTAAAGTTCTACAGCGCGGTTCACTCGATATCGACGTAGGTATACATAACATGAGAAATAGTACAAGAATTGTTACAAGGACCACAACAAGGACAAGGACCAGAATAAGGATCACGAAGAAGACTGACATTTAAGGCCAGGATTTCACAACATAGCTCGAGTCACAAAATATCATTGCTTCACTGTACCGAATGGCAAATGCCTGCTAAGGGATCTACATTCTGGACTGCTGCTGTCACTGTCTTGTCTCGGTAGCTCATACAGTAGCGTGTTGGTTCCGCTGTATAACCGAAACGTCTCGTGTTCGATCCCGGGTAAAACATTTTTTTTATTGAGGTGTAATTAATTTGTTCAGAGTTCCTCGACTGTCTAATTTGTCGAAAAATATGCCCAATTTCTGGGTTTTACAAGTTGGCTGAACCTCGTCAAAAAAAATAAAACTTACTTGGAAGTTAAAAGTATTCTTCCTCAAACAAAAATCATAAGAAACAAAAAGAGACCTGTTAACTTAAAATCTTGTCCACATGCCATCAGCTTCTATTACAGATCTAAGTCGATCCGGCAGGGAAGTCACGAGATTGTGAAATAAGTTCTGATCCCCGGCGAGATCTTCCCAGGTGTCAACAACTTGATCCCACAATTCGTCTCGATTTCGAGGGCGTCGGTGGGCATAGGGACTATCCTTCTCTTTTTCAATTCCACCCATAAATTTTCGATGACATTCAAATCAGGTGACTTCGGAGGCCAATTAATGATTTCGATCTCGGGTCTCCTTTGAAACCATCTTTGAATGCTTGCAGCATAGTGCACGGGATGGCTATCCTGCTGGAAGAGCAATGTTCCTTCGGGAAAACGTTCTCGGGCGGAGGGAAGGAATATATTTTCCAGAATGTGCTCGTAAGTTCCCGCATTAAACCGGCCATAGATGCTTCTATAACGCCAGGTCCATCGTAAGACATCCACCCCCAACACGATATGCTAAAGCGCCCCGATCTTTCACGCCGGTGCACATAGCGCTGGTCATGTCGGAGACCATCCTCACGATAGACACGGACAGGACCTTCGTAATCACTCGAGATGGTTGTTTCGTCGGAGAAAATTACATTTCTCCAATCGAAATCCACTCGATTGGTAGCGAAGGCAAGACGGTCGACAGCTTGTGCTTCCCCCAATATTTCCATTTGCGCAGCCCTCCGGATTCTAATACCGCGGTTCCTCAACCTGCTGATCACAGTCTGTGAAGAGCCGGGAAAGTTAGATACTGCTCTTATTTCGTTAGCAGTCAGAAAGGGGTCCTGTCGAACTGTCTCGAATAAGAGAGCATCCTCTTCCAATGAAGAAATCCGCGGACGCCCAGGAATAGGGCGATTTTCGACCTCCCTAAATTTTGGTAACGATAACCCAACTCGCGGCTGTACTTCCAGGAACACCGACCAAACGGCCAGCAGATCTAGCCCCATATCCAGCCTCAACTAGAGCTATAACTCGCTGTCTCATGTCACGTCGGTTCGCCATTACGATGAGAAATGAGGGATGACGATAATACTTTAGTGTAGACAATGACTATTTAACGTGATATAGAATTGTTGAAATAAGAGACATCTTGCATAGTAAGAGTTAATAAATCAACCCTAAATTAAATATCTAAATAACAGGATATAACAGGAAGTCCAACTGTTGCGAAACTAATCAAATTAAATCTAAGCTGAAGTAGCACAGCCATTGATAAATGTTTTGTACACAGAATTAGACTGAATTCCTATTCGACAGAACCTATAATCAATGGCTTGTCTGAACATGATAAACAAATCCTAAGTGTTTCCAACGTCACTGAACAATTTCAAAATATTAATTTAAAAACTAAGAAAGGATCGTAAATGTTGTATCTAATGATTATTTACATTTATGTCTACAAAATGAATCTTGGAAAAACGTATATGATACTGGTACTACTGATATTAAGAGTTAATGTATTGTATTTTTCACTTAATTTCATAATCACTTCAGTGGATTTTCTCCACTCAATGTTGTGAAAAAATTCAAAAGTAAAAACATGTAGATAACGCAGGGACTTTAAAATCTCATGTATTAAAAAGAAGAATCTATATGTAATGAGTTGCAATGTAATGATCCTCATGTTCTTAAATACTGCAAGGAGTACAGTGTAATTTATCAAAATTTAGGAAAGAGGGAAATAGAATATATTTGAATAGAAAAGTACAAAATTCAGATAATGCAATTAAATCTATTCGGAATATTATTAAATTTAAACTTGTAGATATCCTAAGAAAGAAAATATTTTTCACTAAAACCAATGATTATAAAGTAGAGGATCCCAAATCTATTGCAAATTCTTTTAACGTATTATAGTATATAGTACAGAAATATTATTGACAACTTAAACATTAAAGATTTTGCAAAAGATACTGCAATTGGTTACTTAACAGATGCATTTAATAATTAGTATTAATATATGTAATTAGTCAATAACTGCAACAGTGCTTTTCCATTCAATCATAACATGAATAAAACTGAATGCATACTAAATTAAACACTATTGCAAACACGTAGATAAAATAGTTAAAATTAACTGAAGGTGTGAGAATGAAATAACCTAAAGCCATAGTTTTAACAAAAATTGTTTTGTGCGAGTGCATTTCTTACACATATGGGAAAGCTATTAATAAAATATTGTAATAATTACTCAACAAATTACATAGCCTAAGGACTCTAAACCTTTGTAAAAGTTTGTCTATTATTATATATATTTTTATAATTTCATTTTAATTGTTAGTTTTTAATATATATGCATTTACATTGTATATGTGATTGTATAAATGCATTCATTAGATTAACGTTTATAATATTATAACTTGTAATTTTGTATTGTTTGCGATCATTAACACTTAATCTCAGGACTTTGTAAAACTCTATTTCAACGTTACTTAGCTATTTCAACGTTATTTAGACAAAAAAAATCGTTGTATAGACTAAGAATCGAACTCGCACTCTTCTACACAACACGCAGAAGTCTTACCGTCTGAGCTATTGAAACAACATGAAAGCTTTCCTTTCTGTGTGGAGTGTCGATCTAGTCATGAAGGTCCATTGTCGATTTAACTACACGATTTATGTATATATTGTGAATTTTATTAGTTACATCAATGTAATTTATTCGTCACAACAATAATTCCTTTCTACAATTCACCTTAAACGCTCTCGTCTTGGATCTTCACTCACACAGTATTCGTTATAGCACTCCACCGACGACAATGACAATTTACTTGGACTAGCACGAACAACAATTAACTGTTAATCTTAACTAATATTTACAAAGCACTATTTACAAATCAGAACTATCAGTTCTCAGTTCACAGTTCTTCTATCTCAGTCACTCGAGTTCACAGTATCTCGAACCACAGACCTTCAGAGACAGTTCACTGTACTCGAACTCGGGTCCCTCCAACTGCGGTCCACTGCACTCGAACTCAGGTCCCTCCAACTGCGATCCACTGCACTCGAACTCAGGCCTTCGGATGCTGACGCAGATGCGGACGCACACTCGAGTCGAACTCCGGTTGGCTTGCTTGCTCTGGCTTTCTCACTGACTGAATAACTGAAAACTCTGTCTAGTTCGCTGGCGCCTGCTCTTTTATAGCAAAATCATAGTTGCGAGAACCTTCTACAGGTGTGTAGAGAATTATCTCAATATCTCTACATCGACAGACGTCTGGAATAGTCGAGAAGGTCGTTCCACATTCACTGCGTCAAGAAGCAGCTGCGCGCGCAGACTCGTCGCGTGACGTAATACACCCTCTCTTCTCTCCACCGCGCGACGTCACTCAATGTTCCGTGGAGCCTGTGCGATCTGCTTTCTTGCGGGACGCTGGTCGTGAGTTCGATTCTCACGTCGCTGTCACATTGCCCCCTCCTTAGGGCTGCTCGTCCCGGGCAGTCCCTTGGTAGGCTGCTAATCGGTCCAGATGCACCACCATCATCTTTCCTCGAGGTTGTCGCTGGATGCGGTACACCACGTCGTTGATCCGGGTCACCACGCGGTATGGTCCATCCCAGGCACGCTGCAGCTTTGGTGATTTCCCTTTGGTCCTGGTAGGTCGATACAGCCACACCAGATCGCCCTCCTGGAATCCTGCAGAGTTGGCCAATTTGTCGTAGCGCACCTTCATCCGTCGCTGGCCATCTTGAGGTGCTCTCTGGCCAGTTGGTGAACTCCATTCAACTTCTCGGTGAGTTCTGCCACATAGTCAGTCGCTGGCTGGTCGGCGCTGGGTGGCGTGCCAAACAGCAGATCACAGGGCAGGCGCAGCTCTCTCCCGAAGACCATGTTTGCCGGTGTCATCCCTGTTGTATCGTGGACCGAAGCTCTGTAGGCCAAGAGGAACAGTGGAACTCTGGCATCCCAGTCTCGCTGATGGTTGGACACCACCTTCCGCAGGTGCTCCTCCACGGTTTTGATGTATCGTTCCACCATGCCGTCGGACTGTGGGTGGAGGGGAGTGGTCCTGGTTTTATGCACCCCCAGACGCTCGAACAATTCTCCCATCAGGTTGATTCGAAGTTGCGCCCCTGATCGCTATGCAATTCCCGGGGCACCCCGAATCGGCAGATGAAGTTGTCAGCAGCGCGTCGGCCACCGTCGAAGCCTCTTGGTTGGGAATCGCGTACACCTCTGGCCATTTTGTGAAGTAATCCATGGCGACTAGCAGGTAGCGGTTCCCGCGATCCGTGACCGGGAACGGTCCAGCAACGTCAATGGCGATCCTCTCAAAAGGAGCTCCCACGTTGTACTGCTGCATGGCTCCCCAGCTGCGGGTCCTTGGTCCGCGACTGGCTGCACAGGTGTCGCATCTTCGGCACCATTGTTCCGTGTCGGTTCTCTGATGCAACCAATAGAACCGCTGCCTTAACTTGTCCAGCGTCCTGTTGGCTCCCAGGTGGCCTCCAGTCACTCCAGCATGAGTCTCCTCCAGCACTTCCTTCACCTTGCTCCTGGGCAGGACAAATTGTTCTATGTGGGTCCTTCCATCGGCCGACTCCCAAATCCTCTTCAGGATACCGTCCTTGACAGTGAAGGATTCCCACTGGGCCCAGTAGCTCTTGTAAGTGGTGCTACGGTTGGCGATATCGGCCCATACCGGTCTCTGGCCGGACTCCACATCACGTAGTAGCTGTCCAATGTTTGGGTCCTCCAGCTGCTCCCTCCTTATGGCGGCGTTATCCCATCCTGGGCTCGGTTGGGCGGCAATTGCTCGGACTGCGTGGGCGCCATCCCGCTCTTCTACTTTCAGGCAGTGTTTACAGCCATCCGGGCACGGGCGTCGTGATAAGGCATCAGCGTTGGAATGTTTCTTCCCTTGTCGGTGTTCGGAGGTGAAGTTGTACTCCTGCAGTCGTTGAACCCAACGGGCAGTCTGCCCTCCAGATTCTTGAAGCCCAATAGCCAGGTGAGTGCAGAATGGTCTGTCCTCAGATGGAATTCCTGGCCATACAAATATTTGTGGAAGTGCTTCAGGGCTTCCACAATGGCAAGAAGTTCTCTACGCGTCACACAGTAGTTTCTCTCAGCCTTGGATAGTGTTCGGCTGAAGTAGGCAAATCACCCTCTCTTGCCCGTCCTGTTCCTGAGAGAGTACTCCGCCGATGCCTACGTTGCTAGCGTCCGTGTCGAGCGTGAACTTCCTTCCAGGGATGGGATATCCCAGTACAGGAGCAGTGCAGAGCGCCTCTTTCAGCGACTGGAAGGATGACTCCGCCTCGTCTGTCCACTGGAATTGTCGTTTCTCCTCGGTCAGCTGGGTTAGAGGCTTAGCGATGTTGGCGTACCCAGCTACGAACCTTCTGTAATAAGTGCAGAGGCCGAGAAAGCGGCGCAGCTCCTGCTTGTCCCTCGGTCTCGGCCATCCTCTGACGGCTTGTAGCTTCTCCGGGTCCGTGGCCACGCCGTTGGTCCCTACTACGTGTCCCAAGTAGTTGACCTTCTTCTGGAATAGATGACATTTATTCGGGTTCAACTTCAGTCTGGCTTGTCGCAGTCTCTCGAACACTTTCCTCAGGTTCAACAGCTGCTCGCTGAAAGTCTTGCCCACCACGATGACGTCATCAAGGTACAGCAAACAGGTGTCGTATGTCAGGCCTCTCATTACGGACTCCATTAGTCTCTGGAATGTAGCCGGGGCGTTGCAGAGGCCGAACGGCATAACGGTGAACTGCCATAGTCCCTGGCCTGTAGAGAATGCCGTTTTCTCCTTATCCTCCGGATGTAGCGCCACCTGCCAGTATCCTGACTTCAGATCCAACGTCGAGAACCACTCTGCTCCGGCCAGGGTGTCCAAGGTGTCGTCAATTCGCGGAAGGGGAAAGCAGTCTTTCTTGGTGACGTCATTCAGTCTTCTGTAGTCCACGCAGAAACGCAGGTCCCCATTCTTCTTCTTCACCAGCACCACAGGTGATGACCAAGGGCTGTCGGATTCCTCGATGACCCTCTTGCTTTCATGCCCTCCAGTTGGCTGTCAATCTCCCTCTGTTTAGCTAGAGGGACGCGTCGAGGAGGTTGTCTGATTGGGCGAGCATTTCCGGTGTCGATGCGGTGCTGAACTTTCTCCGTTCTCCCGTAGTCGTTTTCAGACAGACTGAACACGTCTTGAAATTCTGTCAGTAGATCGTGGACTTGTCTTCTTTCTCTTTTGCTTAAATTCGCCAGCAATTCTCGAGCCAGCTCTTTCAGTGATGGGTCTAGATCTGGATGTGGTCGGTGACACTCCTCGTTTTCTGCCAGCGACGTCACAGACACCACCGGCTCGACGCTACCTAGTACAGTTCCACTAGGCACCTCCTTGTCCCGATTGGTGACATTCAGGACCCTCACCGGTACCACCTTCTGATTCGGGAGTAGGGATCTGGCCACATAAACCCCATCTATCGGAGTTGTTTGCGAATCGAGGAGCAGGTTTCTCTTCGGCTGTCCGTCCAGTCTTGCCGTCACCACCATCTCGCAGCCTGCCGGGATTGTCACATGATTCTCCAAGGTGAGTCTGCTTGCAATGGGTTGGTCTTCGACGTCCCTCAGGAACACTTCATCCTGACCAAACCGCAGGATACGGCGCCTGACATCCACCGTTGCATCGAAGATCCGCATGGCGTCGAGTCCCAGGATGACGTCTTCAGTGATGTTGGCGACGAACACCCACATCTCCAGTCTCCTCTTTCCCAATGTCAGATCCAGGAAAACCTCCTTTTGGATGGGCAGGTTCTCGCCTGAGGCAGTACGTAGCTCATACCGGCGCAGCGGCGTCCTCCCAGGTAGTCCACGCACGACTTCCGGTCTGGCGATAGTGAGCGACGCCCCGGTGTCTACCAGTACTCTGCATGGGCGGCCTCTTATCCATCCGTCAGCGATCAGCCCATCGTCGCATCTTCTGTTAACCGTCTTCAAGATCAGCCGAGGGGATGGTGATGACGGCGCCGACGTGCCCCTCATCGCATCGGCCCCTTTTAGTTTTCCTGTTTGTGACCAGATCGGTCACAGTCCCTCCTCAGGTGTCCAGGCTCGCCGCAGGACCAGCAGGTGGGCACTCCTCGTCTTCGTCGCTCGGGTGATTTCGGTTGACGTTCCTCGACGTCGGCCGCCGCGACGCTCCTAATCCGGTGCGATGCCGAGACGTTCGCCGTCAACTTGGCTGCCTCCATCCTGAGGGCCGCCGCCAGAGCTGCATTGATGGTGCGATGCTCTGCCAGGAGTAGCTGTTGCTTTATTTCCGGGTCTCGAACTCCGCTGCCGAAGGTGTAGGCCGCCTCTCCAGCGATGAAGTCATTAGGTAGGCCCCTGAGCGCCTTATGGGCCAGTTGTTCCACCGCCATCGCGAATTCTTGCAGGGACTCGCCTGACTGTTGGACCCTCGTTTTCAGTTGGGTCCTGAATGCTGCCGCAAGTTGATGGTCACCATAACGTCCCTCCAAGGCCGCCATTATCTCAGCGGCTGTCCCATCTTCTGGAACGCTGTGAAGAATCTCTGAAGCCTGTCCCTGAAGCGCGGTCAACAGCTGGGTAGTCTTCTCCGCTGGCGTCCACCCATTATGTGCCGCGGTGGCCTCGAACTGGCGACGGAATATCGCCCAAGACGTCGTTCCGTCGAACTTCGGCGTCTTGACGTTGTTATGTCTGGCTGAAGGCGATGATTCCGCAGGGCCACTATATGGAGTCCTCAACTCTGCGGCCGCTTCTTGCATGGCACGTCGAACTTCCTCGGCAACTGTCTGTTTATGTTCTCTAGCCTGGCGATCCACCAACGCGAGAATGTGCTTGTTTTCTTCAGCATGTCGGTCCATCACCTCACTCGTCTGCTCTTGACGACGCTCGAGATCGCGGATTTTGCCGTCGAAATGGTCTACATCCTGTCTCAACTCGGCTACTGTCTCGTTTATAGTTGTAAAATTCTGGTTTAATTTATCCAGATCGGCCTTAAGTTCGTCTTTCACAATGGCGACAATTCCATCTACGTGGGCCGAAACACTTTCGATTTGTGTAGTGACGTCATCTTTCACTCCGCTTATGTCGCCTTTCACTCCGCTTATGTCACTTTTCATCTCTGTTTTCACTTCGCTTATGTCACTTTTCATCTCCGTTTTCACTTCACTTATGTCGTTCTTAACCTCACTGATGTGCTTGTTCATTTCTGCTTTCATTTCTGCGATGGCTTGCAGGATCTGCTGTAGGTTCTCCATTGTCCATAATGTCCCGATTCTGACACCAGTGTGAATTTTATTAGTTACATCAATGTAATTTATTCGTCACAACAATAATTCCTTTCTACAATTCACCTTAAACGCTCTCGTCTTGGATCTTCACTCACACAGTATTCGTTATAGCACTCCACCGACGACAATGACAATTTACTTGGACTAGCACGAACAACAATTAACTGTTAATCTTAACTAATATTTACAAAGCACTATTTACAAATCAGAACTATCAGTTCTCAGTTCACAGTTCTTCTATCTCAGTCACTCGAGTTCACAGTATCTCGAACCACAGACCTTCAGAGACAGTTCACTGTACTCGAACTCGGGTCCCTCCAACTGCGGTCCACTGCACTCGAACTCAGGTCCCTCCAACTGCGATCCACTGCACTCGAACTCAGGCCTTCGGATGCTGACGCAGATGCGGACGCACACTCGAGTCGAACTCCGGTTGGCTTGCTTGCTCTGGCTTTCTCACTGACTGAATAACTGAAAACTCTGTCTAGTTCGCTGGCGCCTGCTCTTTTATAGCAAAATCATAGTTGCGAGAACCTTCTACAGGTGTGTAGAGAATTATCTCAATATCTCTACATCGACAGACGTCTGGAATAGTCGAGAAGGTCGTTCCACATTCACTGCGTCAAGAAGCAGCTGCGCGCGCAGACTCGTCGCGTGACGTAATACACCCTCTCTCTTCTCTCCACTGCGCGACGTCACTCAATGTTCCGTGGAGCCGGTGCGATCTGCTTTCTTGCGGGACGCTGGTCGTGAGTTCGATTCTCACGTCGCTGTCACAATATTTATCTTTCATTTACGTAATATTATCATATTTTTTGCAGTTTTTGAAGTGAATTTTGGAACGATGCTAGTAACAAACCAAATAGTCTGAATTTAAGTAACTCAATATTCGTTATCTTGTGTATCAGTGCTCTGGTCTCCGATCATGCGCAGTGTCTCACATCTGAGACTTAGGAATATTCAATCGTCTCATCCTTTTTCAGGGAAACTGTACATGGTTTCGTGAGAGATATTGCGACGATACGCCACTCGCAGGTCAGAGACAAATACAAATGGAACGGAGTTTGTCTCCAGTGAGTGAGAGAGTGGGGGTTGTAGGTGTAGGAAGCGAGAGAAAAGCACTGCGAGCCAGTGCGAGCCACAATGTGCTCGTGAGTCGCATTTTCGCAGCGGCTGGCTAAAGAATAAAGTGTACGCATCAAATCCGCACACGTTACAAGAATTGAAGGACAACATCACGAGAGAAATACTGGCAATCAGTCAACATGAACTTTTGCGAATGAACCAGAATTGTTTTCGGAGATATAGGGAATGTGTTCGAGTTGAAGGTCATCACTTTCAACATCTGTTGTGATGCAGGTAAGCCTAACGTTAGTAGAGTAGTTAGTGTTCCGTACCCATGACTTGCCGGTCGTTGGCAGGCGCGCCAATCTTCACCCAGTCCAAGGCCGCGCGGAACAGTCCGGCCGAGCTACGAATGCACTGCAGATCGCAACCAGAACATATTACGAAATGGAAATATAAACATTGCAAATTTATGCTTTGAAAAGGTGGAAAAATTCAAGTAGGCCTACTCTGAATCAACAATAACAAATATAAATGACACTCGAGAGAAAATTAAACGCATAATAAATATGAGAAATGCGTGTTATTATTCGGCTGAGAATCTTTAATCACGACTGATGATCAGTGTTGCCAACTGGACGGAAATTCCGTCAAAACTGACGGAATTTCAACTTAGCGGACGGGAAAAGAATGGCTTTGACGGGTGACGTATTTTCTGGCGGAAATTACGATTTACATCGCTTTTGACTTTCTTTTTAGCGGCTGTCATTTTTTATTGTTTTATTTTTTGGAGATTTTAATTTTTTTTAACAAGCCCTGCCCGTGCCGTACAATGCTAAGGAATCACCTGTTTCACATTTCTTTGTAATCAAGTTAGAGGTTGACGAATTATTATTTTAAACAAGACTGGTAAGTAGGTTGTGTTAAAATTTGTTTTTTATTTGTATATAGATATGAGATGGTCTTATTATTATTATTATTATTATTATTATTATTATTATTATTATTATTATTATTATTATTATTATTATTTAACTTTGACGGATTCTGACGGATTTTCAGGTGTTAGACTGACGGGAATAAAATTTATGTGTTGGCAACACTGCTGATGATGTCTGTCGCAGTAGCGGATGAAACGTCTGGTAGAAAGAACACCAGTAGACTACGGCATCTTAGCAAGGAAGACTTGTATCTCATGAATTCTATTCGATTCGATGCTCCACTTTCTGCTATCTTCCATTTAAATACATTGCGAACAGAAACTCTGTTCGATTCGATTCCGTTAAGTAGAACTTTCTTATTTTGTTGACTTGCCGGTTGAATGTCCTCTTTTAATTCCAAAATTCTTTCTTCTATAGTTGTTTGTTGTTGTAGTTTCTGTATTATATTTGTGTCCTCTTCGCCAAATTATCTATTAATTCCCATATAGTTCAAAATGAGATGGAATCCACTTTATATTACTACTCTGCCCTATGAAGTTTCTATATCAAGAAACAAATACGACAACAGACTCATCAACACTGGAATACTAGATGGACGACATGCACAACCGGATCACTAACAAGAGACACCTACTTCCCGACAATCCACGACAGACTCAAAAGCCATCACTTCAAACCTACTTTCGTAACAACGCAGTTTCTTTCTGGACATGGGAAATTTGGTACTTATTTCGACAGATTCAACATTCCAGCAAACATCGACTCTACATGCTCCTGCCGCGAAGACCTTTACAATGTGAAACACCTTCTATTTGACTGTCCTGTTATTGAAGCAAAGAGATTTCAAATAAAGACACATCTTCTGGACTGCGACACCGAATACAGAACTCCACTATGTGAAGTGATCAAGAAACGTTGTTGCTACAGACAATTTATAGACTTGCTAAACTTTATCTTTAAAAGACTTTAGATACATATTTCACCATTATCTGTGTAAAAATAAGTAGTATAGGTAAGTAGTGTACTGTATAACAAAACTAAAACCTTAGCATACCGCTTGGTGAATTAGGGTTCTTTTCCACGGATATTTAATAATAATAATAATAATAATAATAATAATAATAATAATAATAATAATAATAATAATAATAATAATATGAAGTTACTATTGTATACATGATTATAAATTTCTCCTATGGTTTCTGTTTTCTTGTCATAATTATTCAGAGCTTCTATCGATGATTTTGAGACCATCAGTATAACTATTTTATTTTTTATGGTTGATCGATACAAGAGACATGTTAAAGTTGCGAAAACTGGTTAGAGTTCCGCTTCAAAGATAGTGAACTTTATCCGGTATATGTAAACATTCTAGTACTGGTATTTTCATTTTGTGTTTGAGATTTGCCTGAGTTTTAATTATTTGAGAATTCTGTATTTAGCATAATCAATCATAGTTCAAATATGTAATTGTTCTTTTTTAGTTTAGATTACATTGAAGAATATGTCATCTTCAGAAGATTATGGTTCGGACAGTGATTCTGACAGTGATGGAAGTGCAGATTCCTATAACTTGGAAGACGAGCTGGAAGACGAAAAACAGGTATGCAGTAAATTTGCTATTTGGTTACTTCGTGCTTGCTGCATGATAAAATATAAGAATAGAAAATATATTAGTCAAAATAATTACCTTGGACTTTAAGGCACTTCTCCCATCTAAGTTCCAGTAGTATTACATTTTTCTTTTTCAATTTTGCACTTCGGTTTGCAAAGAAATCATAAATACCGAATATATTTTTCAACATAATTACCTTGGACTGTAAGGCATTTCTCCCATCTATATTCCAGAAATATTACACTTTTTTTTTTTTTAATTTTGCACTTTGGTTTGCAAAGAAATCATAAATACCGAATATATTTTTCAACATAATTACCTTGGACTGTAAGGCATTTCTCCCATCTATATTCCAGAAATATTACACTTTTTTTTTTTTAATTTTGGTTTGCAAAGAAATCATAAATACCGAATATATTTTTCAACATAATTACCTTGGACTGTAAGGCATTTCTCCCATCTATATTCCAGAAATATTACACTTTTTTTTTTTAATTTTGCACTTTGGTTTGCAAAGAAATCATAAATACCGAATATATTTTTCAACATAATTACCTTGGACTGTAAGGCATTTCTCCCATCTATATTCCAGAAATATTACACTTTTTTTTTTTAATTTTGCACTTTGGTTTGCAAAGAAATCATAAATACCGAATATATTTTTCAACATAATTACCTTTGACTGTAAGGCATTTCTCCCATCTATATTCCAGTAATGTTACACTTTTTTTTTAATTTTGCACTTTTTTGCAAAGAACTCATAAATACCGAATATGTTTTTAAACGTAATTATCTTGGACTGTAAGGCACTTTTCCCATCTATGTTTCAATAATATTACACTTTTTTTTTTAATTTGCACTTTGGTTTGCAAAGAACTCCTAAATACCGAATATATTTTTCAACGTAATTATCTTGGACTGTAAGTCACTTTTCCCGTCTATGTTTCAATAATATTACACTTTTTTTTTTTAATTTGCACTTTGGTTTGCAAAGAAATCATAAATACCGAATATATTTTTCAACGTAATTATCTTGGACTATAAGGCACTTTTCCCATCTATGTTTCAATAATATTACACTTTTTTTTTAATTTGCACTTTGGTTTGCAAAGAAATCATAAATACCGAATACATTTTTCAACGTAATTATCTTGGACTGTAAGGCACTTTTCCCATCTATGTTTCAATAATATTACACTTTTTTTTTAATTTGCACTTTGGTTTGCAAAGAAATCATAAATACCGAATATATTTTTCAACGTAATTATCTTGGACTATAAGGCACTTTTCCCATCTATGTTTCAATAATATTACACTTTTTTTTTTTAAATCTTGCACTTTGGTTTGCAAAGAAATCATAAATACCGAATATATTTTTCAACGTAATGATCTTGGACTATAAGGCACTTTTCCCATCTATGTTTCAATAATATTACACTTTTTTTTTTAATTTTGCACTTTGGTTTGCAAAGAAATCATAAATACCGCATATATTTTTCAACGTAATTATCTTGGACTATAAGGCACTTTTCCCGTCTATGTTTCAATAATATTACACTTTTTTTTTAATTTTGCACTTTGGTTTGCAAAGAAATCATAAATACCGCATATATTTTTCAACGTAATTATCTTGGACTGTAAGGCACTTTTCCCATCTATGTTTCAATAATACTACACTGTTTTTTTTAATTTTGCACTTTGGTTTGCAAAGAAATCATAAATACCGAATATATTTTTCAACGTAATTATCTTGGACTATAAGGCACTTTTCCCATCTATGTTTCAATAATATTACACTTTTTTTTTTAAATTTTGCACTTTGGTTTGCAAAGAAATCATAAATACCGAATACATTTTTCAACGTAATTATCTTGGACTATAAGGCACTTTTCCCATCTATGTTTCAATAATATTACACTTTTTTTTTAATTTTGCACTTTGGTTTGCAAAGAAATCATAAATACCGAATATATTTTTCAACGTAATTATCTTGGACTGTAAGGCACTTTTCCCATCTATGTTTCAATAATATTACACTTTTTTTTTAATTTTTCACTTTGGTTTGCAAAGAAATCATAAATACGGAATACATTTTTCAACGTAATTATCTTGGACTGTAAGGCACTTTTCCCATCTATGTTTCAATAATACTACACTGTTTTTTTTAATTTTGCACTTTGGTTTGCAAAGAAATCATAAATACCGAATATATTTTTCAACGTAATTATCTTGGACTATAAGGCACTTTTCCCATCTATGTTTCAATAATATTACACTTTTTTTTTTAAATTTTGCACTTTGGTTTGCAAAGAAATCATAAATACCGAATACATTTTTCAACGTAATTATCTTGGACTATAAGGCACTTTTCCCATCTATGTTTCAATAATATTACACTTTTTTTTTAATTTTGCACTTTGGTTTGCAAAGAAATCATAAATACCGAATATATTTTTCAACGTAATTATCTTGGACTATAAGGCACTTTTCCCATCTATGTTTCAATAATATTACACTTTTTTTTTAATTTTGCACTTTGGTTTGCAAAGAAATCATAAATACCGAATATATTTTTCAACGTAATTATCTTGGACTGTAAGGCACTTTTCCCATCTATGTTTCAATAATATTACACTTTTTTTTTAATTTTTCACTTTGGTTTGCAAAGAAATCATAAATACGGAATACATTTTTCAACGTAATTATCTTGGACTGTAAGGCACTTTTCCCATCTATGTTTCAATAATACTACACTTTTTTTTTAAATTTTGCACTTTGGTTTGCAAAGAAATCATAAATACCGAATATATTTTTCAACGTAATTATCTTGGACTATAAGGCACTTTTCCCATCTATGTTTCAATAATATTACACTTTTTTTTTAATTTTTCACTTTGGTTTGCAAAGAAATCATAAATACCGAATATATTTTTCAACGTAATTATCTTGGACTGTAAGGCACTTTTCCCATCTATGTTTCAATAATACACTTTTTTTTTTAATTTGCACTTTGGTTTGCAAAGAAATCATAAATACCGAATACATTTTTCAACGTAATTATCTTGGACTGTAAGGCACTTTTCCCATCTATGTTTCAATAATACACTTTTTTTTTTAATTTGCACTTTGGTTTGCAAAGAAATCATAAATACCGCATATATTTTTCAACGTAATTATCTTGGACTATAAGGCACTTCTTCCATGTATGTTTCAGTAGTGTTACACTTTTTTTTTTTAAATTTTGCACTACAGTCTGCAAATAAATCATAAATACCGAATATATTTTCCAATATCATTAAAATTACTAAATATATGTGCAAGGTCACTCATGGAGTCGCAATGCGAAAGGACAGGGAACCTTCCAAATTGCAGATTCAGAATTCACGGCGTCTCTCCTGGCGGTCTTCACCTGCCTTGTCATCGAACAACAGACAACAGAGTCTCCTCGACTCTTCCTGCACTGCGAAATGACACAGTTCCTTTCAATGTGCACATTTACACCAGCCATCTCCTCCTCGTCCCGTCCCGTAATCATTTGATCACATTTCCGTCCCTCTCGCGTATGTGGTACCTAAGAGGTTACGTCCATTTTCGGCTTCCCCTTCAAAATTTTCTAGAACTCCTTCAGTGGAGCAGCGTAACCCGGAGTGAGACAGGTGGCCAACAGGCTTGGAGCTCACATATTTAGTTTCTTACAGCCCCCAACCCCCTTGCAAGGACGCATTTGCGTACCTTTTCAATTTGTCCTCCCAATTCTCCTCTCTTTTTCGATTCAATATAATTACCTTGGACTGTAAGGCACTTCTCCCATCTATGTTCCGGTTTCGGCACTTACAACGTTATGGAAATGCACGCTTCATATACAATTTATTTTGTATGCAAGTAGACGTAACTTTGTCTTCCACCTATCAAGAAAATGATGAGAATCGAATACACAAATACGCAGACAGAACTCACTATACACATCATTAAAACCAACAGTACAGGCTGATCAAAGTGAGTGAGTAATGTGACAATAATGCTTTCTTTGGCATAGTCTTGTATTACCTCTACTTAAGAATTCAAGGTATATGAAAGAAAATGCTATTGGCATGCTAGTTTGTCCGCTTTAAAATTTCTGGCAGGTCGTTTTCTTCTATGCGAAACAAGTACAGTAAAGTATAGTGACAGCGACGTGAGATTCGAACTCATGACCAGCGTCCCGCAAGAGAGCAGGTCGCGCGTGAGTCGACACGGGCTCCACGTAGCACTGGGGGACGGTGCGCGGCGGGGAGAGGAGAGAGGAGGTTGCGACACGCTGTTCCGCGGCAGAGAGGGGAAAGTAAAGCGCTGGTGACTGAGGAGAAAGATCCAGAGAAGTCTGGATATCCGTTATCTTCTAGGCATCTGTCGACCGACCGCGAACTCTCCAGAAACTATGGCTTAGTTATAAATACAACGCGCAAGTGAACGCGACTCAGTCAGTCAGTCAGTAAGCCAGTGTTGTTACAGGCAGAGTTGGACAGTAAGCGAGTTAGTCTTGTGTAGCAGTGAAGCCAGCTTCGAGACCAGAGCGCGACTTGAGTTGTGTCCGTAACTGTGGAGCCTGAAGCCCGGAGTTCGAGTGCAGTGGACCGCAGTTGGGGGACCTGAGTTCGAAGTGCAGCGGTTCGTCTCTGAAGGTCTGGGGTTCGAGATTCTGTGAACGCGAGTGACTCAGCTAGAAGAACTAGCCAAGACAAACGAGCTGTGAACTGAGAACTGACGTTCTGTGTTGTAAATAGTGCTTTGTGAATATTAGTTAAGATTAACAGTTCATTGTTGTTCGTAATAGTCCAAGTAAATTGTCATTGTCGTTTGTGGAGTGCAATAACGAACGCTGTGTTGCTGTGCGGAGAGCAAATCCCATTGTTGACGGGAGTGAAATTAAATTGTAGAAAGTGAAGAGTTATTGTTGAGATAATAAAATTACATTGTTGTTCAGTATAAAAAAAATTACAGAATATAAGAAATTAATAGAATTTGTAATCAACTTTACTGGTACTTAAGTATTTTCTCGTTTAATCAATGTGGCTTTTATTACTTTTACAGGTAATGCAGATGTTGAATATACTAGGAAAACAACCGTACAGTGCAAAATGTGACAGATTGTTAGAGAGCATTACAAATAAAATTCTCATTCCTGTTTTCTGTGATATTAACAACAAGTTCTCCAATGGAGCACTATTTTTGTGGATGGCGACTCTTTGCTACTGAATATTGTTGGAAATACGAACTACGATCCACAAAATGGTGGACAGCTGTTGCACTTAATTTATATATGCGAACGCCAGTTACAACTTTTCATCAGAATGAACGGTATTTTCAAAGTAGTATTCTTCAATATTTGGGACAAAATATTGGCTGACAAACCTGCACTTCTCCTAGCGAAGTCTGTACTCAAAGCTCACTTGAAGTTTAATATGTTGTACGAAGTACAAGAATTTGATGTCATATGGGATGATAACTTCAGAAAAGTAATTGAGAGTTGCAAGTGTAGTTTTCTGTTGACTGATCTCAAACTTCTGGACGTGTGTGCTCAAGTATTCCCTGACGATAATCAAACGTTACAGGCATTGTTCCATGTTACTATTGGCTACTGTCTTATGGGTTTGTCTCTTCCGTTAGTGGATATGAACTATCTGGAGTTGAAAGTTTCAACTTTGAATGCTTTCTATTGTTCACCTGGTCCAAATGTGGAGCACAAGAGACTGAAAAAAATGTGGCATGTTATCATTGACGCAATACAAAAAAGATTTAAAAAATCTACATTTGAAGGAACGAAATTTCTGCTACCTGCCAGGTATGTTGAAGGAGAAATACATGTAAGGCGTGCTATCACTATTGCCACAGCTTCAAAACTTCATTCTGGCGCACCAGAATCATACAAGGACTGGATTCGAGTATTCCTTCTGTACTCAGCTCTCTTGGAAGTACTGCCTCTTAAGTTCCGAGGATGCATGCCTATTCATGGAAAGCCTACGGAGGACTATAAGCAGTTCTTGTTCTTGCTTCAACAGTGTATGAACTCTGCTCTGCAGGAAGTCTATCGTGACGCTAAATACGACAATTTTAAGACTTTACCAGATCTCTGGCATGGCAATTTCTTTGTAACTGTTGTAGATTTTATTTCTCAACAGGAAAATGCAAATGAAATTCGAGTAGGCATACAAACTCAATCCCTATATGAGAGCTTAGTGCAAGAAGTGATTCATCTCTCAGAAAAACCACTGGCGAAGTATCCCATAACAGCGATTAAATTGAAGTGCTATGGAAAGAAAAAGACGGAATCTAAGGTAACTGCAAAAATATCTCCATCCCTGAAAAATATCAAACAGTTGGTGCCAATAAATTCTTTATTGACAAAGGAATTCTGCAAAGATGTTCTGCCAAAAAGTAATTGTCTTGTGAAAGATAAATTCATACAAGATGTAATAACACGAAACAAAATTTTTGAAGAGAAAACACACTGGCATTCCAAGAGACCAATTACAGATCATTTTGACCGTGTAAAAAATACTGTAGAAACGTCTACAACTGTGTGGGAGGAAGGAAAATTCAACAGAGGAAGAAATAATTATGCATATTATATGTCTCTATATGGATCTAGCATAGAAGGAAGACCACTTGAATCAAAGGTCATAGTACCAGTATCTGAGAATTCATCCAGCAACAGAACTGTCAAGGAAAAGAAAATGGGGAAGAAGGGTTTGAGGATAATTGAAGAGAATCTCAAGGAAAAAGAAAGAAAGAAGGAAGAATTTGACAGACATTATTACAGTGATTTTAATAAACAATATAATGAACTTATGAAAAAGAAGGATTACCAGAAAGCACTGCAAAATGTGAAAGTTCTAGAGCAAGTCATGAAGACGAGAAAAATGATTAAAAAAGTGCTAATGCGTAAAGTAAAAATTCTCTGGCATCTTTGGGAAATAGAATGTAGAAGAAATATGACTAACATTTGTGAGAGAAATCTTCAGTATGCTAAACAAATATTTCAAGCAATTCGAAAGATTCTGAAGGATTTTGGAACAAATACATTGAGTAAGGATAAAGCCGAGAAGCTTGGCCAATATTTGCAACAAATGGGTTTGCAGAGCATTGCAGAGAGATGGAAGTTGCCACAATCCTCAAAGAGCAATGCTGAGTCATATACTTCAATTGGAATGTCTTCAGTTGATTTTCAACTTCTTCATCTTGGTGAAGATTTGGATAGGGAACTCGGTGGAGAACCAGATGATAGAGTTGAAGGTTTCATACCTGACAAGTGGCAACGAAAACTCTTTGACAGTATAGACAAACGCCAGTCTGTGCTCGTGGTTGCTCCCACGTCATCAGGAAAGACATATGCGTCCTACTATTGCATGGAAAAGGTTCTACGAGAGGGAGATGATGGTGTAGTAGTGTATGTTGCACCCACAAAAGCATTGGTGAACCAAGTAGCTGCAACTATCTATGCGAGATTCAAGAATAAAGCAATGCCAGATGGAAAATCAGTTTATGGTGTGTTTACAAGAGATTATCGCACTAATGCTCTCAATAGTCAGATCCTAGTCACAGTGCCAGAATGCCTTGAGTTACTTCTTCTCTCACCACGAAGACATGACTGGGTACAAAGATTACAATACGTAATCTTTGATGAAATTCACTGTTTGGCAGGGCAGGCTGGTGGGTTTTCCTGGGAGTGTGGTTTGCTTCTAATTCGTTGTCCGTTTCTTGCACTGTCAGCCACAATTGATGAACCAGAAACTCTTCATGCTTGGCTTCAGAGTATGCAGACCTTCAAACAACAACAGGATGAAATGAATGGTTCCACAAAGTCTCATAACTGTTACAAAGTGAATCTAGTCGTGTACAGTGATCGTCACGCAGATCTCAAGAAGCAAGTTTACTGTGAAGATGGGAGGTTTATTGACATACATCCATATGCTTATGTGGATCAAGCTCTGATAACAGAGCGACAGTGCATACCACCAAGCATTTCTCTTTCTCCAGATGAAGTGCACCAGTTGTACAGTGCAATGAAAATGGCAAACCCAAAGAATCATCAAATAGCAGAACTTGATCCACAAAAGTTCTTTCTGACTTGTGAAAAGGGGTTCATTTCGAGAAATTTAGTTCGTAGCTATGAGAAAGAACTGAGAGAACTTCTTGCAAGTTGGGCTTTGAAAAATAATCCAGCTTTTTTTACTGTTATAGAGCAGCTGAAAACTGTGTCACAGTCAGATGAAAATCTAAATGGAAAAGGCTTCATTCATAACAATTTTATAAAGTTCATTTGCAACCTGAAAAAAAGAAACATGTTGCCAGCCATCATTTTCTCATATAATCGTAATTTAGTACGTTCTCTTTTTGGAAAAGCCACAAATTTTTTTGTTAATAATGAAAAAGAAGAACATCATACCAAGGAAAAAAAGAAGAGCAGTTATGAAACAACGAACACAACTGATCCTGAAAAATCAAAACCATTAAGAAATGCGGCTGCAAAAGGTGTATATGACTTCAAATTATCTAGGGGATTTCATGATAAAAATAAATTCATAAGGTCACTGAATTTGCTTAACAGTGAAGGTAATCGATGTAAAGCTTTCAAGAATCTGGGACTAGCAAACCCAAAAATAGTGGAATATGTTGAAGGAAGGCTAATTAAAATGGGTTACAAAGACACTCATCTATTTCCACGTGGATTGCAATATGGCATTGGTGTGCACCATGGTGGAATGAATGCAAAAGAGAGGAGCGCTGTTGAAATGCTTTTCAGAATGAAAATGGTGAACCTCGTGGTTGCTACTGGTACTTTGGCACTTGGAATTCATATGCCTTGTAAGACTGTAGCAATTGTTGGAGACAGTCAATATCTTAACCCTCTGGAGTTTCAGCAAATGTCAGGCCGTGCAGGCCGACGGGGATTTGACACTTCTGGTAATGTTGTGTTTATGGGACTGAAAGAACGTAAGATGTGCACGCTACTCACAGGAAAGCTGCCAAAAATGATTGGAAATTTTCCTCTAACTGTGACCTTGGTCTTACGTGCTCTGCTAATGGTGAGCGACATCACTTCTGAAGGCACCCACAAGGATGAAGCAACACGCCAGGCTCTCTGCAGGTAAGGAATTATTATATAATTGCCTGGACTGAATATCAGAAATATATTTTTATTGAATTCGAGATAATTATTTTTTTTAGCCCTACAGAATATATATCTGTTGTGGTAACAATTAATATTAGAGGAGAAAAATTCGCTGTGGCGCCGGAGCGAATTTTTCTCTTCTAATATTAATATTGTTACCATAACAGATATATATTCTGTAGGACCAAAAAATAATAATCTTTAGTAAATTCTTCTAGAAACAGAGCATATTTCTGTACATATTACTGTGCACTTTACTGTGGAATCCCGGCCATCAAGTCACTCAACTGAGTGCGCTCCTTGTATAATGGCAGTTGTCTTGAATAAAAATGTCAACACATATGCCTAACTTAGAGTCAGGCCACTAAAGGAAAAACACTGGAGGAGGGGAGCTCGATCCGGTGCTGTGGATTGGACTTCGGTGTAGCTCAATGGTGAGAGCACTTGGTACGTAGAACCAAGGATCTGGGTTCGATTCCCGGCACCGGAGCGAATTTTTCTCCTCTAATATTAATTGTTAACAGAAAATTGTTTTCATTATAATTTAAATTCATAATTACAGGATATTCGTATCAAACTGGTGATGAGATTCACAATGGTGCAGTGTTCTTTGGTAAATGCAACTTCAAATTGTATAGACTTTACCTTTCCATATATTAAGTCACTAAAATACGAAAGTGCTGCTGAATCAGAATTATGTTCTAGCTCTTTGAAATAACCAATAACATCCTCCAAATCTTCTATGTAGAAAACTGTAATCATCCAAGAAACTCGGCGAGTAATTACTGGCGAGGGAAACAATTTCATTGATTTTTAATTTTTCACTGTTTTGTTGCACTATTTTCGTTAAATACCTGGAAAACAGTCTACTCTTTGAACACCTGCAACAAGTTCGAAAAAAGTTAAACTGGCAGCAAGATGGTGTACCAGTATCCATTCACTATGGACTGACTGTGGGAACTTTTTGAATGAAATATTTGACAAATAAATTGATAGACTTGGTGCCACCGAATGGCCCTTGTTCCAGATCATACCCTGAATAATAATATCATCAGAGTACAGATGTAATATATTTTAAGACAGAAAAAAATAGTCATAGCAGGAATTAAATAAAGTTTTATCATTAATAAATTATCACAGGATTAATAACTTTAATGTTATTTTAACTATAAAATATCACTCATTTAAATACTAAAATTAAAATGTAATCAGCTATTTAAATTGTCAACTCTTTAAAATGATCTCAGAGAAGCAGAAACGAATGATCCTAAGTTGGCCATGGAAGAAGCTGCAGTGGCGAACTTAAGAACAGTTCCAACGTTTAATAACAATGTCATAAAGTAGGACATAACTATAGTAAATGTAATTCTAAAAATACTGCCAGAAAGTACACAAAATAGGCTTTAAAATTCTATATTACACTCTGTAAATGCATTACTTATTCCGTTAGATGAAATGGATAATTATGGAGCAAATCTTATACCGGCAACCACAGTTAACATAATTATGGCGACTACCTCATAGCAAGAGATACTGGTAAAGTACCTTGCGTGTTCAACGAAGTTCTAACCCATCATGCATCAAATTACTGCTGCCAACTTTTGGCCAAATATCGTATCTTAACGAAAATGTAGAGTGGCGAACTTAGAAATATCTACTTTAATAGATTCACAAGGTATAGCAGATTACTACCGGTGCCACAGGTATTTTATACAGATTTGAAGGCCGAAAAGGAATGCGAGGTGTGGCGGATTGTAGATAGCACAGATGGCATACAACTCATTCTGTCACGGATGCACATAGAGCTTCTTTGGGCTCAACTGCTTAGGGATACTCCAGAAGCTGTCCGATGAGCACCTCCATACATGTCTATGACTCTAGATAAATGTGTCTTACTTTAGACAAATATATAATTGAACTAATGTTCATAATCAAGCCTCTTAGTGACATTTTAATACGGTCTTTAAAATATATATGCTGTAAAATAATCAGTTGAAAACTGTCCAATACCGGTACTACAAAGAAGCAGATCAGAGAAAGTAAACGAGAACCTAGATTTCTGTTGCTCATGGGTGCTTTCAACAAAATACGGTGCTAGTATGTCCATGAGTGATTCAAATATAAATAACTAAAGTTTCACCGAGCACAAATCTCTAAGCTCATGCCAAGATGCGAAAAATGCATACAAGTTGTCAGAAACTATGTAGAAAAGTAATCATCAGTACCGGTATGTAATGCAGTTCGACACAGTAATTTCAATTCACATGTAATTTGTAAATAAGTCTGTATATAATAGTAAACCTTCCTTTTTATTAATCCTCACGCCCAGTTGTAGCTCTTAGTCTTAGTTGATGACTTGAAGGCTTTCACGTTTCTCAGGGCATTCTGTGAGATCTGTAACTGTGACAGAACTTGTTTTCCTGTCACTCTTATTCTATAATTGCTCCATAATCGTCATGTAATTTTATCATCTCTGTATAGTCTATGCTTTTTAAAATGGACGGTAAATAATGAATATGAGTTGCAAATTATGTACTGCATTCTTACGTTGTTATAGTGCTTATTAATTTTATTTTCTCAGAGCTCTGACGATGTTGAACTGCTGCTTGTTGTACCAAACAATTCCAGAGCTGAAGAATCAGATGAAGCATTACTTTTCCTTTTCTACACAGCTGCTTATGATTCAGGTTTGTGTGAACTTTTCTGAATACTTTATGAAAGATAATTATAATATCTTGATAATATATATTTTATAATAAAATACTGACAATTTATCAATTTTAATAATTATAAAATTTGCGTTTACATGTACATTTAATGTTTTACACATTCGGATGAAAGATTATTCAGCATATATGTGATGTTCGGATTACACTGATGTATGTATGTATGTATGTATGTATGTATGTATGTATGTATGTATGTATGTATGTATGTATGTAATTCCCTGCCTCAAAATATAACAAGTGAAAGATAGGCATCGATGCACCTGACATCTGTAGGATAGATTCACTGTTCACTTAACGCTTTTTGCTCTTGACGAGTCATAAGCGGCCAGCTAAAGACAATTTTGTCCCGTGCATGCTTGTAATTCCTGTAACCTCCTTGCAAAGAGCACGGCTTAAAGGTAAACGCACGTTGCCAAGTTTACATAAGTTCATGCAAGATGCGGGACGTTTAACATACTCGATTCTGATATTATAGGCCTACATCCCTTTTTACGTCAATACGGTATTGAATAATAAAACTAGTCATGCTTCAATGGAAACAAGGTGTTCACGTGCTCTTGTGCTCTTATTGATGCACCGCCACTGTTCCAGTGACAAGTCTTGTGGGATAGCTTTAAGTAAATGCTAGGCCTTTATAATATTGCTGTTATAGAAGTTACGTTACCTGTCCAAATATTGAATTCATCTCTTAAAGAATGCATCAAACAATATTAGTGCAATTTTGAAATCTTCCATGAAGTTGAGCCACTGATTTATATTTTGAAGCAAATTGTTGTAGGTACGGTAGAGGATGAACAAAATCATGTATGGTACTTCCGTAATTGGCATTATGTAATGCTGTTTGTCTGTGTTTGTCTTTTAAGGGTTTGTTGGATGACGAAGGAAAGCCACAATTTATGACCGGCATTGTTACACATCTCCACTATCATGAGCCTGGAAACCTGGCATTTGTGTACCTCTGGAAATCTGGAGTCTTCAGGAGAATTTGCAAGAGAGATAAAGATGGTAAAATCTCGAAAGAGACCCAGATGACACTAATTGTTGTGCTAAGCTACTTATTTGCAATCTACCCACTGCACAGCATGGAAGAAAAGATTAAGCACAAGAATTCAAACGTAGTGTTACCTCCTCTCCCTCAAGAAGTTAAGGAGGTAAATCTTGACAAATAACCATACTTTGTTCTGCCTGTGTTTTCATTTGTTCATTTAATTACTATGTTAAAGTGTTTCTTAAGAGAAGGATGTCTTGTAACCAGTGGCGGCTCGTGATAAAATATTATGTGTGTTCACAATTTTGTGGTTCCAAAATCGAAGAGAATTTGAAATCGTACGTTTAGTCTAATATGAAATGTCATGATTCCAATGTTTCACTATCGAAAAAAAAACCGTATATAAATTCAAAACAACATATAATAATAATAATAATAATAATAATAATAATAATAATAATAATAATAATAATAACAATAATAACAATAATAATAATAATAATAATAATAATAATAATAATAATAATAATAATAATAATAATAATGAAACTCAGTCTTTTTATTTCCAATTTTTCTTGGTAAGCCAGTTTGCCCAGTTCTTTGCTGTTCAAAATTACTTGAGCAGAGTTCATTGTTTACGTTTGTTAAAAATGAATACATACCACGATCTCGTTATTTACAAATGCGTGTGTTCAGTAATATATTTTGATTCACAACACACATACACTATAGCCTATACCAGTACTGTAATCCCACTCGCATAGATTACTATAAATACATGCCAGTAAATATTATTCTCAAATATTATACACTGCCATACAGATACTTAAATTCATACCACCACCACAGTCAGCCAGCACGTGTTTGAAAGCCAAGCTATGCTATTATGCCGACACTGAAGTATAGTAATTCACAAACTACACTCTCGTAGCAGCACTGTACACGTAAGTAAACGTTCCTACAGTCAGATGCTGACATCTACAGGCTTTTAAATTTCCTCCTCGAGATATAGCACGTGAACGATAGGCATCGATGGACCTGACATCTGTAGGATAGATACTCATCATGTTCACTTAACGCTTTGTGCTCTTGACGAGTCATAAGCGGCCAGCTAAAGACAATTTTCTCCCGCGCATGCGTGAAATTCCTGTAACCAACTCGAAAAGAGCACGGCTTGTACGTGAACGGATGTTGCCAAGTTTACATAAGAAGTTTATGCAAGATGCGGGAAGTTTAAAATACTCGATTATGATATTATACATCCCCACTACGTCAATACGGTATCAAATAATAAAACTAGTCGTGCATTAATGGAAACAAGGTGTTCACGTGCTCTTGTGCTCTTATTGACGCACCGCCACTGCTTGTAACCAGTGTTAGGTCAACAGCAGCAGTGAATGATATATGACATGTGACACATGACATATGTGACGGCAGTGGCGGCTTCTCAAGGGGGTTGCAGGTTTGTACACCCCCCCAGTAATGTTCCTAATCTCCCGGCTTTGTTACTTTAAAAAATATAATTTTATTTAGAATTTTCATTCATGACTATCTGCAGCTAGCGTCTTGTTTTGTACGTCTGCAGGAGCCTTCGAGCCTCTTGGTTTGCAGAGATGTTGAAAACCTAGGGAAGATAGTTTATAGAGATGTTCGGCTAGTGCGGGGACAGGGGGGTTAGAGGCGTGGTCTACTGCTTTCCTCATTGAGAACGGTTTCCGTGCGTTTTTTTTAAAGCGCTCCATGCCTTTGCTGCAACAAAATGAGGGTCGTAAAAAAACGCAAGTAGGTCAACTGACTGCAAAATGGTGGACAATTAATATTGGCTTCTATTTCTGCCGTACCGGTAATAAATTTAACCCTAAAAGAACCAAACATGTTAACTAATTTCGACTTCCATGATAATGACATGGAATTGTTATTACTAGACGATTTTGACAATAATAAACGTTGCAAAAGATCAAAACACACATTCCGCCATGATGGATCGTGCAGCAAACTCGTAAAGCGAAGTTTTGATTTGCTGCACACTTGCTACAGCGAGGTGAAGCAAATGTAATAAAAGAACGGCCTTACTGAAGCGCTTTACGTCTTGCTTTAAAAAAAATACGCACGGATTGTCGCACTCCCTAACATGGATACCAACGTCAGTGCAGAAGAAACTAAGTTCACTGGGAAAGTATCTGCTTCAACTAGACATTTGTCCGAAGTAATAAGCATGAAAAATGTATTCATTCGGCTTGTGCAACGGACAGTCGCATATTTCGCACATTACTTTCTCAATCTGCATGCACACAAACGGCTCAATACATAGAGGAGCTTGTATTTTGCTTTAAAGTTGTAAGAGTTGTCGTTCTGACAATAAGTGCTGCTATCTCCCGACAGCCTACGAAAGCTGCATTTGAACTTCATGAACGGAAACGTTGCACCTGGTACTTGGTAGCATTCTGATGACGATTCTGTGCTCAAATGTTTTTCATGAGGGTAAATCGCAATATAGAGAGCTCCGCCCACGACCCCTTCCACTTTTGGACTTCTGTGTAAATAGGTGTGCTTGTATTTAGTCATTTTACTTATTAATTGCATATAAATTAGCTTTATATGTATAGGCCCTCAGGTATACACGGTTTTAAACTTTAAAGTAAAGTATGTTCAACTCCTCTTCGATATCCATTGTGCGCCACCATATTTTCAAACCACCAGCCGCCACTGATGTGACGTGACGTGATATATATTTCGTGTCAACTATTCCAGCCATGTAATGTGAAACTCACAATTTTGTGTCCGGTGCCACTATTACATTCATTACAAATATACCTTATGATAAATACTCTTATAATTTAAATTGATACCACATACTTACATTCTCCCATTATTGTATCCTACTCGTTCTCTTATTCACTGCTTACTATAATGTCTCTACCCCCATTTAAATTCTTCTACACTCCCACCTTTGAAGTCTTATGACTTAGAAGCAAGGAACAGCAATATAATGTAATTTACGATTAACTTCTCATAGTGGAGACGTACATGATAATGAATGTATTACTTCTGTCAGTCTGAAAGTTTTAATGCATGAACATTCACTCCTGCTTCTGGATTTTTCTTCAATTGATCAAACCCTAGTAATAGTGACATATGGTATGCAGAATTTTGTCAAGGGGGGATTATTATTAAAATTGTTTACAATTTACATTATTGGTATTTTACATTTTCTATAATAATAATAATAATAATAATAATAATAATAATAATAATAATAATAATAATAATAATATTATTATTATTATTATTATATTATTATTATTACTTCGGAATATTTATGGTAAGACTTTCCTGTGTTAAATTTCAACGTACCTTGTTTACATGTTTCGACCTATTATTTATGAACTTTAAAATGAACTTCGAAATTTAACACAGGAAAGTATTACCATATATATTTCGAACTGATACAGTGTTAAAAGTTGTGTAATCAAGATTTATTATTATTATTATTATTATTATTATTATTATTATTATTATTATTATTATCATTATTATTTTTTATTATTATTTTACGGTATTTTTATTACGTGTATTAGTAATATTATATACTATGTTCCAATAGAACATATTCATGAATACTGTGTCCTTATAAAATCTTTAAAACGTAGTTTTTTCACAGTCATCCAATTTTTAACAAATTATAACTTCTGTTTAATTTTGTATAATAAAAACAAAGGTTGTGTCATTATTACACTTCAAAATAATCATATGTATAGCCTATATTTAGTCAACAGTTATTTGTAAATGATAGGTAAAACACTTTATTTACGTAACAGGAAAATCCACAGGAACAATCAAATATATTGAAATAAATTTAATTAAACACAATAATGGAACATGAAACTCGCAAAGGATGAAGAATGAAACTGGCATGATGAATATATTAAAGAAGGGGTAGGAGGACTATGTCTTATGTCGATGTAGATTTCGTTACTCTAACAGTGAAAAATTAGAGAAGGGAAAACAATTATCTTTAATTTAATATGTATATGTCCATAATTTAATTGTCTTCTTTCTGAAGTAAATTGTCCTCGCCTGGGAGGGGGAGAGAAATCAACTGGTAACCCTGCAACCTTGGCATGCCAAATTTTAGTACATTGGGCTACATACAGCTGCCAGTTAAGAAATATCATATAGGAAAGATGGAAATGATTGTATCTTTTATTATCTTTTACTTGGAAACAAACCCCGAAAAAACAAAGTATATGATTATGTCTCGTGACCAGAACATATTACCAAATGGAAATATAAAAATTGGAAATTAATCCTTTGAAAAAGGTGGAACCTTCGAGGAACAGTAACAAATATAAATGACACTCGAGAGAAAATTAAACACAGAATAAATATGGGAAATGCCTGTTGTTATTCGGTTGAGAAGCTTTTATCATCCAGTCTGCTCTCAAAAATGCTGTAAGTTAGAATTTATAAAACAGTTATATTACCGGTTGTTCTGTATGGTTGTGAAACTTGGACTCTCATTTTGAGAGAGGAACAGAGATTAAGAGTGTTCGAGAATAAGGAACTTAGGAAAATATTTGGGGCTAAGAGGGATGAAGTTACAGGATAATGGAGAAAGTTACACAACACAGAACTGCACACTTTATATTCTTCACCTAACATAATTTGGAATATTAAATCCAGACGTTTGAGATGGGCAGGGCATGTAGCATGTATACGTGAATGTAAGAATGCATATACAGTGTTAGTTGGAAGACCTGAGTGGAAGAGACCTTTGGGGAGGCCGAGATGTATATGGGAGAAAAATATTAAAATGGAATTGAGGGAGGTGGGATATGATGCAAGGACTGGATTAATCTTGCTCAGGATAGGGACCAATGGCGGGCTTATGTGAATGCAGGGGCGTATTTTGCGGGCTACCGGCGGTAGCCCAAGGAAATTACAAAAGAAAAAGTTTATAATATAACATAATGTAATAATTTTATATTATTAGTTTTACCATAGTAATTAAAATTAAAGTAATTGTTAGATATATTTTGTGTAATAATAGGGTCAGCGGTAGCCCAAACCCTTTAACCAGTATACGCCCCTGTGTGAATGCGACAATGAACCTCTGGGTTCCTTAAAAGCCAGTAAGTAAGTATTAATTTTTACAACCAGTAAGTTTATTCTGAGTTTTCCAGCTTACATTTTTCTGCAATTTTCTTGTTTGCACAGGTGTTAAAAAGGTACAACAACGAGGTGAAGTACGTATTTGACAATTACTTCAGAAATGTGGCAACACAGATCGAAAAGGAAATGGGTCCAGATATCTCACTCCCACTGTCACGTGTAAAATTTGAACCACAAAAAACTTTCTGTCCAACAAAAGAAGGTAATATTCGTATAATGTTAAGATTAATGGATAAAATGTAATATTTGACGTTCTTCTGTATGAATGTTTTTTATTACCGTCATATTAATTTATGACACTTATGGTGTATCAGCTCAAAGTCTGTATTTTAATAACCCTGTTCCTCAGGGTATGAGTTTTCAGTGGTGTGCAGTAACAGAAATAGAGGTTCTAAATGTAGTTAAAAAAATGAAAAACTCCAATAGTATGGATATTTATGGTATAGGTAATACTTTAGTAAAAAATATAATACATCATATACTTTTGCCACTTACTGTTTGCATTAACAGATGTTTAAAGGATGGAATTTTTCCTCAGAAATTAAAATTAGCAAAAACTGTCCCTATTTATAAGAAAGGTGAAAGAAATTATACTGGAAATTATAGACCAATTGCTATTTTACCCATTTTTGGTAAAATACTAGAAATTGTTGTACTCTTACAGTTGAGAGAATATTGTAAATTTTAATACTGAACAACAATGTAATTTTATTATCTGAACAATAGGATTTGCTCTCGGCACAGCAACACAGCGTTCGTTATTGCACTCCACAGACGACAATGACAATTTACTTAGACTATTACGAACAACAATGAACTGTTAATCTTAACTAATATTTACAAAGCACTATTTACAACACAGAACTGTCAGTTCTCAGTTCACAGTTCTTCTAGCTCAGTCACTCGAGTTCACAGTATCTCGAACCATAGACCTTCAGAGACAGTCCACTGTACTCGAACTCAGGTTCCTCCAACTGCGGTCCACTGCACTCGAACTCAGGTCCCTCCAACTGCGGTCCACTGCACTCGAACTCAGGCCTTCGGATGCTGACACAGTTGCGGACGCACACTCGAGTCGAACTCCGGTACACAAGACTGGCTTGCTTGCTCTGGCTTACTCACTGAATGGCTGAATAAACTGAAAACTGCTCAAGTTCGCTCGCGTTTCTTCTTTTATAGCAAAATCATAGTTACGAGAAATTTCTACGGGTGTCCTCTCGAATTATCTGGATATCTCCACTTCGACGGACTCCTCTAGAAGATTCGGGAGGGTCCGTCCCCCCCTTCACTCCGCACATAGCAGCTGCGCGCGCAGCCTCCCCTCGCCGAGTTGACATAATACACCCCCTCTGCCCTTCAGCATGCAGATGCTCCCCGTACCAGCGTTTCGTCTGCCGCGCGCCCTGTCGGACGCGTGTTCGAACCCCGTTGCAGCTGTCACAATATTTTGAACTACATGACCTTATTATTCCTTCACAATTTGGGTTCTGTCTAGGTAAAACTACTCAGGATGCAATTTATGAATTATTGAGAACTATATATACATCCTTTAAAAATAGAAATTATACATATGCTATATTTAATTATTTAAGTAAGGCATTTGATTCCATTCCGTATGATGTATTGCTAATGAAACTTGCATACTATGGCATAAGGGGGATAGAACAAACATTTTTCCGTTCATATTTGCTTGGACGTTCCCATATTGTTGATATAAATGGGAAAAGAAGTGCTGTAGCTCCAATTAAGTGTGGTGTTCCTCAGGGCTCTGTTCTTGGTCCATTCCTGTTTCTTATTATGATAAATGACTTGCCATACAATGTGTCGGCTGAAACTATAATGTATGCTGACGATACAACTTTTGTTATCACACATAATAATACTGCTGAGTAAGATTTTATGAAGCAAGCTGTATTCGCTGAAATAAGAAAGTGGTTTCCAATTAATGGATTTATTGTTAATGATGAAAAAACTCATGTGTTAACTCTAAGTTTGAAACAAACCCAAAATAATGTGATAAATGAATCTGTAAAGATGCTGGGTATGTATCTGGATCCTAAACTAAGGTGGAACAGCCATGTCAGTTATGTATGTAAAAGAATTTCTAGAGTAATTTATCTCTTGAGAAGTATCATGTACAAGATATAGTATGAATGAATTTTTTTGAAAATGATGTAGTATTTTAGTTAAATTTTATTATCTTTTACTCTTTTAATATTTTAAATATTGACACATTGTTTTTTATATTATCACATTGACGAGGCCTCTTGTATTCTTGTACTTTCAGGTAAATAAAGAATATGAATATGAATATACTATAAAATTAATTGTTCTCTATATTTAAACATTTATAATTGAATGTATGTTACAGGTCCCATGGATCTTGAGAAATACATCACGGACACATGCAGCCAAAATACCATTTGTTCCTCCTTTGCCGCCCTGTCTGGTCATTCAGACGATGGATTGTATTCCTCTTCAGATACGATTACCAACATCAGACATGAGGTGAACAAGTGTTATATTTTACACTAATTAGAATTACTTATATGTCCAAAATAGTCTTTTATATATGTATTTATAAAGTACATTTGTACTCTTCCATATTAAGTGCCTACCTAAGTTACAGACATTACAGTGAAATAGCAGCAATAAAAAGTTGCACCTTTACACGAAATGCATTTCTTGTACAGAAATATGATTGCAATGAGAGTCAATGAAAGTAATTCCATCAATGCTAGTTAACCGCATAGTTGATACAATATCAGACACCTGATAAAAATACAAAATGTTGTTTTGTAATAATGGTGTTTTAGATTGTTACACATATAAATAATGTTTCTGATATATATATATATATATATATATATATATATATATATATATATATATATATATATATTATGTCTCGTGACCAGAATATTGTACGAAATGGAAATATAAAAATTGGAGATTTATCCTTCGAAGATGTGGAAAAATTGAAATATCTTGGAGCAACAGTAACAAATATAAATGACACTCGGGAGGAAATTAAACACAGAATAAATATGGGAAATGCCTGTTATTATTCGGTTGAGAAGCTCTTATCATCCAGTCTGCTGTCCAAAAATCTGAAAGTTAGAATTTATAAAACAGTTATATTACCTGTTCTTCTGTATGGTTGTGAAACTTGGACTCTAACTCTGAGAGAGGAACATAGGTTAAGGGTGTTTGAGAATAAGGTGCTTAGGAAAATATTTGGGGCTAAAAGGGATGAAGTTACAGGAGAATGGAGAAAGTTACACAACGCAGAACTGCACGCATTGTATTCTTCACCTGACATAATTAGGAACATTAAATCCAGACGTTTGAGATGGGCAGGGCATGTAGCACGTATGGGCGAATCCAGAAATGCATATAGAGTGTTAGTTGGGAGACCGGAGGGAAAAATACCTTTGGGGAGGCCGAGACGTAGATGGGAGGATAATATTAAAATGGATTTGAGGGAGGTGGTATATGATGATAGAGACTGGATTAATCTTGCACAGGATAGGGACCGATGGCGGGCTTATGTGAGGGCGGCAATTAACCTTCGGGTTCCTTAAAAGCCATTTGTAAGTAAGTAATATATATATTTTATAATGAATGTAATAAAATGAGATAGTACATGTAGGCTATAAATGCACATTTCAATGTCTCTGATTCTGGGATTAGTTTTACTCTAAAATATTGCATCTGTAAATCTAGCAATAGCTTTAGCTGTTTATGATTATTTTTGTGCAAATGTTCTTAGCTCAATTCATTATCATTTGTAGTTACTTGTAATTTAAATACCGACCATTGTCTCTTTCCTTAAAATGTAATTTTTTTACTCCTCAGGTATTCACGGATATGAAAGTGGTGCCACTTGTGGAAATGGACACCACGTACAATGGTTATGCGTGGGACTTCTACAACCACGGAATTAAAAAAGCTATACAGAGAGACAACAAACTGAAACAAGGATATGATTTTAGTTTGCTGTATGATTTTCTATTGGTGCTTAAAACTATCAAAACTACTCTGGAAGAACTTGAACCAGTTCGTGCGGGTGATCCAGTGTTTCAAACATTCTCAATTGTAGAAAATAACTTTCGTTCCAAGTTTGCGAAAGCTTATTATGATAAAGGAAGCATTCAAGAAAAAGACTGAAAGAAGAACGAGTGTCATCTTCAGAGTTGTGCGCAGAGTTCTCAAACATTATGCGCGTAACCCCACTGTTTCATGCATTTTAGGCATGGACCAGTAATCTTCAGTCACAATAAGTTACAGAATTTACTGATATTCAGTACCGGTATCTGTTAATGAAACTTATTTTAGGAATTAAAGTAATTTCCTTTTCTGTCCATAGTAGCCTAGGTCTACGAATTAAGAATTTGTGTACACACACAAAAAAAAAACAGAATGCTGTATGTTGAACAAAAGAACGGTGGACATCTTTCCAATGTTTTGTAAACCCCGCTGTTTGCCCAACACTGTGATGTTTTTGTTTTTCCCCTATCTCAAATATTATAATATTTATAGCGGTTTAATGTTTGAACTGACTTTTCAAATACCATATATATTATATAGAGTGGAAGGGAACTATTACCGGTATATTAATTCACAGAGATAATAGATGAAGCCAATGCGAACCAGTTTTGTCAAATAAGCTTTTTGATACATCCAATAGTTTTGAGAATACGAAATGTAATGTGTTGCAATACTGCAACATTCCTCTCTACTCTTTCATACATGAGAGGAGTTCAAATGTTGTGATTATAAGACTTCTGAAGATTATAATTACGATTCCGATAACATCAGAGGCAGAGCGATGTTTTTCTACATTTAAACGTGTCAAAACGTTTCTCAGAAATTCAATGCTTCAAGAAGGAATCGCACTGTTATCTATGTTGTACATAGAATGAAAATTTATTTGTAAAATTCCAGATTTCAACAACAGAGTCCTACACAAATTTACCATATGGAAAGAGAGACGAGCAGATTTTTTGCACAAAAGCGTGTGAATTTTGTGATAAAATACAGCATTCCCAGAAGAATATTATTTTTTTTATATTGTGTTACAAGTGAAACTGAACACTTTGTACAAAAGCATGTGAACTTTATAAAACACAACATTGTGAAAACAGTATTATTTACAGGGTGATACATGTGACATTGAACACTTATTTTGCTGATAATGGACTTTCTGTACATTGGAAACTGGTTAACTGTGATTTCTTGACTAAGAAAATAATGTAAGTCTATGACATATGTTAATAGTTATGTAGTTGTTAGCACTATAATAATAATAATAATAATAATAATAATAATAATAATAATAATAATAATAATAATAATAATAAATATTTGTGCACCACTGGCTTATTTATCACCACACACCACTGTGCATAATGGAGCACCAGCCAATTTCCATAATAAAGTCAGATGACGTCTAACACGGGTATTTAATCTTCGATGGATTGGGCAGGAAGGCCCTGATATCCGCCAACATGATCATAATTATATCGGAATATTTTCTACGACTCTCCTGGCTCCGCTTGCAAGATCGACGTTTAGTACATTCTCTTTGCCTCCTATATCGAATTATACATGATTCCACACTCAACTACCTTGACTCTCGGTTTACTCTCCTAGCTTCACATCATGATCGAAATACACGTTCACAGCACAATCTGTTGCTATCAATACCACGTCATCAGACATCTCTGTACTCAAGTTCTTTCTCAATAGCCATGGCCCGCTCATGGAATTCGCTGCCGCTGGAAATCAGGGGTAGTCTTAGTCCCCAGTTGTTTAAAATTAGGTTGTTTAGATATATTTTAAATGCAAAGAATTAGTTTTTTAGGTATCATTTCTATTTATTATTATTATTATTATTATTATTATTATTATTATTATTATTATTATTATTATTATTTTACACATTCATTACTTTATTCTTCCATTAACACTAACATGTAGGTAATTGTCATTGTCTCAATGTAACCCGTGCTGTGCTGATCATACTAATTCTACTATTCCTTTAGTTGTGATATTATATTCATATGTATTAATTCTTTTTTTTTTAGTTAATACTGTATACTAGATGTATTTTCCTGTTTGTGATTATGTATTCAGTGTCTTTTTTTTTATTATATATATTTTTTTTATTATTGTTATTTTAAAGTTAATACTGATTGTGTATATGTATTCAATCTCTCTTTTTACTTAATTATGTTTATTATTATTTTTAAGTTAATATTTGTATACCGGTATGTATTTTTCTGTATGTGATTTTATCCTGGTTGAGTGGAAGAGAAGGCCTGATGGCCTTAACTCTGCCAGGGAAAATAAAACTATTATTATTATTATCATGGCCTGCTCGTTCCCCAGATCTTAATCCCTTGGACGTTTGGTTATGGGGACACATAAAGCCTTAGTGTATGCAACACCCATTGAAAACTTTCGAACGCTACAGGAGCATGTCTTCAATACTAGGCAGTACATCAGAGACCAGAGACCAACCAGGAGTGTTTGAAAGGCTGCATGGTTCCCTAAGACGTCGAGCAGAAGGATTTATTATGATGAATGGAAGTCACATCGAGCATCTGCTATGAACAAGTTAAGTTCTAATATCTCGGAAGATATTAATTTCAGGACACATGTTTATTACACTTGTTTTCTGGATCACTCTGTATTAAATTTACATATTTAACATTTTCTTGAAGTAATTACCTTCAATTTTATTTATTTTATTACGAAATACTACTGTAAGAAATGACCTTGTGAGAATAAATAGCAAATACAAGAACTCTCTGGAATTAGTGTAAAAACCTGAATGTCATATTTGTACTATTATTCCTTGCATGATGTAGCCAACGACTGTATAGAAGTACTGTTTTAGTTGATTGTGTTTCAGTGTTTCAAAAGTACTTAGTTTTAAAGTTTAAAATACTCATGAATTTATTGAACTAGCACAAACAACAATGCTGCATGGCAAACGGAGATAGATTCAATATAAGGCTATTAGAATTGCCTGTCGAGTACCAGTATTACAGTTGATGTTTATTTCAGTATATATTCTTTTCTGCTTAAAAAGAAAATAAATGTTAAACCTTTCTGACAAATTTTCGAAGCTGCCATATTAATCCTGTTAAATGGGTCCACCATATAATCAAAAGAATACAGAGTAACATCATGAATCTAGTATACTGTTCACAGTTTACATCTTCATTACCTTAAGGCAGCTATGGGGACTATAAGCAAAGTAGGGAGGGAACGTTTCCTACTCACCCCACATTCGTTTGATTGGCGGCAAGGGGAACGCAGCTGTTTTGCTAAGGCAAGTGCAGTGGTGGGTTCGACACATCTTGCGCGTCAGTAATTTCTCCGCTGTTACAGTATTTCTTGTTTCAAAATAATTATAGTCTCTTGTTTATATGAAGTACACGTGTCATACAATAATTATTACAGCCACCTACAGTCATTAGGCAAATTATATATTCTTCAATTGTATAACCATTCCTTTACATGAGCACGAAAAATTCTTGAACTGTCTTTTGATCGACATAATAAATTGTTTCTTTTTAAAAACAATACAGAAAAAACAAAGCTCCATTGTCATTTAACTGTACAATATACTAAAAAATATAATGATCAATATAATACATTGTTTTTTTAACCAATAAAAAAGTAGCTAAGCTCCAGTGTCATTTAACTTGAAAACATATTAAACACAATATAATGATCAACATAATCGATTGTTTCTTTGTAAAAACACTAAAAGTAACTGAACTCCATTGTCATTTAACTTTAAAACATATTAAACAAAATATATGAGATATGAATGAAACGAAATACTACTGTAGCCCTATACTGGTAATTTTCATTTTTTTTTTGTGGCTCTTGGAGATTTTTGTTATTAACTGAAACGGATATATTTGTCTCTAAAGTAGAACAACTCAAGATCTGAAGTAGAACAACTCAACAGTAATACTGAAACTAAAATGCATGTTTGTGATCCTAGACCTGGACATATTTTTTGTCATATTCAGTTTTGAAAAAAAAAACTGCTCACAACAGTAAGTTGAGCCAAACATAGATACAATACGCTTTGCAAATGTGCGCAGATTAGGGAATTGCTCCTCTGGTAGGTATTTAAAAAGATCTAATCCATTTTTTCCTAAACACTTTACTGGCGTGCTCGTTTGCATCTCTATACGGCTCTGCTTCTTGGGTAACATCAAATACAAATGGATTATTGAACAGACACATCCCCTTGTCCATTGCAGTTACTTCTGAAAATCTTTCTTTGAAAGAGGACGCATCAAGTAGGACTAACATGCACTCAGAGTTATAAATAAGCAAGTTAAGTTCCAGATACTTAATAAAATAACAAGTAACTAAACCCCGAAAATACCATAAACATATCTTGTTTTGTATCTTTTCACAAATATTACGAAAATAGCTTTTAAAATTGTAAATAAATACTTGTACGATCATCGAAGTCCGCTTTATGCTTCCAACCAAAGTGGCGTTTAATATTGAAGCGTTTTATATGCGCAATTTTAAACCCACATACTAAGCAGCAGACTTTTTTCTTTTTGTAAGTAACAAAAAATTATTTCTGCCACTCTTACTGAAACTGACGTCCCGAGATCGAAGCCATACCCGCCACTGAATGAAGCGCGTCTTTACGAAGCACCAGGTGCAGGAGATGGTCGGTGGAGTGAAGCAAGGAGGCTTTCAGTGCAGTGGCCCTTCGGAGCCATTTTTCCCCATGGGTGCCTTAAGGTATTCATCGACTCTAGAAATATCAGATTTCTTCCAAATTTGGTAAATAATGTTTTTGCTCATCTAGTTTTAAAAATATATAACTTGTATCCATTATCTCAATAATTTCATAATTATTTGGGCATTTAGGCTGTAATATATGTGCACCATTCGTTCTATAATTTGCGCCATCTTCAGAGCCTATTTTCTCCTATTTCACATTTTCCGACATTTATTATTCTTCTGACGGACAACTTCCATTGGGCAAAATACTTCATTGAGGTACCAAATTGAAGCTTACACATGTGTTTATGTTGTAACCAAAATTATTATTTACAATCGATTATAATTATTTTATCCAAAAAGATATATATATATATATATATATATATATATTTAACCAATTGTCTTTAGAGACAATTAATATTAGGTACCCTCTACAAAACTGGCTTCATTTATCCACCGACGGATCCTTGATCTCCAGAGAACAAGGTGCCGGTGCAGGTGTTACGTGCTGTCTCTTCTCACTTTATAGATCTCTTGGGTATGGAACAACAAGTTTTGATGGAGAAATCATTGCAATAAGTGAAAGTCTCAGGAATCTTCTATGCCACATCAATAAATTTAAGAATGCAGTTATATTGTCAGACTCCAAAGCAGCTATTCTATCAATAGTCTCTAAACACACACCTTCATCTCAAACAGCAGAAATAACTAAAATGCTCTCTCAATTAATATCACTCAATAAAAGAATTGTATTCCAATGGATACCATCCCACTGTGGAATCCTGGGAAACGAGAATGCGGATGCTTTAGCAAAGAAGGGCAGCACTGTTACTTACAGACCTGTTACTAAATCTACGTATTACTCTGTGAAAAGATTTATTAAATCTACATACTTAGACTTCAACAAACAAAATTTGATAACACAATCTCAAGGGAAGAAATGGAAAACTCTGCATCATAATCCACAGTTAATTCCCGATTTACCACGAAAATCGTCTGTAGCTGCATTTAGATTGGCAATAGGTCATGATTGTTTGGCCAAACACCTGCATAGAATTGGAATATATCAGTCCCCTAACTGCCTATTGTGCAACTCAAACCAAGAAATGGACTCGGAACACCTCAAAATCTGTGCTTCAGTGGCTGACTATGGCAATATCTTTGAAAAATATTGGAGTGCAAGACGTTAAATGACTTTATTGTATATATATATATATATATATATATATATATATATATATGGATGGATGGGTAGACAGACAGACAGACAGACAGACAGACAGACAGACAGACAGACAGACAGACAGACAGACAGACAGACAGACAGATAGATAGATAGATAGATAGATAGATAGATAGATAGATAGATAGATAGATAGATAGATAGATAGATAGATAGATAGATAGATAGATAGATAGATAGATAGATAGATAAGATAAGATAAGATAAGATAATAACTGCCTCCCATTGGAGGTAGCCCAGAAGGACTCGGTATACTCTCCTACATGAATTTTACAATATTAAATGTTTACATAAATTTTGTAGAAAGAAAATTAAAATAAATATATATGAATATAAAGTGAATAAAAAAAAATTAAACAGAGTGAATATGACTCAGAATTTGGCAAGAGCGTTTCAAAACTGAAGTTATGATGTCAGCAGTAAGTGTCTGTGGTAGTTCTAAAGTGCTTATATAATGTGGCATATCTTTTCAATGGTTCAAGATAAATAAATAGCCTAATTTTAGTACCAGTACTGGTATGTAACATTCTCCACATGGATGGGATCATTTTCACCAAAGAAGGTTTAACCTGGGTCAATTTCTGGAGTTAGATCGGTCAAAAACGTTATTAAATTTTCTTTCGGCCCCCAAATTCGATTTTCAAGTTTGAATTATATAAATTGGTTAGTTTATACCCAGGAATCATGTCACCAAAGTTCGAAAGTCATGAAGGGAAAAATGTGTATTTTTGCCCTAAGAGTCGAATAAGTTATCTTAAATAAGCTAAATACAAAATTAGAACTTCCATGGGAAAAAATATTCAACTTAGGGTACTCCTTTTATTTTTCGTATTTTTGAGTGCCGGTGTTTAATTTCTGATTATAGTAACTTGACAAGAGTTTTAAAATTTCTTTGTAAATTCTAGTTGACTCGGTGGTCTAGTTATTACTATCCTAATCAGACCCGATGTTCCCAAGTTCACATACAACTGAGGGCAGTGGACTGTAAAGGACAATAAAGATCTTAGTATTGGTATGGCTTTATCTAAGGAGACAAAGCTGTGGACCCCATGTCATAGATTTGTAAAGGAATCCTGTCTCTGAAAGTGATCTCGAGATAAACTTTGTCAGTCAATTCTCGCCCACATTGAATTTGATACTCGTTAACTTGTAGTCTATAGTTGAGAGCCTAGCCACAGTTAGTTCTTCATCTATACTAATAATAAATCTGTAGCCGAAATTTTTCTGGTAATTTTCGATTTTCCAAAAATAATTGGTCCTAGCATATATAATTAACCACCCTGAAACCGAAAATCGCTTTTTTTGAAATTTTTGTTTGTAAGTCTGTCTGTCTGTCTGTCTGTCTGTCTGTCTGTATGTTTGTTACTTTTTCACGCGATAATGGCTGAACGGATTTCGATGAAAATTGGAATATAAATTAAGTTCGTTGTAACTTAGATTTTAGGCTATATGGCATTCAAAATACATTATTTGAAAGGGGGGTTATAAGGGGGCCTGAATTAAACAAATCGAAATATCTCGCTTATTATTGATTTTTGTGAAAAATGTTACATGACAAAAGTTTCTTTAAAAATTATTTGCGATAAGTTTTATTCCTTGAAAAATTTTGATAGGACTGATATTTAATGAGATAAATGAGTTTTAAAATTAAAATAACTGCTGTGTAATGAATTAAAAAACAAATGACTTCGTCTATAAGGGGCCTTGGACAGCAACAATCGAAAGCTATGAAAGATAGCCTGCAGAGAATGTTTCTGTGTTTGTATGAAGTAATATCGGAAGCTAAAAAAACCGATTTGTATAATTAATTATTATTTCACCATTGGAAAGTGTAGTTTCTCTAGATGGACATAGTGCTATAATGTTATTACAGTAACTTCTGATATAATATAATATAATATAATATAATATAATATAATATAATATAATATGTAATATTATATAATATAATTTAAGTTATTTGAAGGGTTCACAACCATAGTGGGCCAAGCGCCATTTACTGAATACGTAGAAAACAAGGGTTAAAATTAAATTATTACCATAATTCAATGGAAACCTATAACAAGTAAAATAAAATATACACATTAAATCTAAATGATGTCAATCTTCATTAAACTATGGTTGCATGTAATAAAAATTAAGAAACATGTTAAAGGAATTGTCATTGCGCCAAATGAGTGTCTCTGGACGAAAATGATCGCATTTTAATTATTTGGATGCAATTTAAATTAAGTAACATATTAAACGATTTATCCTTCTATCAAACACGAATGTGCCCTGGATCAAATGTCCTATTTTAATTATGTAATTACTTTATATTTATTTCTAATGGGTGCAGTGGAGCGCACAGGTACGGCTAGTTGTAAAATAATACCGTATTTGATGGCGTAACTTATAAGACGCATCGGCCTATAAGACACACCCCCTTTTTGTACTCATTATTTTAGGGAAACCATTTTATCACTTAATGAATTTACTGTAATTTAAACAGAAAGTAATAAACAGGTGTACTTTCAAAAAATACAATATCTAATATAACTAAGAAAGAGTACTCACCTTTTAATCTTCCTCTTCAAGACCCAGAAATTCATCTCTAGAGCTGAATGAAGAAATGCTTGAAACCTCTTCTAAATCAGAGTCCGAGTCCTTATACCGGTACAACAAATTTTATTGTCCTCTGTACCATCCATTGCATTACTTATACCATAACCACACTTCTTAAACGATTTAACAACTGTTTCAGTTTTCACAACATCCTATGAAGTTTTAACCCACTCACAAACTTGCGGTGTATAGTTTCAAAATCTGGAGACTGCAACCAGCTGTTCCACCTCTCCTTCATAAGTCCCTTAATTGGTTTATTAATGCAGACATTCAAAGGTTGAAGTTGACTAGTTAGTTCTGGAATTACAGCAGAGTTTTCAATTCCGTGAGTTTATTTTTAACATCTTCTGTTCTGTGAGAACGAAACTGATCCCATACTAGCAGGGCAGGCTTCTTCAATAGTCGATCAAGTCGCCTAGACCAAATTTATGAACCCATAACTTCAATCCTCCTCCATCCATTCAGCCTTTTGGGTGAACATTATACAAACACTTCTCAAGGCACTTTTTCTTTGGGCAGTGTCTTCCTTTTAAAAATAAAAAATGGCGACAATTTTGTCCCAACAGCACAGCTGGATTAAAAACAACTGTGTAGTCTGTAGTGAGTCTTTTCGTGCCCTGAAGTTTTAACAGTAACACTTTTTATGCCCTTGGAATCTACACTTCTGTTAGAGGGCACATCAAAAGTCAGCGGAACCCCGTCCATGTTTCCCATTTGCTCAAGTTCAACATTTTCTCGTTTCCTTGCATTAATGACGAATCGATGAAATTCAATAATTTTAACTTCATATTCCACTGACATCTTTTGTGATATTTTTGTTTTAGTCCGCATATATAGCTAATATTTCTTCGTGAATTTTGAACACCATGATGTTGATTTAGTATAGTCGGAGATAGTTAGTGGCTTTCGTTTGATAAATTACCAGTATTATTTTTGTAGACACTGAAAGCTTTTCTGTACCAGTAGTCTAAAATCCATGTATTCAACTCTGCTTCAAGTTCTGACAATTTTGCAGTTCCACTTCGTAGGTTATGTTTACTATGAGTTGTTTGTTTTTAATCCTCTTCCTAATTTCGCGAAGTTCTCATCATTTTTTCAGGTTGGGAGGCCCGAAATGTCTTTCTACAGCCCTATTTCCATGTTCCTTAGCATACGCAATCACACGTAGCTTGTATGCAGTAGTGTACTTATAGCTCGCGCAAGGAACGATTACCGAAAAACAGTGGTGGCGTTACTGTATGTTTTGACGTGTGTATGTAGGCACGCCGAGGGAGCGATAGGTGTGGGCCGATGGAAGTATTGTCGAACCATCGGATCTGTGCCCCTTCAGCGCTGTCGTCGTTCTTGGAAAAGTTAACGCCTCTACTCACTCCATTCCACCCGCTTTCCTCCCACCACGTTGAACAGCAGGCCATGAACCTTGCCGAATAGGGATGTTGCCAAACTTCCGTCAAACAGTGTCATGTCTCTTGAATATTGCTTATTAATAATGTGAGGTTAATTATTACTTATTCATAATTTAATTTAAGTAGGTCTAATGAGGCTGATTGACTTCTACGATTAATTGGAGATAACTACTGTATGATTACAGTGGATATTTGTTGGTTAAATGGAATTCACGTGAAGGGAATCTATTTCGTTTCTAAAAAGAGATGTTTTCGTCATAAAAACTTTTTCTTCACCTTATTATCTTATTTTGTTAGGTTTGGAACGTGATCTTGAAGGCCTAATAAAATCATAAAATTGTAGGAATGAATGAACACATAGTCATGTACCCTCTTTCTTTCTCATCCGGGCTAAGGACCGGCTATGGCGAAGTTAATACACACTACGATCTTATTTACATACTATAAAACATAACATACTGATAATGTGCAGGAGTTCTAATTTATTCTTATGAAAATAATTTACATATTTACAGAAGACCAAGACTTGTATTATGCATGAAATTACAGAGGGCATATCCCGGACATATCTGAATCTGAGTCACTACTATTGCTGCTGCTGCTGCTGTCTTCACCCAAGTTGATAACAAATCTAGCTACTTCCTCTTCCATTAATCCGTAACGTTTCTTTCCCACCTTGGAAATTTATTGCTTTCCTCGCAACCTTCAATAATTTCTTCAAAGTCGGAACTTCTTTCTGCATGGTATAAAATTCTTGTATCTTTCTTCTTAAAATGCATCACACCATATCATCTACAAGAATTAAAGATTCCCTTGGTCTGTTCTTCCCTGGTGATTCTAGGTTTTCACCTCCTGCACAGACTCTCTCTCGCCTGATTTTCTCTATTAGGCGCTCTGACCTGCCTATATAAATTACATAAAATGTTGTATTATATCAGTATAAGTTAAGTAAGTAATTTTAATACGTAATCAATTGAAACAAAATAAGCCTCATCTGTGATATCAGTTGCTCTTTTCGTTGCCTGATTTATAGGAAACAGATATTGACCTGTTTGTTTCTCTTCATCGCAAAATGCTATTACGTACTTGGTTAATAATATTTGTTTCGCCATTCCGTGCTACAGTATTCATGTTGAGTTGACAACACTGGACTGCAAGTGCAAATAAACTGAAGAAGGTTCAAAATTGTGAGTAGTGGGGGAGAGAAAGGGAGAGAGATAGAAGAGAGATAGGAATGCAAGGAGGGAAATGAATTGCCGAGGCTGAAAAGGAATTAAGGTTCAGTTCGCATATCTTACGGGGGCACAGATCCGATGGTCCGACTATACTTCCTCTTCCAAGAAGATGAACAGATAGGGACATCGCCTATGGAAATGAAGAGCGTAGCAAAAGAAAAATTCGAAGCATATTAAACGTGCAACATTATGTTTACGAATAAAATAATGATACTCTGCGAGAGGAACGTCCCATCACTACATAATAAAATAAACGCATTTGGAAAAAGACATGTATTCACATGCAGTGGAACTGAAACTAAAACCGTAATGTAACTATCACAATGCGAGACTGATTCTATCGATGTCGTTTCTCTTCCAAATGTACTCTTGAATATCATTCAAGTTATCTCGTGACCTTTCCTATCGCCCGCTCTTCCTTATCCAATCGTTTCGTTCGCATTCCTGCCGTCGGTATTCCCTGCTTGCGAGACCTACAGCAATGCCGACGTTTTTCAGCCATAATTTTCAAAGAAATGAAAAAGAAGATTAACAGCAAAATTTATCAGCACTCGCGACAAAAATGGGGAAGTTTATACGAACAGGATGTGATCGTGGATAACAGCGCATACGCATCCACTGAACTCTCTGTAACTGGAATGCTCTCAAGTACAGCAAGGAAGCGAGTAGAGTTTAACCGTTTATATGTTCTGTACGCAAGCTTGCCAGATTTTTTCACGGAAATTCGAAAATTATTTCTTTAAAAGTCACCTTTTAGAGGAAAAAATCGCCCAAAATTTTAATGTCCCACTATCTCTTATCTTAATGAGAGACAAAAATCATGTTATAATACCTACTGTCATCCTCTGAGGAGTTTAGTGCTGAGAGGAATGCGGTTCCGACTAGTCTAGCGCGGTACTGGAGTGGGAGGGGACAGTGACAGCGGCAGTCTGGAAGGAAGTACAATCATACTGAAAACATTTGTCCAATTTACGAGAGCATTATGCCTATTAGTTTTCTAACGTATTTTTGGCGTGATAGAGATACAACCATTCATACTTACGTGTTCGGAGAAGGAAAACATTGTAGAAAATTTTATTTATTTATTTATTTATTTATTTATTTATTTATTTATTTATTTATTTATTTATTTATTTATTTATTTAATTATTTATTTATTCTGGTGAAGTTAAGGCCATCACATCACCAGAAATATAAATACAATAAAATAAATAAAAAGAAAGGTCATAATAAAACTACAATAATAAAAATGGGAAGAAGAATCATACTATAAAATTTAGTGATTAGTAGAATTGAATTAAATTTGTAAAGTAATCAATTTAAATATACTGTACTGCTGAACTCACTTGAGAAGTAAAACTACTTGATTTGTATTTTAAGATATCACCAACACATGATTTTCGCATGACATTATAGGAATCTGTTTTTCACATATTCTAAAATTCCAATAGAATAAAACCAAAAACTTTTCCACGGCATGTTTCCTTAAAAATGACTTGTTACGGTGAAATATTTAATATGAGTAATTCAAATAATTTCGAGGGAAAAATTGTTCCGGAGCCGGATATCGAACCCGGGACCTTTGGTTTAACGTACCAACGCTCTACCACTGAGCTACTCGGGAACTCTAACCGACACCGATCCAATTTTTCCCTCTATATCCACAGACCTCAAAGTGGGCTGACAACCGTCAAGCAACCAACTTCGAGTGCACACTAACTCCGTGTGACTTAAATTGTGTGCACTCGAAGTTGGTTGCTTGACGGTTGTCAGCCCACTTTGAGGTCTGTGGATATAGAGGGAAAAATTGGATCGGTGTCGGTTAGAGTTCCCGAGTAGCTCAGTGGTAGAGCGTTGGTACGTTAAACCAAAGGTCCCGGGTTCGATACCCGGCTCCGGAACAATTTTTCCCTCGAAATTATTCAAATCAACTTTACAGGGAGTTGTACCTGAAATCTTGATTTGCATGAGTAATTCATATAATATTAACATAGCTAACATTAGGGAGATATCTGAGCAAAAATTGCAACAATATATTTAATATATTAATAACAAAACCATATAGACCTAGGTAAACAATATGTATATGAAATATTCACACACTACTACAAACTGAAGACTGCATATTGTGAATTTTATTTCAACTCAACAATAGGATTTTATTCTTCCAACAATAATTCCTTTTTACAATTCGCCTTAAACGCTCTCGTCAACAATTGGATTTTCACTCAACACAGTATTCGTTATAGCACTCCACCGACGACAATGACAATTTACTTGGACTATTACGAACAACAATGAACTGTTAATCTTAACTAATATTTACAAAGCACTATTTACAAATCAGAACTATCAGTTCTCAGTTCACAGTTCTTCTAGCTCAGTCACTCGAGTTCACAGTATCTCGAACCACAGACCTTCAGAGACAGTCCACTGTACTCGAACTCAGGTCCCTCCAACTGCGGTCCACTGCACTCGAACTCAGGCCTTCGGATGCTGATACAGTTGCGGACGCACACTCGAGTCGAACTCCGGTACACAAGACTGGCTTGCTTGCTCTAGCTTTCTCACTGACTGGCTGACTAATCGACTGAAAACTCTGCTGTCGTTCCTTCGCGACCGTAATTTATAACCACAGCGACGTAGCCTCGAAAGTTCGAATTCGCGATTCTTCCACTTCGACCGATTTCTCGGCCTCTCTAGGCAAGCAGAAGACGCGCGCGCAAACTCCCTCGCTGCGTAGGCCCTTTCCCCTCTCCGCCGCGCGCCGTCCCATAGTGCTCCGTGGAGCCGTGTCGGCTCACGCGCATTCTGCTCTCTTGCGGGACGCTGGTCGTGAGTTCGAATCTCACGTCGCTGTCACAATATTTTTGGACGATTAATACTTCCCACTCCGCTCGGCTCGGCTTGGCTGTAGCAACAAAAGAATCTACCTGCAACCCCCCGCACCGATGGCAAGAATACCTCAGGTCCAGTGCTAAACTCGTCGGAGGAAGACAGTACAACAGATACATTGCCAAGTTGTGTAATACATCTGTCAATTCGTAATTCAGGAAATTGGTACTTCTTTCATATCTCATACTTGCTCCTTTAGGATATTAGTGGCTATGACCGCCTTAATTATTGCAGTGCACTTTATTCTATGAAGTTGGAGATGTGCACTCCTACACTTGGACAATTTAAATCAATAAGTTAGCTTAAATGATATAACAATTTTGACTGGCCACAAAATCGCCAACTGAATTTCAAATTTTGTTAATGATTTAGCAACTGACAATACAGCTTTAAGAAGATAGATGCTGAATTTTGTTTGTATTTTGATGAATTTCCATGTTGTTTTCAAATTCATTTTTTGTGCCCTAGTTCCACTCGACAGTTCTTGCTGTACACTTTTCCTTCTTTCTCATTGCAATTATACAAAATAATAATAACGCAGAGAGAAATACGTGTTACAGTAGTCAGTGTGAAAGAGGCAATAATAATGAACTCACTGTTTATAGTCTTGTAAATAATTATAGGTCTCGCAAGCAGGGAATACCGACGGAAGGAATGCGAATGAAACAATATGATAAGGAAGGGCGGGTGACAGGAAAGGTCACGAGATAGCTTGAATGATATTCAAGAGTACAGTCGGAGAGAAATGACATCGATAGAATCAGTCTTGCATTGTGATAGTTACATTACGACTTTAATTTGTTCCATTGCATGTGAATACGTGTCTTGTATCGTACAGTGTTATATCATTCGTAAACGCATGTTGCGCGATTAATTGTAGTCCCGTCGCTCTAATTTCCGGCAGCCAATCGCGTTGCAGGTCGGCTACATTTAACCCTTTCCAGCCCAATGATTCCATATGGCATCATACACTTTACCTGCTCTGAGAATGCATGTAAAATGCCAAATGACTCCATATGTTATCATAGTCATATTCTTAGTTATTTTTAAGATAGCTGGCACCCCTGAAATCCCGAAACAAAACACTATCGGGCAGCGTTTCTCCTTCATGTCAAAATATATTTTTTTTAATTTTCAATTTAATTTGGGCTGGAAAGGGTTAAACGTGTGCGTCTTGTGATTCGCTCAGGAAGACGTTGTTCATTTCTTATGGCTCGATAAATACTTAATATAATCGCCCGCCATTTTGGCTCTTTCGTTAGCGTTCGCGGAAAGCATACGAAGACGTTATTTGCCGCTCAATTATTTGCTGAATTACAGTGCGTTTGGTTTATTATCATAGGAGCTACGACATGATAATGTTTAACGGTGTGGCAAATAGATTCCTCGTATGGTAGCTCGGCAACGATAGAACAAAAATGCCGACTTTATAGAGCCTTCACTTCCTAAGACGTAAGCAAAGAGAAGGAGTCACGCCGGGAATAACAGCGTCGCGACTAATAGCTTCGATTTTTTCTCTTGCTACGTTCTTTATTTACACAGCGATGTCCTCATTTGTTCATCTTCTTGGAAGAGACAGTACTTCCATCGGCCCGTACCTCTCGCTCCCTCGGCGTGCCTAAATACACACGTCGAAACAGACAGTACCGCCACCATTGCTTTTCGGAAATCGTTCCTTGCGCGAGCTATACACACAATAAAATAGTAAATAACTTTCAGTTGGTTTATTTTAAGACGCTTTATCACCTCCAATCGTTATCTAGCATCTGAGTGAGATGAAGGTGATAATGCCAGCGAAATGAATGCAGGCCCAGCGCCGAAAGCTACCCAGCTTATGTTCTTATTGAGTCGAGAGAAAATCTCGATAAAATATCAACTTGTCCCAAGCAGGATTTGAACCTGGGCCCTCTCGTTTCAAGGTCAGACATACTAACCGATACTTCACAGCGGCGGACAATAAGTAAGTTATAATCACTATTGCTGCAAATAACACAGTAAAATAGCTGATAGACTATCAAATTTTTCTTCCCTAAACCCACGAATTATTAATTGAATTCTGAAGATGGCTTCCAAGCCGAAACTAATCAACTAGGTATCTATAACTGAGTTCTATTGAATACGTGAAAGTTATATATTGTATTCAAGTGGCATTAATTGAACGTAAATTGCGACTTTCATTGCATCTAGTTATTAGAAGACGTCATTAATTTAGAGACAAAAAATCCATGTCATGCCAAATATAAACTCAAAGAAAAACGAAAGAAAAAGATAGGTTTTTTTTTTAATGACAAGGACTTTTCACCCGCCCAAATTTCGCTCGCCAAACTTTCTAGTAGCCCAAAAATTCACAAATCGCCTGGAGTAAAAATTAATCGCAAACAGGGCTTCGGAGTAGCCCAATCCGCGACTTTTCGCTCAATCTGGCAACCCTGCGTGTACGTGCAGTGCGACACAGTAAAACTTCATGTAAATTAAGGTGAATTTTTTTCCCTGAACCAGAAGTATGTACTGTACATAGTGTAAATAAATACGAAACGCATTTCCTTCAACAATCACTTCACTTCACTTCCCGTTTGACGACACTGTTGCCAACCTAGTTGAGCTGCTGTGTCAAGAAGTCTATAATATAATTTTCTGGTAGTCACGTAGTGCATGAAATAATAGGGATTCAACTGGTTACCATTTCATCCTAGTTCTAGTGATAAATCGAAATAAACATTTAGTTATAGGATGGAAGTATTGATTAAGAAGATAATGTATGCACCAAGGGCCTTCAATAGGTAGTATGTCATGTATCTCTGAGTTGTGTACTGACTTGAAAAAGTGTGCATCCGAAAAAAAAAATGATTCAAGGACCCAATCTCGCCACATTCACATAGATTGTTAGAACGTCTTTTAATTACTTCATCAATAAAGCAACAACTTTTCAAACTTAAGCCCCTAATCCAGTGTTGCCAACCATGAAACACAAAATTATGGGATTGTAGTTTAAAAATTATCGGATTTTCCACAACATTATCGCAAACATCAATACTCTTAATAATGCCATCCTATCAGAACTTTACTGACAACACTAAATAAACTTTCAATCACTTCTCGCACAGAAAAAGCACCAACGGCAGCAGGCTATGAACAGACTATGACGTAAGTTTACTACCGAGAGAAGAATTCGGGCTCTTCCTCGAGAATCTTTACAGAAAGCGAGACAGAATTATTCACAATTAAAGCATTTAACCAGAGAGAAACAAAAGAATAGAGTAACTCAAATGTGCTTCATTAATCTCATAATTAAGGAGCGGATTTCTATGTAATTAAATATTATTTTTGCTTGTGATAAAACACAATTAACAAAGTTAAAAATTCCGGACATGAAGTTTCAAGTTTAAAACCCGAATTTTATTTCACATAAAAACACATATTTTCACAAAAAAATTATGTAAATACATATTTTCATGAAATCTATTATAAACACATAAATCTTGAGTTTTTTTACTTAAATAATTTTTTTACAAGAACTTTTAAACATTTTAAAACTAAATCAATTATGTCACTCAGAAGTACGTTATCTTTTTAAGAATTCTTGGTTGCTTCGAGTTTCTAAGCGCTGTGTGGTGTATCCGTGATCCATTTTTGTAATAGTATCGCCTCAAGTTCTGAGAACTGCTAGGCAGCATATCAGTGTTATTATTAGAGAATAAATTAACATGGACAAGGAGGAGAGATCTTGCAACACATCATTAGGAATGTTTATTGTTGCCGAATATGATTTCATTCCACGCTTTGTTTGTGAAACACAACAGATAAGAGCTCGGGTATGACTTTTAATTTAAACAAATCTCTCGCCTCTCGCTCATGTCCATGAAGTAAGTAGACCTATGTCTTGTTGTGATTCCCTGTTATCGGGCTTGGTCAATCGATATCCTTCAATATACTGAAAGATGGTTATTTAAAAAACGATATGGCTTTCCTATTAGCAAATTTAAGCTTTTTGTGTGACACCATAAAAAAATTAGAAACATCCAAAAACCTGTTGTATGAAACAGGGAGGTGCGTGCCGTGGAAATTAAACTAGACTCGCTACCAGGTTCAGAAGTACAAGTACTAAGGGACAAATTCCAGAATGTGTTTGGGAAAAACAGTGGATATAAAAAATGTGTAAAGTTGCTCAAGTATTGGAGGATGTGCCTGTAGGTGAAATTGACGGTGTATGTGTTTGCGACATTCCTCTCTTTAAATATGCACGTCTGACGTCCTGTGATGCGGAAAGATCGTTTTCACAATATAAGTCGTTGTTCAGAGATAATCGGCATGCATTTGTCATGGAGAATTTGGAGATGACCTTTGTTGTTCACTGCAATTCTCGGCGAACTACTAGCACTCAAGTGTGGTTGGTGAGTACCTAGTAACATTTTTTTTTTCAAAGCTAAGTAAGGTATTTTTGTCATATTTAAAACAAATATTTTTTTGTTTTTAGCAAATATTTTCGTACTTTTTAGCACATAAAAAATAAATATATTTACATTTTTTAGCACATAAAAATCCGCTCCCTACTCATAATTTCTTCCTAGGAAAGCAAAGTGGAATAAATTCTGGTGAATGATAATGATGAACGAAAATTATCGCATTATCCTAAGTGAAATAGTATCGCAGTAGGATTAATAAGTCTAAACGCGCCGACATTATAGAGGTGTCGGGTTTGAGTCGACTGTAGATGAATTAATTTGATATAATTTTCAGCCGCCGCATTTATTGAACTAAAATAGGCCTATCTGCCGCCGCGCCGGCCAAAGATAACATTTCTGCTGACTTTAAATATAACAAAGTTGTTTCTAATCAAGCGTCAGTGTTGACGATGAAGAAATGGGTGGCGATTTGTTTCACTTCTGAATGTCATTGTGGATGTGAACAATACTTAGTAGTAAATTCTTAAAATTTGGACCTGAAATTGACTGGTAGACATAGGATAATAATATATAGGTTATTTTATGATTATTTATCAACTGCGATGGTTATTTGGTGTCAATGACACGAGGGTGATAATGACTCCAGCGCCGAAAGTTACCCAGCATTTGCTCTTAATTGGTTGAGGGAAACCCCGAAAACAACCTCAACCAGGTAACTTGTCTCAACCAGAATTTGAATCCCGGCCCGCTCATTTCACAGTCAGACATACTAACCATTACTATACAGCGGTGGACTAGAATTATGCATTTATGTATTAGGAAGCTGAGATATGTACGACAATTTTATGCTGAAGTACAATTTTTATAAGTTAGTACGACGACTGCGATTCCATTATCTGGCAACCCTGATCAACAGGAACATCAGTAGTTCGTAGGACACTGAAGATGACGCAAAACCGGCGTCGAAACGGGCCGTCTGTCTAAGGTACATAACCTTTTTTTTTTTTTTTTTAATTTTAACATTTTTAACGTGTCGTTAAACAATTTTAAGTTTTTTAAACAAAGTGTTAACGTGAACCAGAATCAATGAAAAATTATCGGATTTTCCACAAAATTATCGAAGACATCAATCAATACTCTTAATAATGCCATCAAAACTTTACACAATACCAAATAAACTTTCAATCACTTCTCGCACAGAAAAAGCACCAACGGCAGCAGGCTATGAACAGACTATTGGCAAATTGTGACGTAATTTTACTACCGGTAGAAGAAACGTTATGGCCTACCTTGCGTTATGGCATATCGCATCAGAATTTAAAATATCGCATGATTGGCAGCACTGCCAAAACTACTTCTACTTTCTACTACTAGAGATCGCTCTAATTGAATGTATCTCAAGAAACCAATTAGAAAACACTTCTTTGCTAATGTTCCTACTTCCTTTTTGCATGAAGTTTGGTATTTCTGAAGAAAGTCGGGTTGGTGGGTCACTCATATTTGTAGGGGAAGGAATACTCTCCAGAAAATCCAGGTAACATTTTTACATACATTCTATGCTGGGAAATTCGCTCCCTTAATTGAGGACCGTTTTTGCAAAACTTGCTAACTGAAAAAAAAAAAATAATAAATTTTACAGGAGAGACAAAAAACTGAATAGAGACAAGTAGGTTATAAGTGCAACCATCACACTTTGACACACCATAATGAAGAGAAATAATTCAATTTCACTAAGATAACTTTATCATCGTGTAGAGGCATGCTTTATGTTAACGAATCCACCAAAATCTCAATTTTGCAAATTTTGTAGTTAGCAAGTTTTGCAAAAACGGTCCTCAATTACGGCGAAGGTAAACGAAGTATAACCATAGATTTAATAGTTTTTATACAAAATAGACATAACTTAGACAAATATATATATTATTTCAATTATTAGTATTGTTTATTCTTAATACCTGATTGTTTACTTAATAATAATAGTAATCATATAACAATTCTCATTTTTTGTATTTATTATTATAAAACTCTTTTAACATACGTTTGGCAATGTTGCTTTACTGCATTGTCTGACTCCTCCAAACCACGTGGGCGTAACAGGTAACTTACAAACAGTATTCGTAAAGCAGCAACAGGTGAAACGTGACTTGAAGCCATATTCACACTCCGGTAGAGGAGGATCGTTCTCGTTCACGAACGAACTAGATACCTGAACGATTCGTTCACACAAGCTGTGAATAGAACAGTTCATGCGGTGATTTCTGTTGAACTGATAATTCGTATGCGGTTAGGGTTCACAATTGAATGAACACTGAAATGCTAACCAATTTTAATTGCAATTTAATTATTCTTTTCTTGAAAGAATCGATTCAATCAATTTCACTTCAAATTACCAGGGCTTGAATGACACAGTTAAAATGATACAGTAGATTTTGAGAAAAGTTACTTGAAATTCGATTGATAATGTCATAAAATGATTCAATCTGTAACGTTTTAGAGGTGTGCATTTGATAAGGTATAATCAGCACCAGTGATCGTTGAATTTTTATTCTTTGATGTTGCTTTATATCCATTTTGCTTATTTAATGTTTAATTCCAAATTGATATGGCTCAATTGAAGTATTGATGAATTGGTGAGGTCTTAAATTAACAATGAATCATTATGATGTAAATACACAGCCTCGATAAAACTGTCGCGAATCTTTCGTAATAATTTAGATAGTTTATAAATTGATTGAAACACTGCTGTCGTTTACTAGTACAGTTTTCAATAGATAAAGTTATGTATTGTATAATCTGCTCTTGTGATTGTGCAAAGAACAGCTCTTTGAATGCCTCTTATTATTAGTTGGCTCATTAACGCATTGTCGGTGCCACAGACATTGAGCTCTATGGCCACAGATCACTTACAGAGCCATCTGCGGGAAAAGGCCAGAACACATTGCTGTGCCATCTGTTGGCGAATTCTTTCAATACTGTTGACAAAGCACGCAGGAATGTGCGTATGTAATATGAAACTATTTAATTTATTTGCATAATGAACTAACTAGTTCATTTGAATCACACAAATTTATGAGAGGGAACAAACTAACTCTTCACAATAAACTATTTCGTCCACCGCATTACACAGCGTTGCCAGTTTGTTAAGACCAGCTTTATAAGAAATCGGCTGTGCAGCGGTAGTGCCATCTGTGCATGAAGGTCATTATTTGCAAGTATAGCTACAGGTATTTTCGTGTTTCCTGCCTCAGTTCATTGCCAACTGTTACATAGTATTAATCAGATGATAGTATTCTCATAAGAATAGTTTCTTTCCAATCTTCCACATTAAATACAGTTTTCCCAGTCTTGGAAGTACTTTTTGTGATTTATATCAGGATATAAATTACCTTCTATGAAATATTCCATTACGTTCGTTCTTTTTTGTGCTAATTGGCACTCGGCATAGGTGAGATAATATTGTTCTAATTTTCAATAGTGATAGAAATGTAGTGGCAACATTGGTGTATTTACCCAAACTTTATCTGACTTGACACGATTTCGAGTAGTTACTAAGTTAGAAGGTATTCAGGTCTATACTGTTAATCACCGTAAATGTTTGCAGTCATTCACGGCGTTGAAAACAATAGAAGTAAGTGACACCTTTTAATTTTATTATTGTAAAAACTTATTTATACTAATAAATAATGTAATTATTTTAGTAAGGTTTCCAAAAATATGGTGTAACTATGTCAAATGAGTCGCGTGCATTTCATAAGTATGAAAATACCTGAACAGTCATAGTGATCTATAGTAATGTGTACTTAAACCATGGACAAAAATACAGTAGAAATATTGTAAAAATTAGGACAAAAATTGGTAAATTACTTCACCATGAACAATATGGGTAATTCTCCAGAAAAACTACACTGAAGAAGACGCTTTTCTTTAGCTTTACTGGCTTTTGTATTATGTATAGGCTTGTTTGCTTACTTACTTGAATGAACTGAATTTAAAAAATTCAATACTTACGGCTTTTAAGGAAGCCAGAGATTCATTGCCGCCCTCATATAAGCCCGCCATCGGTCCCTAACCTGAGCAAGAGTAATCCAGGATAGTCATTTGGGGTAACTTTGTACCACTTCTATCACTTACCAAAAGTAATGTCTATTGAAATTGATGTTTAAAAGTAAATTATTTTAAAAAATCATACTTATTTTATGGGTTGAAACATAATAAACATCAAAAATTATATTTTAAATACTTGAAATTTGTCATTTAATGGTGGTACAAAGTTACAGGACTAAAATTTGGAAAACCTTGTACCACATATGTATTTTTCTATTAAATTAAATTCTCTATATTCCCCTTCAAATTCAAGGTCACTTTTGACCATACAGTAAGAAAATACATTAAATTTTATTTCATATGAAGTTTCAAAAAGAAGTTGACTGAAAACGTAGAACATTTACTATAACAATAAAATATACTAGCACTACAAAAGAAAATATAAACACAATTTTTGTGTGTTTATTGCCTACATATATGTTTGATATGAGTTATTTTTAATTTGCTAATGAAATTCGTCACAATCTTAGCATAATCAGTTCATGTGTGCTCCTTTTATTTACGAACTTATTAATTTTCTTTATGACTTACTGGTCAGGCGACATCCAATGCATTCCCTTCTTGACCTTACAACTGATTTTGTATCTGAAGATGGGACTATGCAATTCATGATATGTAAAATATATAATATTACTAAGAATATGTAAAAATATCTAAAATAAAACTCAACTACAACCATATCAGAACCACAAATCGCTGACATTTGTCATTTTCACTAGTCTAAAAGTAAAGGAATGCAGTATGTAATTACACAAGAATCTGGGCCCTACTTATCATGTTTGTAGCTGACCTTGCAGGCACGCCCTGTTTGGCTGCTTAACTGTACTACTGTAAGTGAACCCGGATAAAATGATGGCTCTCTATGTACTACAGTAGCTATTTTTTAAAATATAGTGTACTACCAAAATCGGAAGTTCTTGTTAAATTGTAAGGGTAGGACTTTTTAAATTGTCTGCATTTGCCAAAGTGGATAACAAATTTGGTGTATTAAAACTTTTGAAATTTACACAGCAGTAAAATATAACAAGTTTTGTTAAAAACATAAAATTGTTTAGTCACACGTTAAAAAGTGTTAAAATTTTTTAAAAAGGTTATATACCTTGGACAAACGGCCTGTTTCGACGTGGTGTTACGTCTTCATCTGTGTCTCCTGAACTACCGGTGATCTTGAATTCTGCGATGTGCATTCGTCAGTTGTAGGGGTGGGGGTGTGTTGCTCTTATGGTGGGGGCTGGTTGTTTGTGTGTTATGACGTATCATGACATCGAATAATGTGTGGGTATTGAACTGTAATTGTGTGTTAAGTATATGTTGTGGGTATGTTATTGTATGTTTATATATTTCGTATTGTTCTAAGATGTTTAACTGTGGACTTCTTGGTGTGATGTGTAAAATTTCCATATCTGTTTCTATATTATTGTAGTCATGATTATTGTTGATAATGTGATCTGCATAATTTGATGTGATGTAAGGTTTGGTTATAGCTTTAATATGTTCATTATATCTTGTGTGAAAGGATCTTCCTGTCAGTCCTATGTAAAAATGTGGGCAACCATTGGATTTCAGTTTGTAAACTCCAGTTGAATTATATTTATTTGAATGTTTAATGTGATTATTTAGATATTTCTGTGTTGTGTTATTTGTTTTGTAAGCTATCTTGTATTTTAGTTTTCTGAATGAAGTTGCAATTTTGTGAGTATTGGTATTGTGATATGTTAATGTTATGTATTTATTCTCACGTGGTATTTGTGTTAGTTTGTTCAGTTTTTGTTTTGCCTTTTTTATTAGTGTGTCTGAACAATTTTATGTTTTTAACAAACAAAGTGTTAACGTGAACTAAAATCGTTGACAAGTTTTGTGTTTAAGATTTGCTCGAGACTTAATTTTTGAAAAATTATATGTTGCATAATTAACCATATTTAAAATACTGGTATGGAATTTGTCATTTTTACTTTATAGATAAAATTTAAGATGTCATCAGCAGAAGAGTATGCTTCGGACAGTGACTCTGATGTTTCGGATAATGACTCTAATGTTTTGGATAATGACCCTGAAAAAGATGAGGCAGCAGGTTCCTACAACATAGAAGACGAGCTGGAAGAAGAAAACCAGGTATTCTGCAGAATTGTGCTTGTTACGTGATAAAATATGAGGATGTAAAATATATTTAATGTCCCTTACATAGAAAAAAATATTTTTTGACTCAACTCCATTGGACCATAAGACACTTCTTTCACCTAATGTTGCAGTAGTATTATACTTTTTTATTTATTATTTTTTAAATTCTGTCTGCAAAAAAATCTTCCACAGACATCTTTCTCAAATCTTTTCCCTGTAAGATGTTCGAGTATCCTGCACCATAGCACTGTAGTCTATGTATACCAGACGTCTCCAAAGCGTACTTGCGAGTAAGCTCCTGAACGGAACCGAAGCCAGTACGTAATGAGCGCGCTCCACCTCACCCATCCCCGTCTGTACTGTACTCAATGTTTATGCGCAAACGAAGAGCAGTGGCGGACTGCCATTATCATTGTGTTGGTCGGAGTGTTCCACCGTTTCACAATGTCTTCTAATCATGGACGTAGTACATTCAAGGATGAATAGGAAAAGAAATATTTTTGTGTTAGTGGGGAGAATGTGAAATGCTTAATTTGCTCGAAAATTTTTAACGGTGTATTAAAATTCAACATGCGACGACACTACTTGGCTGTTCACAAAGAATATCATACAATTACAGGCATGTTGGACATGTGAAAATAATTTATTTGAGGCCAGGGCTATAGAAGGAAGGGCTGGCTCACAGCGAGTCGGAAAGTGATGCTGTCCTCCCAGCCGCTGTGACGTCATCACGGTACACAGCAAGTCCTTCGCTCACAAATACAATGTAAAATTCCGTTGCAATAAGTGCCGGAATTATCGACCAAATATAGGCCTAAAATCAACTGTGGATTGATATGACCATCGTGAAAATTCCCCAATAACAAGTTATAAAGTTGAACCCTAGGCATATGGCCTGTTTCATTCAATATTTTATAAACGCTAGTTGTCTTTAAAGACTTCAGTTTTAACAATTTTGTTGCTTTTCTAACTGATGTGCCTACTGAGCTTAGCTTCTTTCTTAAATATTTTGTGGTAGACTTTTATTTCCTTTCACGTGTCACAATTCCCTGCTGATTAAATTTTATATCCCAGGTCAAGGAGAGGCATTCATTCATACATGGACAAGGTTGCTATATAGTATGGGACGTGGAATGAAGCTGCGCGCCAGAACACATCAATGACGATAATGATAATTTGACTATTATTATAATATTAGTATTGTTAAATATTATATTATATTATGTATTATAATTATATTATATTATAAATATACGTGACTGCTGGGTCTGCAGTGAAAGATCTGCCCCTGGGCAAAAAATCTATCAAGAATGAATATTATATTATATCTGGAATGGAGCGTATTAAATGGACAGACAAAATAAGAAATGAATCAAGAATGAATATTATATTATATCTGGAATGGAGCGTATTAAATGGACAGACAAAATAAGAAGAAATGAAGCTGTGCTAGAAAGAGTGGATGAAGAAGAATAACGCTGAAACTAATCAGGAAGAGAAAACGAAATTGCCTGTATCACTGGCTAAGAGAAACTGCTTACTGAAAGGAGTAAAGCTCAGGACAGAACTCAGATTATAACATTAAGATATAGGGAAGCGACTAAGAAGGCGGAAAATAGGGGAGATTGGATAATTTTGGGTTTGCAGTGAAAGATCTGCCCTGATACAGAAAACTCTGAATGACTGTATATTATTATTATTATTATTATTATTATTATTATTATTATTATTATTATTATTATTATTATTATTTCGATAACCAATAATTTCACTCCTGGTGGAAGTTCATGAAATCAAAGGGTTTTAAATAATCAGTTAACTACATTCGATGGAAATAATGGAACAAATGTTTACCTTTTGCTAAGTAATAGTTAAGGATGTATATAGGTGGCAGAGTAATCAATTTTCATAAGATTGGTAAATTATCAAGTACATCAACGTTATTCTTACTTTCATTCTATAATGATTCAGCTTATTTTATTTTTTCATTCATCTAATGAAGTTGCTGTTTTCTAAATGACTTCATCCACTTGGCATTCTTCTTAGCGCTGTTCCTCAGGAATTCTGCTCTCTGCCCCCGATTCAAGGACCTCAATCTCACAAATGTTCTCACACGTGCATAATAGTTTGACAGCCTCGGAGCACACGTTTGAAAACTTAGTTTTGAAACGTTGTATCACTTGTTACTCTTTGTCAATGGAGTTCCTGTGCATAGTTTTAAATTCAACTTCAAACATTTGTATAAAATTAATAACAAGATTAGTTTAACGATTAGGATAACAAATCAAGGCGTAAAACAAGGTTGTCCGCTGTCTCCTCGTTTATTTAATATATATATTAATGCACTTATTAAGGACTTGCAAATTGATTTGGCCACACATTTTATGATCGATAACAAACCCCTTAATACTCTGCTCTACGCAGATGATTTAATTATATTAGCTAACACCGAAGACAACTTACAAATGGAAATTCTCTGGAAGGTTCAGTTAATCCACCGTAAGACAAAATCCCTACTCAAGTGTTTATAACAAAATAATTTTCTTGTATGTAAGAACCAAACCAGAACATTTATTACCAATAAGAAATCTGAGTGCAAGGAGTAAGCAGGAAATAATTTAAAAATATGCAGCTGAGAGAAGTAAGCTTGTTTTTAAGTATTTTATTGTTTTACTGCACTACACTGTATTCTAAAATATTTACCTTTCTTTTCAGTAAATGAATTTGTTTTCCACGTTCATCACACTTTTACAATGTACTTCAGACACTACAGACGTTTCTTCAGATCCCTGTGTAATATTTATATATTCAGAGCTGCCAGTACTAGGTTCTAATCTTGGCTTCTTTGGACTCAATGTCTGAAGGTGATTAAGAGCAGCTTTTCGAATATTTCTCTTCTGATATCTAGCGTCTTGGTTTGAGTCACTTGCAGCCTTGGAACTTGGAATATTTAGAGATGGGACCGCATTTTTCTTCAATATCTTCCTTTCTTTTAACCTCAAAAGCCTGTTCTTCATATCATCTTCACAATCGGTCACACTTTCGAAATGATCACTACAGATACGTGCACACTTAATATTCACTTGATCCTGCCTATGACACTTGCTTTCCACTCTTTAGCTAAAAGCACATCTTTCGGAAAACAGTGATAAATTACTTCGTGAGTGTGACGAGAGTCATTGGAATAGTTCGCTACAGCACAATTCACCATTTTTAAACTTAAAATACTATCATTAATAATGTAATACTGTATCTTTATTTATAATTATTCAATACATAAAGAACTGTAATATACGCTAATTACACAACCAAATAGGCCTATATTACGTGCACGTGAACTTGAATTACATTTCTCATCACTCGGAACTCTGCAACACTCACCGAGACCAACTGTACCGCAGTGACGTCAAAAAGTGGTGGGGTGGCTAGAGGGAGAGACTCAAGGCGGCAAGCTGAACAACAAAGCATTGAGCCAGCCCTTCTTTCTATAGCCCTGATTTGAGGCTATCTGTATAATTATTGATTATACATAATAATCAGTATATTACAATACATATAGTTTTTCGTTTAATTTTAGGTGAAATGCGTAGGCCCACAAATATGTTGATAAATATAAAACAAGAAAATACAAACAAAAATTACACACGTGTCCTCAGTCTTAAACAAAAACAGCATCTTGCTAGCTATGTTCTAGCTTGGAATATTGGAAAATCAATGAAGCCCTTTACAGAAGCATCATTTGTAAAATCATGCATACAGTACGTTACAAAAATACTGTGTCCAGAACAAAGTCAAAGTTTAAGAAAATTAAATTGTATCCAATTACAGTTCAGAGAAGGAATTTCAAAATTGTAAATGTAATTGAATCTGAAGTCGAGACCACAATTAACCAGTTTGTAGCTGACTCACTTGCATTGGACGAAAGCACAGATAGAAATGACAAAGCTCACCTAGCCATTTTCATCCGAGGAGTTAATGAACATTTCACTGTGTCTGAATGTTTTCTAGATGTAATTACAAAATACAAATGGAGAAGATCTTTTCCAGGCACTGAAAGGCACCATTGAACAGAAGAGGTTGAATTTGCAATGGCTTGTGTCAATAGCAACAGACGGGGCTCCAGCTTCATAGTATGTCAAAATAATATACAAACGTATGATATTTCTTATTCTTTTGATGTTATTATTTGTAAACATAAGCAGACCGTTGCCGCGATCCCCCACTGATCGCTCCCATCTGTTGAGGTATGAGTCTCTCCCCCTTCTCTAGCCTTACAGCACACTGTGTTCGGCGGGCAGCATAGAGAACACAAATGACGATACGCTTTTTGGAGACCTCTGCTGTATACCATTACGCCTAGACTCACGTTATAGAATCAGCACTGGTTCCTTTCCTCCTGGGGGGAAAATTTTCTCATGAAATTTGGGCCAGTGTATGGGAGTAGTGCTCACCCAGCATTGCGACGAATTTGGGGAACTCAGTATTTAGCAAAATCCAGTTCTACGTACCAGTTGTGATGGGTAGGGGGAATGATCATGGTATCCACACAGTACTGTCTGTTCACGATGGTGCTGTTGACCCATCTCACTTCAGTTAATGACAGTCGAAACTTGGTTCAATTTAATTGTTATGTTCACAGGGTAATTGGCCTCATCCATTTTCTTTTACGATGCAGTCAACTTGTAACATTAGGATGAGACACACACACATATATATATATATTTTTTTTTTGCAATATTGAAACAGTTTGCGACTTCTAGTACTGGGTGAACAGTTCTTCATGCACCTGTGCTTTCATAGCTTACGGCTAGCTGTCTGAACTAGCTGCTAAGCTGGTTATAAATTCACCACATCCACCATGATCAAGGTTGCATCAGGCATCAGTGAAAGTTATACTCTTGCAAGAAAGGCATATGTTCTTCAGACGATGTAATACGATGTGTTAATTAAATTAATAGGCTCAATTCAGGCATTCTATTCCCCATAAAATATTCATGTATGATTCATGCATGCATACAGAATTAGCTCATGCTGTAAGGAGATCATTTGGAGAGAGATTCCCTGGTGTCCAAGTTCCAAATCGAAGTTCGATTCAAAGAGTGGTAAATAAATTTCGTGAAGCGGGAAGTGTTCTTGATAAGCATAGACAGTCATGTACAGTATTCACAGAAGAAACTCTAGATAACATTGGACATGGCTCTGGAAAATTCCTCTAGAAAATCACTTTGATGTCTTTCTCAGCAAATGGGAATTTTCTATGGCTCTCTTTAATTGGCTACAAAGTTAATGAAGTTAAAACCTTTGCTTGATATGGGTGAGTAATAGTTCTTTACAATAGTAATTTCGTAACGTTTCATTTTACAATATGAGTTTGATAACCAATCGAGTATCGTAATATGAATATACCCGGCCCAGGAACAATTTTTCCCTTGAAATTATTCAAATCTGCTTTACAGGGAGCTTCACCTGAAAGACTAGATTTGCATATCGTAATATGAAGTTATGACATATGTATTGTACAAAGTTTTATCTGCTTTGATAAAAATGTTAATGTAAAATAGAATATTATCTAAATGTAAAATTGTATAGCCTGCTATATACATTTGCTTTTGTAGCTGATCGATTCATATAGAGGGCCTTTGTATGAGAAACATTTGAAGAATATTATTATTGTCGGTTTTGTTACCGTGACTACTCAATATCATCATCATCATCATCATCATCATCATCATCATCATCATCCTGGCAAGTACTAGTCCCAAAAGAACTGTTACGGCCTGAAAAAGCGATTTTCTTGCCATATTTTCATGGGTTGACCAAGTGACCATTTCCCATTTGGACGATACTTCATTATTGCCTTAGGGATCCTGGATGAAACCATTCTTGAGACGTGTTCCTTCCAGTTTAACTGATATCTGGAGATACAGTCCAGTATTGATGACACATTAAGTTTTTGAAGTATAACTTATCTTCATTTTTCTTCCGATCCCATTTAGTGTAGCCAGCTGTTCGGCGCATGAATCTCATCTCGCAAGCTGTTAGTCTGCTTTCATCTTTTGTCCTTATAGTCCACGCTTCACTCCCATAACATAAGACTGGTCGAGCTATTATTTGATAAAGACGAGTACGAGTTGATTTTTGTACTAATGAAGGTTTTAAAACTCTATTAAATGATCTCCATTCATTTGTTGAATTTTACAATTTTCTCTGATAAATCCAAATTTTCAACAAAAGAAAGTTTATATCCTAAATAATTAAACTCATTAATTCTTTCCAAAATTTTGTTATTTAAACAAATTTTGCTTCGTATTGGGTATTTACCACAAAAGACCATTATTTTTGTTTTGTTAATGAATATTTCCATTTAATATTTTTGAGCTATTAAATTTAAATTATGTACTGACCATTGCAAATCATCTTCAGATGTTGCTAGTAAAACAAGATCATCTGCAAACGTTATTACATCTAATTTTAAATTTCTGTTAATAGTGATATAACTTATCCGTGTTTTTTTTTCTCTAAAATCTTTCACAATGGAATTCATATAAACGCTAAAAAGCAGCAGAGGAGAGAGGCATAGCCTTGTCTGTCTCCTGAGTTATTTTTTCTTTTATTTTTACTGCAATAAGGTTTTATTTATAAAGGTTATAAATATTATACATGATCTGCTTTGGAATCTGATCCTTTGTCAAAATTTCGAATAACAAACACTACTCAATACAAATATTACAAAAAATATGAGTGTTAATGATATTAAATTAGCAGCAACTGGAAAATAAGACAATAGCTATGAAAATCATGGGAAATAATTCAATAATTTGTAATATGAAAGAGAGTATTAATTTTGTAGCTTCTACATCGGGAGGAATTACTTTGACGAATTGTGAAAATGTTATCATTAATGTGTATAATAAATAAAATTTTTACTTTACGACACTCAGTGCAGTAAAGTTGGTAATTTTTCCCTTTACTACAATCAGTGCGGTAAAGTTGGTCATTACAATACTCTTTTCAATGTTATGTTTCACTTTACGTTTTCAAAGCGGATAAATTACCAGTACTTTTACTTTACTTTTTAAGTATTTATTAGTAATAACTTGCGCGACAAACTGTAGGTAGGTTTACTGCAGACTTCCTGACACCCGTTCACCACATTTTTCGGCTTGACTCATCCAAGATTCGCAAGCAGTGTAAGCGAGCATGATTATTGTATAAGGGGCAATTTAAAACAGAAAGTATGTGTATCCATACACTCTTGAACTGGAGAACAAAATCAGGTGAATGCTAAGTGAAATTACAAGTATACTAGTGGCTTGTGCAGCAAATACTGCTGCAAACTAAGTTCGTTAGACATTCAAATAAAAATTTTTCAGATTTATTTTCAATGAAGAATACTTGTCTTTTTGATAGTTATTTGCTTCCATAATAAGGAAACATACTCCCTCTGAATGGTTTTTTTAGGCCAAATACTTTTTCTTGAACCTATCCAACTTCAGTTTTTTAGTTTCAAAGCGAAAACGCAAGTATCAATGTCAGGACGATAGCAGTAGCTATTTCAGGTCATTGTGGATTGTAGATAAAAGTTAAAAAAATGTCAGGTTTGCTAAGCTTTCTAGCAATAGCATTTTCGTGTAGAACTTGAAATGCAGAGCGTAAAATCATTTTATCCTACTAAGAGATCTTGCTGAAATGATCTGGAGACTACAAAATTTTCTAGGCCTCTTATTTTATCAGTAAGTAATACCTTTTGATCTTTCCTTAGGAACTGTAATTTTTGCGCTCTCTCGAGCCAATACTGAAGACAATGACGCATATCAATATCTACACTACACCGCCATTAGGAACTGTAATTTTTGCGCTCTCTCGAGCCAATACTGAAGACAATGACACATATCAATATCTACACTACACCGCCATTAAGTATATGAAAAAGACCCAACCCCACTGGGTTAATAAGTATAAAATATTTGATTTTTAATAACAATATTATTATCTTACTTAAGATATTCTCTACATTTACTTACATAACCACAAAACGTTTCAATTTCATGTCATCAATATAGCATCAATATTATGTACAATTAATGAAAAATAGATGCATCATGATATTAACTATAATAATATTTAATTTCTAAGGGTAATAATGTCATCAAACCACCTCAAGTTTCGTAGATTTGAATATCCAATATACAGCTGTACTCAGAAAATTATACACTGCAGAATCAGTTTTTAATAACAAATTGAATTGAGCTCTAAATATGTCGGCAATCCTGCAGGTCATGGCCTTCGTGTAATAGCCTATTGTTTATTGTAGTGTGTGTTTTGTTCTGAAATTCAATCAAGTCGGCCGTTATTGAATAAAATTAGTTCTCAAAACTGACAACAGATGGATTTTGGAAAATAGGAAAATGATGTAGGAAAATTGACATTTCACTGAAAACTACTACTTTTCCGAAAAACTTTAGGTTCCAAGCTTCAAAATGAGGGGCCATTTATTAAAATCCGTTCAGCCATTTTCCCGTAATTTCCATTACCAGTTCAAATTATATCTATAGATGTTGCAGAAGATATTTCAGAATATTCTACACCGATGTTCTTCTTGAATGAAGAGAGATGGACATCATTCGACATTATTTTTTGATAAATGATAAGATTAATACAACGTTTTCTTACAAACCTCTTACCCACGCATTATTTCTACAGGGGTATAGGCCTAAATCATATCCTTACACTGCCGATTTGTTTTCTTCAATGTGAAAGAGGTCGGATTTTCCCACTAAATACTCCCTTCACGACTCGTTATGCTGTGGTGCAGTATATGCCATGCACTGTATTAAAACAGGCGTGTAAATGCTGGTAACTAACGGTATTGAACTAGCTGAATATTTATTTTTAATGATACAATTGATATAAACAACAATAAAAAGCGAAATGCAAACTTCTCAGTAAAGACTTTCAAAAAATAGATTACTTACTTACAAATGGCTTTTAGAGAACCAAGAGGTTCATTGCCGCTCTCACATAAGCCCGCCATTGGTCCCTATCCTGAGCAAGATTAATCCAGTCCCTACCATCATATCTCATCTCCTTCAAATACATTTTAATATTATCCTCCCATCTACGTCTCGGCCTCCCCAAAGGCCTTTTTCCCTCTGGCCTCCCAACACACTACACATTTCTGGATTCACCGATACGTGCTACATGCCCTATCCATCTCAAATGTCTGTACTTATTATTTCTAATTATGTTAGGTGAAGAATACAATGCATGCAGTTCTGCGTTGTGTAACTTTCTCCATTCTCCTGTAACTTCATCCCTCTTAGCCCCAAATATTTTCCTAAGCATCTTATTCTCAAACACCCTTAGCCTCTGTTCCTCTCTCAAAGTGAAAGTCCAAGTTTCACAACCATACAGAACAACTGGTAATATAACTGTTTTATAAATTCTAACTTTCAGATTTTTTGAGAGCAGACTGGATGACGAAAGCTTCTCAATCGAATAATAAAAGACATTTTCAATATTTATTCTGTGTTTAATTTCCTTTTGAGTGTTACTTATATTTGTTACTGTTCGTTTAAGATATTTGAATTTTTTCACTTTTTCAAAGGATAAATTGCCAGTGTGTATATTTCCATTTCGTATTATATTCTGATCACGAGACATAATCATATACTTTGTCTTTTCGGGATTTACTTCCAAACCTATCTCTTTACTTCCTTCCAGTAAAATTCCCGTATTTTTGCTAATAGTTTGTGGATTTTCTCCTAACATATTCACGTCGTCCGCATGAACAAGCAACTGGTACAAATCTTGAATAATCTAATTTATCACTATGTACTCAAAGTCAATTAGTCGAACGTTTGTAAGGTGGACAGTAGCGTCTTCCTCTTCACTGATGCTAGTATGTGTTAGTAGAGGGAAAGGCCTGTCAACCAAATTGAAGTGAGATATAGTTTCTTACATTACTGTGATTCATTTACTGGTTTGAGCCAGTATGAAAAGAGATGCAGGAAAGTTATCTGTTCTGTCTGTAATTGTTGATTTTTTCTTATTATTTTCTCAATGATCAGATTTACAGTAAAATGAAAGGTATCGGAAGTTAATCTTATGAAATTTCAAATTTTCTTTTTATAATGTCTCTATTCTTGGAGAAAATAGTGTGCTATATTTCCCCCTCCCCCTTTTCTCTTTTGATGCAACCAAAGATGCTTTATTGCTATATGCATGGATGATTTCTCCAAAAAGTACATTGCATCTTTCTCAGTCATAGCTATGCTTTCAGAAAAAGTAACTTATCTTTATTTGTATCATATTTGTTTGAGATCAAAAATACACAATGGCACTCAAAATCAAGAATTGTCAGATTAACTTCTTCATGACTTTTATTTCATATAATAAAAACAGGATATTACAATGATAACAGTTTTATAAAAAGACTAGTGGCTTGTGCAGCAAATGCTGCTGCAAACTAAGTTCATTAGACGTTCAAATAAACATATTTCAGATTTATTTTCAATGAAGAATACCAGACATTCTGAAAGTTATTTGCTTCCATAATAATGAAAGATACTCTCTCTCGAGCCAATACTGAAGAGAATCACGCATATAAATATCTACACCACACCGCCATTAAATATATGAAAAAGACCCAACCCCACTTGATTAATAACTATAAAAATATTTGATTTTTAATAATATTATCTTACGTAAGTTTTATAGCTTTCAGTAATATATACTATATAGCCACCACTCAGTAAAATATAGAAATCAAAATCTAATTTAAGTTATTCTCTACATCTACTTATATAACCCCAAAACGTTTCACTTTCATATCATCAAGATAGCATTAATATGTTGCCCATTGTGCAACTCAAACCAAGAAATGGATTCGGAACACCTCAAAATCTGTGTTTCAGTGGCTGACCATGATAATATCTTTGAAAAATATTGGAGTGCAATAGGTCAAATGACTTTATTGTCAAACGCCTGCATTAGAAAACAACAACATATAGCATTAATATGTATAATTAATGAAGAATGGTCATATCACGGCATTAACTACAATAATATTTCATTTCTAATGGTAATAATGTCATCAAACCACCTCAAGTTTTGTAGTTTTTAATATGCAATATACAGCTGTACCCAGAAAATTACACACCACAGAATCGAACCTGTAAATTATTTTTAGTAAGTTAAGTTTTTAATAACCAATTTAATTTGAGCTCTAAATATGTCAGCATTCTTGCAGATCATGGCCTTCATGTAATATTGTTTACTGTAGTGTGTGTTTTGTTTCATTCTGAAATGCAACACTGCCGACTTGATGCTCGCTTCGCTTCTCCTGAATGCAATTAGCTAGTTCTCAAAACTGACGACAGATGGATTTTGGAAACTAGGAAAATTATGTAGGAAAATTGACATTTCACTGAAAACTACTATTTTTCCGAAAAACTTTGGGTTCCAAGCTTCAAAAATGAGGGGCCATTTATTAAAATCCGTTCAGCTGTTTTCCTGTAATTTGCATTACCAGTTCAAATTATATATATATATACAGTAGATTCGATTTGTTGTCAGATTTACATACTGCTGTGAATTAGGGCAAAGTACAGTACATAAAAACTGGATGGAATTTGTTAGAAATTGTACTTAAGTATTTCCCTCTTGTAATGAATGTGACTTTTATTGTTTGACAGGTAATGCAGGCACTGGACACAGTAAGAGAAAAAACACATGATACAAAAAGTGACAGAATGTTGAAAAAAATTGAAAGTGTAACAGACTCCATCCTTAATCCAGTTTTCTATGATATCACCAACATGTTCTCCAATGGAGCAATATTCTTTGTGGATGGCGACTCTTTGCTACTGAATATTGTTGGAGATACGAACTACGACCCACACAACGGTGGACAGCTGTTGCACTTCATTTACATATGCGAACGCCATTTACAACTTTTTACCAGAATGAACGGTGTTTTCAAAGTCGTATTCCTCAATATTTGGGACAAAATATTGGCTGACAAACCTGCACTTCTCCTAGCCAGGTCTGTACTCAAAGCACACTTGAAGTTTAATATGTCATGCGAAGTGTATGAATTTGATGTCATGTGGGATGACGACTTCAGAAAACTAATTGAGAGTTGCAAGTGTAGTTTTCTATTGACTGATCTCAAACTTTTGGACGTGTGCGCTCAAGTATTCCCCGACGATAATCAAATATTACAGACATTGTTCCATGTTACTATTGGCTACTGTCTTATGGGTTTGTCTCTTCCGTTAGTGGATATGAACTCTGTGGAATTGAAAGTTTCAACTTTGAATGCTTTCTATTGTTCACCTGGTCCAAAAGTGGGTCACAAAAGACTGAAAAAAATGTGGAATGCTGTCATTGATGCAATACAAAAGAAATTTGGGTCGTGTACACTTGAAAGAACTAAAGTTCTGCTGCCTGCCAAGTATATTGAAGGAGAAATACACGTGAGGCGTGCTCTCACTATTGCTGCAGCTGCACATCTTCATTGTCACGCACCAGAATCATACAAAGACTGGATTAGAGTGTTCCTTCTGTACTCAGCTGTCCTGGAAGTACTGCCTCTGAAGTTCCGAGGATGCGTGCCTGTTCATGGAAAGGCTACGGAAGACTATAAGCAGTTCCTATTCTCGCTTCAACAGTGTATGAACTCTGCTCTGCAGGAAGTCGTTAGCAACGCTAGAAGTGACAGTTTTAAGACTTTACCAGATCTCTGGCATGGCAATTTCTTTGTAACTGTTGTAGATTTTATTTCTAAACAGGAAAATGCAAATGAAATTAGAATAGGCATACATACTCAATCTGTATATGAAAGCCTAGTACAAGAAGTTGTAAATCTTTCAGGGAAACCACTGGCTAAGTATCCCATAACAGTGAATAAATTGAAGTGTTCCACAGAGAAAACACCGAAAACTAAGATAATTGCAAAAATATCTCCATCCCTGAAAAATGTCAAGCTGTTGGTGCCAATGAATTGCTTGCTGACAAACGAATTCTGCAAAAGTGTTCTACCGGAAATGAATTTTCCTGTGGAGGATGAATTCATACAAAGTATTATAACAAGAAATTCAACTTTTGAAGAGAAAAAACATTGGCATACAAAGAGACTGCTTACAGATCATTGTGATCGTATAAGAAATACTATACGAAAAGCTGCAGATAAGTATGAGGCAAGAAGGATTAACAGAGAAAGAAATAATTATGCATATTTTATGTCTCTATATGGATCTAGTATAGAAGGAAGATCACTTGATTCAAAGACTATAGTTTGTGAAAATTCATCCAATAAGAAAAGAGTCAAACAAAAGAAAGTGGGAAAGAAAGCTCAAAGTATAATAGAACAAAACATCAAGGACAAAGAAAAAAAGAAGGAAGTTTCTGACAGACAGTATTTCAGTGATGTTAATAAAAGATGTAATGACCTTATAAGAAAAGGAGAATACGAGAAAGCATTGGAGAATGTGAAAGTTGCAGAGGAACACATGAAGACTGGAAATACATTCCAGAAACTATTGATGTGTAAAGTGAAAATTCTCTGGTATCTTTGGGAAACGGAATGCAGAAATGTGACTAATGTCCGTGACAGAAATTTTCAGTATGCTAAACAAATATTTCAAGCAATTCGAAAGATCCTGAAGGACTTTGGAACCAATACATTGAGTAAGGATGAAGCCGAGAAGCTTGGACAATATTTGCAACAAATGGGTCTGCAGAGCATTGCAGAGAGATGGAAGTTGCCACAATCCTCAAAGAGCAATACTGAGTCATATACTTCAATCGGAATGTCTTCAGTTGATTTTCAACTTCTTCATCTTGGTGAAGATTTGGATAGGGACTTCGGTGGAGAACCAGATGTTAGAGTTGAAGGTTTCATACCTGACAAATGGCAACGAAAACTCTTTGACAGTATAGACAAACGCCAGTCTGTGCTCGTGGTTGCTTCCACTTCATCAGGAAAGACATATGCGTCCTACTATTGCATGGAAAAGGTTCTACGAGAGGGAGATGATGGTGTAGTGGTGTATGTTGCACCCACTAAAGCATTGGTGAACCAAGTAGCTGCAACTATCTATGCGAGATTCAAGAATAAAGCAATGCCAGATGGAAAATCAGTTTATGGTGTGTTTACAAGAGATTATCGCACTAATGCTCTCAATAGTCAGATCCTAGTCACAGTGCCAGAATGCCTTGAGTTACTTCTTCTCTCGCCACGAAGACATGACTGGGTACAAAGATTACAATACGTAATCTTTGATGAAATTCACTGTTTGGCAGGGCAGGCTGGCGGGTTTTCCTGGGAGTGTGGTTTGCTTCTAATTCGTTGTCCGTTTCTTGCACTGTCAGCCACAATTGATGAACCAGAAACTCTTCATGCTTGGCTTCAGAGTATGCAGACCTTCAAACAACAACAGGATGAAATGAATGGTTCCACAAAGTCTCATAACTGTTACAAAGTGAATCTAGTCGTGTACAGTGATCGTCACGCAGATCTCAAGAAGCAAGTTTACTGTGAAGATGGGAGGTTTATTGACATACATCCATATGCTTATGTGGATCAAGCTCTGATAATAGAGCGACAGTGCATACCACCAAGCATTTCTCTTTCTCCAGATGAAGTGCACCAGTTGTACAATGCAATGAAGATGGCAAAGCCACAGAATCATCAGATAGCTGAGCTTGATCCACAGACGTTCTTCTCGACATGTGAAAAGGGGTTCATTTCGAGGAATTTAGTCCGTAGTTATGAGAAAGAACTGAGGGAGCTGCTTGCGAGTTGGGCTTTGAACAATGATTCAGCTTTCCACAATGTTATACAAGAGCTAAAACCTGCGCAGACTGCAAACGAAAATGTAAGTGAAATGAGATTCATTTCTGAAAATTTTATACAATTTATTTGTAGGCTCAAAGAAGAAAACATGCTGCCAGCCATTGCCTTCTCGTACAATCGCAATTTGGTAGGTTTCTTTTTTGAAGAAGCCACAGAGTTCTATGCAAATGCTATGGAAGAATATGATGGCAATAATGAAACAGCGAGCGGTAAAGATCCTGATGATTCCAAACGAACAAAAAATGCTGCTGCAAAAGGTGAAAATGACTTCAGACTAAGTAGAGGTTACCGTGACAGAAATAAATTCACTAGATCATTGAATTTGCTTCACAGTGAAGGTAATAAACCTACAGCTCTAAAGAATGTAGGGTTAGCAGACCCAAAAGTAGTGGAATATATTGAGAAACGACTAATTGGTATTGGTTATAAGGATAGTGATTCATTTCCTTCTGGACTGCGATGTGGCATTGGCATGCACTTTGGTGGAATGAATGCAAAAGAGAGGAGTGCTGTTGAAATGCTTTTCAGGATGAAAATGTTGAACCTCGTGTTTGCTACTGGTACTTTGGCACTTGGAATTCATATGCCTTGTAAGACTGTAGCAATTATTGGAGACAGTCCATATATTAATCCTCTGCAGTTTCAGCAGATGTCAGGTCGTGCAGGCCGACGAGGATTTGACACGTCTGGTAATGTTGTGTTTATGGGACTTAACGAACGTAAGATGTGCACGCTACTCACAGGAAAACTGCCAAAAATGATTGGAAATTTTCCACTCAATGTGACCATGGTCTTACGTACTCTGCTTATGGTGACTGACATCACTTCTGAAGGCACCCACAAAGATGAAGCTACACGCCAAGCTATCTCCAGGTAAGGAATTTATCAATTTGTTTTAGTTTTATTTTTAATATTATATATTTATTTGAATGGTTTTAATTATGAATTATTTTTTAGAATAGTTTTTTTTAACATTTTCTGTTTGTGAATTTGCTTTGGGTTTAACAATTCTGGTTTCTATAATATCACAAATTGCCTACGCTGAATGTCATAAAAGAAAAACATTCCACAGGTGCATAGCAGGCACTGTCTCGTGCTGATAGTCGTCTTGGTCGCACAGATTCACTTTGTATTTCCTTGTTTTCCTTGTCGACTCCTTATTCTCCTTGTGTCCCCCTTGTTGTCCTTGTATTTCCCTTTTTTCTCCTTGTAATTTCTCATTGTTTCTTTGCAGGTACCCTTTTCTCCTTGTAATTTTGTTGTCCTTGTATTTCCCTTTTTCTCCTTGTAATTCCTCATTGTTTCTTTGCAGTTACCCTTTTCTCCTTGTAATTTTGTTGTCCTTGTATTTCCCTTTTTCTCCTTGTAATTCCTCATTGTTTCTTTGCAGGTACCCTTTTCTCCTTGTAATTTTGTTGTCCTTGTATTTCCCTTTTTCTCCTTGTAATTCCTCATTGTTTCTTTGCAGTTACCCTTTTCTCCTTGTAATTCTGTTGTCCTTGTATTTCCCTTTTTCTCCTTGTAATTCCTCATTGTTTCTTTGCAGTTACCCTTTTCTCCTTGTAATTTTGTTGTCCTTGTATTTCCCTTTTTCTCCTTGTAATTCCTCATTGTTTCTTTGCAGTTACCCTTTTCTCCTTGTAATTTTGTTGTCCTTGTATTTCCCTTTTTCTCCTTGTAATTCCTCATTGTTTCTTTGCAGTTACCCTTTTCTCCTTGTAATTCTGTTGTCCTTATATTTCCCTTTTTCTCCTTGTAATTCCTCATTGTTTCTTTGCAGTTACCCTTTTCTCCTTGTAATTCTGTTGTCCTTATATTTCCCTTTTTCTCCTTGTAATTCCTCATTGTTTCTTTGCAGTTACCCTTTTCTCCTTGTAATTTTGTTGTCCTTATATTTCCCTTTTTCTCCTTGTAATTCCTCATTGTTTCTTTGCAGTTACCCTTTTCTCCTTGTAATTTTTCTGTTCTCCTTGTAATTCCCCTTTTCTCCTGTTAAATATTGCTTGTTTGTAAACGAAACTCGAGCAGACAGGTTCGGACGTAAGTTTCTATGTGATTTTTTATTTTAAATATTATTTTCTTTTAAGTGAAATTAGTTGCTGGATATAGGACCTCTCTGAGAGTATGAATTAATTTTAACCTCAGTTACTACTGGAAGCAACTTCATGGATTTTGTTTCAGAACTTAATTGTTTTCCTAAACATGAAAGAAGTTGCGAACATAGAAATAATCGTACAACATTAATTTATGGGAGAATGTATTTGATAAAATAGACTGAAATTTGCATGAATAATACTTCAGTGATGTTGAATACTGATAAAAATGTATACCTAATTGTATCATTTTTTTTTCTTTTAAAAGAAAAGAACGAATTAGCTTTCAAAGAATTCAATGGAAAGACTTGATAAGATGAAAATTGTAACTTCTTAGGGCTGCTGGAATTAACCTTTATTGCACATGGGTCCACTTTACCGGACGCATGACATAGTATTTACTGCCTTAAGTTTATTGTGGTTTATCTCGTAAACCATTCAATATAGGACAGTGATTCAAAATACACATTGTAGGAGCAGTTATGAAGATATTATCCTACACACATTCTTGGAACCGACAATGTAGAGTATCCACCACCCACTTAACGAATATTTCACCCTTTTATCACTGCCAATGCTGTGCTATAAACCAATTTTCGGCAATCTAATGTAAAAGACTGCCTACAGATATTTGGAAAGTTTCAGAGAAAATACACAAATTCAATCTTCTAACACGATTTTTTTGTTTTTATGAATTAGGTAATTTGCTGGGAGACATCGTTATATATAGACTACTCTTATACTAAACCTGGAGTAATTTAAGCTTATTAATCAGATATGATTCTACTTACTGTTTTTTTTATATGCTCACCTGTATGTAATTTCTATTTTATACATATTTCATTGTTATTTTCCATCCAAAGATCATTAAGAATGCTGAATATTACTTAATATCTCATATCTTTCTTCAAATAGTGTTTATATGCCATGTTAATTTTCATTTGTTTTCATAAGTTAACAATGATGCACATTGGGAGCAACATATAAGGAATTATTGTCCTACACAATCCACGCTATATTCGCGTTGTTTTGAAATGATTAATCGAAGATGGTTTGCTTATTGTTTATTACACGCACATTAATTGTATGTAATTCCTATTCCATACGGTTTTTTTTTCCTATCCCAAGATCATTAAGAATGGTGAATAATATTCATGCTTATTTCCTGAATTTCTTAAAATATGTGGCATATTAGTTTTTATTTGTCGTTATTTACGTAAAAATGATGCGCCAAAAAATAATAATTTCGTACTCACTCCACATCCCTATATTCACATTTGTTTTTCAGAGATTTATTAAAGAATGTACCGGCATTTAAAAGACTATTAATTTAGAAACATTTTACATAAATCATCCTTGTGCCAAAAGAGAATGCTCCCTGTACCAAATTATATTAAAGAATGTACCGGTATTTAAAAGACTAATAATTTAGAAACATTTTACATAAATCATCCTTGTGCCAAAAGAGAATGCTCCCTGGACCAAATTATATTAAAGAATGTACCGGTATTTAAAAGACTAATTTAGAAACATGTTACATAAATCATCCTTGTGCCAAAAGAGAATGCTCCCTGGACCAAATTATATTAAAGAATGTACCGGTATTTAAAAGACTAATTTAGAAACATGTTACATAAATCATCCTTGTGCCAAAAGAGAATGCTCCCTGGACCAAATTATATTAAAGAATGTACCCGTATTTAAAAGACTAATAATTTAGAAACATTTTACATAAATCATCCTTGTGCCAAAAGAGAATGCTCCCTGGACCAAATTATATTAAAGAATGTATCGGTATTTAAAAGACTAATTTAGAAACATGTTACATAAATCATCCTTGTGCCAAAAGAGAATGCTCCCTGGACCAAATTATATTAAAGAATGTACCGGTATTTAAAAGACTAATTTAGAAACATGTTACATAAATCATCCTTGTGCCAAAAGAGAATGCTCCCTGGACCAAATTGTCGTATTTGCAGTTGTCATCAGTACTTTCTGAAATGGATAATAATATAATATAATTATGTTGTACGTAGCAAGATCTATTATTCAATTGATAGGTATTTTATGAAGTTGTCATGGCTGAGATATCTATTGTCAATTGCTTTTATTTGGCAGAAGGCCTTGACTGACGGGTATATAAGGACTGGCGCTCTTAGGGGTGGAGGTCGGGGTTTGAGATGGCCCACAAGCAACAAGTTATACTAAATATGTTTAGGATTAGTGTAAAACTGGCCTATGTCTCCTATAGTAGGCGGGACATAAGTAACATTCACCTTAATTTCATTTTCTCAGAGCTCTGACGATGTTGAACTGCTGCTTGGTGTACCAAACATTTCCAGAATTGAAGACTCAGATGAAGCATTACTTTTCCTTTTCTACACAGTTGCTCATGCTTCAGGTTTGTGTGAACTTTTCTGAATGTTTAGTGATAGATTACTATGATTATGATGATGATGATTATTATTATTATTATTATTATTATTATTATTATTATTATTAGCTGTGAAAGCTTTTAGCCACTGAGTTTACAATGAATTGCAAATGCACACTGTTCTGACAAATAATTTTCCAGTTATCATAAATTTCTAAAAATTTTGGGGGGTCTTCCTTCAAATTGTCCAAATATCTGAAGCCCAGGTCTTCCCAGTGGTCTTTCTTCTAAAGAAATTTCTATGGACATCCTCTCTTCTTCCTTCTGGAGCTCTTAGCACATGTCCAGTCCATCACAGTCTTCTTGCTATAATTATTCTGACACAATATCAGATCCGTTGCAAAAATATAATATTGACATATTAAATGAAGTACAGAATAGCCAACTTGTAATACATATTAAATTTCTAAATTATAGCCATCAGCTCAAAGAATTTGAGTGACCACAAGGATCCTGAATACAATAAAATGTACAATATAATGTGATGTGATACATTAAAGAAAAAAGAAAGTTAATTGGTGAAGGCAAATATAAGTGGATTAATTGAAATAGAGATGATGATGTAATATTTGAAGAGAATCCTTGATAATAGTTATAAGAATAGACATTACATAATCAAAAGGAATGTGAAGTTCCTTAAGATAATTCCATGTGAATTTTGTAATTGAACCTCTACTGCCAAACAGCAAACCAATGACAGACCATTGTTTAAGAGGGACGTTGTACTTTTGAGAAAGATAAGGCAGACAAGGTTCATATATGGACTTCTTCTCAATATCAACTTCGGTGGCCTGATTTAGGTTTCTTTCGAAACGGATAGTAGGGTCAAGAACAAGAGCCCGTTTTAAGTGTCCGTTGATAGCAATAATGTCTGCCCATCTAAAAGAACCATCTGATGGTACACAATGTACTTCCTCATGAATCTCCCAATTTAAAGTTTTTAACGATATCGTCAAAGCATGTCGTACACGATGATGTCTAGCATTGATCAGCAGCTCGCCTTTGGGGCATTGTCCAAGCACGTGTCCAAGTGTTTCAAGCTCGCTACAGTCTGGATGACGGCAGCGGGTTGTGCTTAGAGTTCTGCCCGGTATTGCGCGAACCGCCGAAATATTGCTTGACATTTTTAAAGCATTGGTCCATTCTGAGGAAGATAGGCCCTTTCGATTGCTTACCCATGAGTTAGCCTTGGGGAGATCACTATAAACAATAACCCCTTTACCACGCAAGGTATGGTTTGTCCAAGTTTGGAATGCGTCATTTCTTAAGTGTTTACGAATTTTACGACCTGACCAGTTGATAGCATCAATAGTTGTGATATTCAATTTTGACAGAGCAGAAACTTTTTCGCTTACAAGGTCCCTAACATTGTGGAGATGGGAGTCATCAACACGAAGAAGAGTATTACGGATATTTATGTGTTGCACATAAGCTTCCCAAGATGCTTTCATTAACGAAAGACCACGATATTTTTTAGGGGAGTAAAGCATTCCGTCTGGGCAGTCATGAGGAAGACCAATAAGCTCTTTGCATGCTCCTCTGGTAACTTTATCTAAATCATTAAGAAATTTGGTTTTGATTTGGTAGAGTGGAGCACACTGTAAGGGATAAGTAAGAGTGGGCCAGAGATATTGATTCATAATTGTGACCTTCTGATCAGGTTTTAATAAAGGAGAGAGACAGAGTTTAGAGATATTTTTACTGAATGTGGTAAAAACTGCACATTCATCAAAAACGATTTCATCATTAAAATTAATACCAAGGTATTTAATACGGTCATTAGGATTAGAAATGGATTGAATGAGCGAACCATTAGTGGACATGACATTAAACTGGGATAAGACACCACTTTTAATCGCTATTAAATTGCACTTGCTAGGGTTAATAGCCAAACCAAGGGTAGAAACATATATCAAATCTTGCATGTTATCTGGATGTACATAGCATTCCATAGTATTAAGTTACTGCAGACTATTTTATATTAGTTTATCTTTTCCCAGCCGTCAAAAGATTAATGTTAAAGTCCTTTTGCACATTCACATCTGTTTTTCGTCACTAGGTATTTCTTGAGTGATCGAAGCTTCTCTTTGAAACCTTCGATCCTTTATCCCCATGTCACACAGCTTTCTTCTGACAGTTCATGCTTATACTTTCCTATATATCAAAATGAACTCACTTGGCCTTTGAATAACTGCTGGTAATGTGCAATGTTCACATGCTGATGTTTTAAGTTTTCGTAGATTCCTGCAGTTTAGCTAACTCTTCCGACCCATTTTCCTTAACTTTGTGAATGATAAATCTGTTTTTTTGTCATCCACCTGTATTATTCGCGTTACTTTTTTTTATTTTCAGCTCGTTATGAAAGCGATATTTAACTCACGTGGTGTGATAAGATAAGTTTTTCTACCCTGTCTCTAAAAACATGTTGTCAGTTTATCACTAGCAAACGACTTTTATATAAGAAATACCAATGAATTGTTCCATAGGGACAAGTCTCCTGGCATAGATTTAAGTAAATCCCATACAATATTGTGACCATCCTTGTTATGAATGTTATAGAAGTTAGGTTTTCTGTCCATGTATGGTAAGAAACTGAATTATCTCGTAAAGAATGTATAAAACAGCATTAGTAGGGTTGCACTAAAAATAGAGCCTACATCTTTATAAAGTAGTATAATGGATATGGAATAAATTAAACTGGACCTAAATTCCTGCTAAGGAGGCAGTTTCTGATCTCTCCCGATGTTTTATACTGGGAAGTAGATAGTTACACCAGCATATAGGTAATTAAGTATGGACACTTCGAGTCGGTACCTTTGATGTAGCCGGACTGATTTCAATGACCTTCAAGCCAGCTAGAGCGTGAGATTCTGCTTTCTCCCTAGAGTTGGCGCTGACATCACACCAGCTAGCAGTCGACACAGCGGAAATATAACACATATAATTAATACATCTAGGTACATTATGTACTCAAAATAAATTGGATCCATAAAATAATAAATCCGTCATTAACTGTAATGTCTAGACTCTAGAGTTCCTTTATAATGAGAGTTGAGACGTTGACCCCCAACAACAATTAAAATATGTAATGATTTGATAGCACTGAAAATGGAAAAACAAAACTCTTATGACAAGTAAAACCATATACCTATATTATATTATATACGAATATTAAACGAATTCGATTCTTAATTTTATAATGTATTATATTATTTTATAATATAATTTATTAAAATTATTATTACAATTAGTTCGTCACTGAGAAATAAGGAAAAGCTGTTAACTTGAATTTATTTGAAGCAAAGTGTTACTGGATTATGCAATAAGGTAGGCGATGTTTGGATCCTGTGTCTCAACTCTATAAGCAACTATTATCTTGGCGCATGCTCGATTACACTACCTCTAGCGCTTGAAAGTGGAACTAAACGCTGGCGCACAGAGAAACAAAACACAGGAAAATTCGCTCAGTGTCCATTCTTTATAATCCCTATTCGCTGATTACACTGTTAGAGGATGAACACATATTCGTAATATATTTCATTATGTAATGTTGGCTGTCTGTGTTTCTCTTTTAAGGGTTTGTTGGATGACGAAGGAAAGCCACAATTTATGACCGGCATTGTTACACATCTCAATTACCATGAGCCTGGAAACCTGGCATTTGTGTACCTCTGGAAATCTGGAGTCCTCAGGAAGATCTGCAAGAAAGAAGATGATGGCAGAATCTCGAAAGAGACCCAGATGACATTAATTGTTGTGCTCAGCTACTTATTTGCAATTCATCCACTTCACAGTAAGATGGAAACGGCGAAGTTCGAGAATTCAAAAGTAGTGTTGCCTCCTCTCCCGCCAAAAGTTAGGGAGGTAAATATTGACAAACAACAATACTTTGTGTGTCTGCTTCAATTGTTTCCATGTAGCTGCTACAGTAAATTGTCTCTCTTGTGGGCAGGATGTCTTATAGTGAATGTTAGGACCACATCAAAAATGGAAATAAGTCTGCATGTCTCTTCTTCTAATTTCAATACATCATATGTATGTCACAGGTAATGCAACTGGTAATACGTAAAGAGATTCAGTACCTGCCCCTGCAGAGATATCGGTTCGTGACAATTCGCCACAGATAGACAATTTGCCACAGATAGACAATTTGCCACAAATAGACAATTTGCCACACCGTCCATTATCCAAAAATGGGACCGTAACAATTTATTTAAATGTGAATTAGTGGCAAATATGATAAGTTTCAAGTTGTCCTCCAGTTCAAAATACAACAACCACCTTTCTTAGTGTGTCTGTCGGCTATAACGTTCAGTTCGTCAGTATTCCTTGCTTCAGGTGGTAGGTACAGCTTCCTGGCACGGCGCACAGTTTTTTTAATAGAAGGTTTCTTCGGTAGATTCACATTGGCTTCGCTTGCAATACGCTGTAACTCATTTTGAATAATGACAGACGTTGGTTCTCGGGAAGTCCCCGCCCTTGCCTTCATGTTCTCTACACATTCCTTTGCCTTAATCCTTCCCCAGTCTGCAGAATGATTCTTGTGTTCAGACGGTTCTTTGACGACACTGCTTCCATCTTCTGATAACGTGACTGTTGCATTACACCGCCACGCATGTCACAGCGACAAACAACTCCATTCTTATTTTCTCTAAGTCTCGTGTACATGTAGCCAAGATATATTAATTTTTCAGAGCCTCTTTCTGATTTTGTGAAGCGAATTTCTTCCCCCATAGTTCCTATTTAGTTTACAGCTTCTTGATTTGTCTTGTGTTACCATAGAAATATATTATAAATTGTTGCGAATTTGAGTATTGCCTTAAATTTTAATGTGTGGCTAATTGTCATTGATACGAATTTCAATTATGTGGCGAATTGTCTTTGATACGAATTTCAATTATGTGGCGAATTGTCTTTGATACGAATTTCAATTATGTGGCGAATTGTCTTTGATACGAATTTCAATTATGTGGCGAATTGTCTTTGATACGAATTTCAATTATGTGGCGAATTGTCTTTGATACGAATTTCAATTATGTGGCGAATTGTCTTTGATACGAATTTCAATTATGTGGCGAATTGTCTTTGATACGAATTTCAATTATGTGGCGAATTGTCTTTGATACGAATTTCAATTATGTGGCTAATTGTCATTGATACGAATTTCAATTATGTGGCGAATTGTCTTTGATACGAATTTCAATTATGTGACGAATTGTCTTTGATACGAATTTCAATTATGTGGCTAATTGTCATTGATACGAATTTCAATTATGTGGCGAATTGTCTTTCATACGAATTTCAATTATGTGGCTAACTGTCTTTGATACGAATTTCAATTATGTGGCTAATTGTCATTGATACGAATTTCAATTATGTGGCGAATTGTCTTTGATACGAATTTCAATTATGTGGCTAATTGTCATTGATACGAATTTCAATTATGTGGCTAATTGTCTTTGATACGAATTTCAATTATGTGGCGACTTGTCTTTGATACGAATTTCAATTATGTGGCTAATTGTCATTGATACGAATTTCAATTATGTGGCTAATTGTCTTTGATACGAATTTCAATTATGTGGCTAATTGTCTTTGATACGAATTTCAATTATGTGGCGAATTGTCTTTGATACGAATTTCAATTATGTGGCGACTTGTCTTTGATACGAATTTCAATTATGTGGCTAATTGTCTTTGATACGAATTTCAATTATGTGGCGAATTGTCTTTGATACGAATTTCAATTATGTGGCGAATTGCCTTTGATACGAATTTCAATTATGTGGCGAGTTGTCTTTGATACGAATTTCAATTATGTGGCGACTTGTCTTTGATACGAATTTCAATTATGTGGCGAATTGTCTTTGATACGAATTTCAATTATGTGGCGACTTGTCTTTGATACGAATTTCAATTATGTGGCGAATTGTCTTTGATACGAATTTCAATTATGTGGCGAATTGTCTTTGATACGAATTTCAATTATGTGGCGAATTGTCTTTGATACGAATTTCAATTATGTGGCGAATTGTCTTTGATACGAATTTCAATTATGTGGCGAATTGTCTTTGATACGAATTTCAATTATGTGGCGAATTGCCTTTGATACGAATTTCAATTATGTGGCGAGTTGTCTTTGATACGAATTTCAATTATGTGGCGACTTGTCTTTGATACGAATTTCAATTATGTGGCGAATTGTCTTTGATACGAATTTCAATTATGTGGCGACTTGTCTTTGATACGAATTTCAATTATGTGGCGAATTGTCTTTGATACGAATTTCAATTATGTGGCGAATTGTCTTTGATACGAATTTCAATTATGTGGCGAATTGTCTTTGATACGAATTTCAATTATGTGGCGAATTGTCTTTGATACGAATTTCAATTATGTGGCGAATTGCCTTTGATACGAATTTCAATTATGTGGCGAGTTGCCTCTATGGCCGGTTGTCCCCAACCCCAGAGATATGACGTAATTGCCGCAAGCCACGCGATTTGCCAACCTCTGCTTTACATCAAGCATCAACATCCACTTAACTGCCTCAGTTGATGTGCTTTCTAAGATTAAATTTCAGGCAAACACATACACAACACAGCATGTCATAGTAATTTGTTTCGCTTGTTAATTTGAAAGCATGGAATAGCAGTATTATGTAATTTAATTTGTCATCGTGTAGCTGTACTCTGCATAAGTAGTATGTTAATTTTGTCAATCTGAAAGCTGTTAGGTTACTAATACTCACGCCTGCTACTGGATTTTTCTTCATTTGGCCATTGTATCTAGTGGATTCATCCCTCCTACATTTTGAGTGGCTAGTTAGAGTGAAGCGTTTTGAATTAAGAGCAATAATTATATAATATTCTTATTGAATTTGGTATTCCAAAGAAACTAGTTCGATTAATTAAAATGTGTCTCAGTGAAACGTACAGCAGAGTCCGTATAGGCCAGTTTCTATCTGATGCTTTTCCAATTCACTGCAGGCTAAAGCAGGGACATGCACTATCACCTCTACTTTTTAACTTCGCTCTAGAATATGCCTTTAGGAAAGTTCAGGATAACAGAGAGGGTTTGGAATTGAACGGGTTACATCAGCTTCTTGTCTATGCGGATGACGTGAATATGTTAGGAGAAAATCCACAAACAATAAGGGAAAACGCGGAAATTCTACTTGATGCAAGTAAAGAGATAGGGTTGGAAGTAAATCCCGAAAAGACTAAGTATATGATTATGTCGTGTGATCAGAATATTGTACGAAATGGAACTATGAAAGTTGGAGATTTATCCTTCGAAGAGGTGGAAAAATTCAAATATCTTGGAGCAACAGTAACAAATATAAATGACACTCGGAAGGAAATTAAACGCAGAATAAATATGGGAAATGCCTGTTATTAATCGGTTGAGAAGCTTTTGTCATCTAGTCTGCTGTCAAAAAATCTGAAAGTTAGAATTTATAAAACAGTTATATTACCAGTTGTTCAGTATGTCTGTGAAACTTGGACTCTCACTTTGAGAGAGGAACAGAGATGGAGGATTTCTGAGAATAAGGTTCTTAGGAAAATATTTGGGGCTAAGAGGGATGAAGTTACAGGAGAATGGAGAAAGTTACACAATGCAGAGCTACACGCATTGTATTTTTCACCAGACATAATTAGGAACATTAAATCCAGACGTTTGAGATGGGCAGGGCATGTAGTACGTATGGGCGAATCCAGAAATGCATATAGAGTGTTAGTTGGGAGGCCAGAGGGGAAAAGACCTTTAGGGAGGCCGAGACGTAGATGGGAAGATAATATTAAAATGGATTTGAGGGAGGTGGGATATGATGGTAGAGATTGGATTAATCTTGCTCAGGATAGGGACCAATAGCGGGCTTATGTGAGGACGGCAATGAACCTCCGGGTCCTTAAAAGCCAGTAAGTAAGTAATTATTCTCTACTGAACTATGTAATTTTAAGATGTCATTATTCGTGGTGAATTTAAGGACAAATAGTTACAAATATCTTCAGATAAGATTTTTTAGCTGAACATTGATAAGGTGCAAGGAATACACTACGTACAATAATTCACCTCAATCACTACTTTCATCGAATGTCAATTTACGGCATCCTCATTCAATTTCCTCTGAACCTGAAGATTCCTCTAGCTCTTCTACTACTGTAAGAAACACTCAAGACTCAATGAACCAACTTGCATATTTTAATAAAGTCTTTCTTCTCACTAAACTCATGAAAATAGTAGGCACTATTAATATTAATTTATAATATAATACAGTATATGTATTTCGTCATAGCATTTCTTGCATGTAATGGTGGTCCTCACATTTTCACGTATACGGTGCCACCATTAACAATCATTACAAATAACACTTATTTGCAGTTAAAACTACCCTATTCTAACTAGCTACTTCCCCTCTTACTGTTCAGTCCATCATCTGTAATCTTGTTTTTGCTATTCATTACTTATTCACTGGTTCACATACAGGGTGTTAAAAAAAGTATCTAATATTTTGGGAGGTGATAGTATGAATCAAAACAAGAAAATAATGTCTAATAAACATGGGTCCTACGACACGTACTTTCTGAGATCTGAACACTTGTTCATAGGAGGTGCTCAATGTGACGTCCATTTATGGCAATGCATTCCTCTGCCCTACAATACAGCACTTTTCTTGGTATCTTCAACCAGGTCTAGATAACACTCTTTCTTTTGCTTCTATTGGATTATTTACGAATGACTTTCAAGGAACCCGGTGGTTCAGTGCCGTCCTCACAAAGCCCACCATTGGTCCCTATCCTGAGCAAGATTAATCCAGTCCCTACCACCATATCCCATCTCCCTAAAATCCAATTTAATATTATCCTTCCATCTACGTCTCGGCCCCCCCCCCAAGGCTCTTTTCCCTTCAGGTCTTTCCACTAACACACTATATTATATGCATTTCTAGATTCACTCATATATATGCTACATGCCCTGCCCATCTCAAACGTCTGGATTTAATGTTCCTAATTATGTCACAATGTGTGCAGTTCTGTGTTGTGTAACTTTCTCCATTCTCCTGTAACTTCATCCTTCTTAGCCCCAAATATTTTTCTAAGCATCTTATTCTCAAACACCCTTAACCTCTCGCAAAGTGAGAGTCCAAGTTTCACAATCATATAGAACCCGTAATAGAACTGTTTTATGAATTCTAACTTTCAGCATTTTTCAGAAATTTAAATGCAATAACATTTCTCATACACTCATTCACTCGTTGTAAGCAAAATAACTATATGAATTATAATAGTAATAATAATAGTGTAAAGAGATAGGTTTGGAAGTAAATCCCGAAAAGACAAAGTATATGATTATGTCTTGTGACGAGAATATCGTACGAAATGGTAATATAAAAATTGGAAATTTATCTTTTGAATAGGTGGAGAAGTTCAAATATCTTGGAGCAACAGTAACAAATATAAATGATACTCGAGAGGAAATTAAACACAGAATAAATATGGGAAATGCCTGTTATTATTCGGTTGAGAAGCTTTTATCATCCAGTCTGCTGTCAAAAAATCTGAAAGTTAGAATTTATAAAACAGTTATATTACCGGTTGTTCTGTATAGTTGTGAAACTTGGACTCTCACTTTGAGAGAGGAACAGATATTAAGGGTATTTGAGAATAAGGTTCTTAGGAAAATATTTGGGGCTAAGAGGGATGAAGTTACAGGAGAATGGAGAAAGTTACACAACACAGAACTGTACGCATTGTATTCTTCACCTGACATAATTAGGAACATTAAATCCAGACGTTTGAGATGGGCAGGGCATGTAGCACATATGGGCGAATCCAGAAATGCATATAGAGTGTTAGTTGGGAGGCCATAGGGAAAAAGACCTTTGGGGAGGCCGAGACGTAGATGGGAAGATAATATTAAAATGGATTTGAGGGAGGTGGGATATGATGATAGAGAATGAATTAATCTTGCTCAGGATAGGGACCAATGGCAGGCTTATGTGAGGGCGGCAATGAACCTCCGGGTTCCTTAAAAGCCAGTAAGTAAGTAATAACATTTCTCATACATTCTGGTTTATCCTCATTCACTCGTTGTAAGCAAAATAACTATATGAATTAATAATAATAATGCTCCTCCTTTGCACAGGTGTTGGAAATGTACAACAACGAGGTGAATTACATATTTGACAATTACTTCAGAAATGTGACAATGCAGATTGAAAAGGAAATGGGTCCAGATACTTCACTCCCATTGTCACGTGTAAAATTTGAACCTCAAGAAACGTTCTGTCCAGCAACGGAAGGTAATATCAATATTATGTTGGAATGTAACTTAAAAATTTAACCCAATGGTTGATATTCATCTGTATTTATACTAGTGGCTTGTGCAGCAAATGCTGCAAACTAAGTTCATTAGACGTTCAAATAAAAATTTTTCAGATTTATTTTCAATGACGAATACCAGACATTCTGAAAGTTATTTGTTTCCATAATAATGAAACATACTCCCTCTGAATGGTTTTTTTATGCCGAATACTTTTTCTTGAACCTATACACCTTCAGTTTTTTAGTTTGAACGCGAAAACGCAAGTAACAATGTCAGGACGATCAGTGAGTTTTTCATGTGGGAGTAAAGTAGTAGCTCTTACAGGTAATTGTGGATTGTAGGTGAGAGTTAAACAAATGTCAGGTTTGCTATGCTTTCGAACTATAGACATAGCATCTTGGTATAGCTGCTGCATGTAAAGCTTGAAATGTAGAGGGTAAAATCATTTTATCCTGCTAAGAGATCTTGCTGAAATGATCGTAAGACTACAAAATCTTTTAGGCTTCTTATTTTATCAGTAAGTAATACCTTTTCGTCTTTCCTTAGGAGCTTTAATTTTTGCGCTCTCTCGAGCTAATAGTGAAGAGAATCACGCATATAAATATCTACACCACACCGCCATTAAATATATGAAAAAGACCCAACCCCACTTGATTAGAAACTATAAAAATATTTGATTTTTAATAACATTATTATCTTACGTAAGTTTTATAGTTTTCAGTAACATATACTTACTATATATATACTACATAGCCGCCACTCAGTAAATTATAGAAATCAAGATCTATTAAAGATATTCTCTACATGTACTTACGTAACCTCAAAATGTTTCACTTTCATATCATCAATATAGCATTAATAGTATAATTAATTAAAAATAGTCAAATCATGGCATTAACTATAATAAAAATTAATTTCTAATGGTAATAATGTCATCAAACCACCTCAAGTTTTGTATATTTTAATATCCAATATACAGCTGTAGTCAGAAAATTACACACCACAGAATCAGACCTGTAAATTATTTTTAGCAAGTGTCGAAGTTTTTAATAACCAATTTAATTTGAGCTCTAAATAGCTATGTCAACATTCTTGCAGATCATGGCCTTCGTGTAGTATTGTTTACTGTAGTGTGTGTTTTGTTTTATTCTGAATTGCGATTAGTGACAACAGATGGATTTTAGAAAACAGGAAAATTATGTTGAAAAATTGACATTTCACTGAAAACTACTATTTTTCGGAAAAACTTTGGGTTCCAAGCTTCAAAATGAGGGGTCGTTTATTAAAATCCGTTCAGCCGGTTTCCCGTAATTTCCATTACCAGTTCAAATTATATATATATACTGTATATATTTATTATTATTATTATTATTATTATTATTGTGACATACTGCAACATGAATTTTTTTTTCTTAAGTGATAATATAATTGAATGTATGTTACAGGTCCCATGGATCTTGAGAAATACATCATGGACACATGCAACCAAAATACCATTTGTTCCTCCTTTGCCGCCCTGTCTGGCCATTCAGACGATGGATTGTATTCCTCTTCAGATACGATTACCAACATCCGCCATCAGGTAAACAAGAATCGTATTCAGAAGTAGACCTAGTTATTTCATCATTCAGGACATGGTTCAATACCCGAAAGTGCACTTCCGAATATTCAGTGACGCTAAAAAAATCAGTATACATGTGTGAAATTTTTACGTAATTTTTCGTATGTCTGAAATAATCTTTCTTATCATCTAATATATAAAATTGAATGTGGGTATGTATGTATGTTCTCAATACAAATCTACACGCTTTGACCGATATTTGCCAAAGTTTGCACATTTAACTTTAAGCCCGCCATTGGTCCCTATGCTGAGCAAGATTAATCCAGTCTCTACCATCATATCCCACCTCCCTCAAATCCATTTTAATATTATCTTCCCATCTACGTCTTGGTCTCCCCAAAGGTCTTTTTCCCTCTGGCCTCCCAACTAACACTCTATATGCATTTCTGGATTCGCCCATACGTGCAACATGCCCTGCCCATCTCAAACGCCTGGATTTAATGTTCCTATTATTTGTAATTATTTGCCACTAAAATATTGTGCTCTATCTCCATTTCATAACGTGTAATTTTGATTCCGCAGGTATTCACGGATGTGAAAGTGGTGCCGCTTGTGGAAATGGACACCACGTACAATGGTTATGCGTGGGACTTCTACAACCACGGAAATCAAAAAGCTATGCGGAGCGACAATAAATTGAAACAAGGAGATGATTTTAGTCTACTTCTTGATTTCCTATTGGTGCTGAAAGTTATCAAGACTACTCTGGAAGAATTCCAACCAATTGATGAGGATGATGCAGTGTTTAAAACTTTCTCAATTATAGAACAGGAATTTCGTTCGAAATTTGAGAAAGCTTATTATAACATACGTGGCCTTCATAACTGAACTTGGAAGTAGTAAGTATTTTTTCATTGGCATATCTCCTGAGGTGTATGCAGTGTTGCTATAAACATTATGATCATAAAACCTTTGTTCCATGCACTTAACCTTCAATCACAATAACTTGCAAGATTCGCTGATATTCAGTGTCTGTTAATATAAATTTATTTTAGAGATTGAGGTAATTTGCATTTTTCTCCGTTGTAAAATTTAAGAATTGCATTTTTCTGGAATTTATAAGATTAATATTCCTTGCAATTACTTCAATTTTTATTTATTTTATAACGAAGTATTGTGACAGATGACCTTGTGAAAAATAAATAGCACATGAAGCTACAAAATACAATAATCACTGAAATAGCTGCAGGAACCTAAATGTGACATTGGTGCGTTTATTATGTGTGTGATATAACCATAGAATGCATACAAAAATTATATTGTACTATTTTAATTGACTTTGTTTTAAATTGAAATTGTTGAAATTATACACTTTTGGAGGTGATAATACAAATGAAGCAACACTGCATGACATACAGAGATTATGTATTGTAGTAGAGATATTCCTTCCTACTTAAAAAGGAAAAATTTTAAATGTTTCAAACCAATTTTTGAAACTGCCACAAAAATGGGCCCCACCATATAATCAAAGGGATACAGAGTAGTTTACTGTTTACATCTTCAATATATTAAATGAGCTAAAACAAAGTTAGAACTTCCAAGAGAAAAGATATTCAACCTACTAGTTTTATTCTTCGTATTTTTGAGTCCCAATGTTTAATTTCCGATTGTAGTAACTTGACAAGAGTTTTTAATTCTAGTCACATTAAAGTGTGCATTGTGAAATAATACCAGCTGTTTACAACTTCTTTTTATATCAAATTCTTTCAGTGTTAGATCTAAGATTTCTGCAAAAATGTATTAATTTTTTAATATTTTATTTTGTGTAGTGTTGTTTTTAAGAGTAATTCTTTACTTCCTATGATATTCTTAAAAATAAGGTTGAGACTGTATTTCTTTTGCTGCTGTTAATTTTATATGTCTGTTTTATTTACATTTCAAGTGGGCAGTGATAACTTCATTACACACAATAATTACAATTAATACACAATAATTGATAATAATAACTGTTAAAATAACCTAATTAATAAGTGAACCTAATTTTCCATTACAACCTACTTAAGTTTCACATTGGTTCTGATACTCTTTCACATTACTCTCATCTCACTCACTACACTGGCACTATGATACATTTCACTGACACTGTAAACCATAACTTCACACAATAAAACAATTAATATACATGTGATGCACAATATATAATTACAATTAATAATAATAGTTAAAATAACCTAATCAATAAGTGAACCTAATTTTCCATTACAATCTACATATCGATCGTCTAGTTCAAAAGTGCGACAACTCAAAAAAACAAGTTTTGAGATATCTTCAGTTGAAAGTTTCAAATAAATCACTTAGAAAGGAACAGAGTTCTGGTTCATAACCACGACAATTAGAAATGGGTCAGTATTTAGGACGAGTATATCACAATCTTCCAGTTCATTATTAATACATTTCGAAATGTACTATAATGAATTAGTAAAGTCCATAGTTATAATTATTTCTAAAGCAGTTTATTTAGTTTCTTTCTTTTTGGTTGTAAATATGACTTATCTCAATATTGAATCGGAAAGAGCTCCGAAAGGGGCCTTCAGTAGTATAAATAACTAAAAAATGGCAATTTTTTAGTTGTTGCACTTTTGAAGTGGGCAATCGATATGTATAGTCTTACTTAAGTTTTACATTGGTACGGATACTCTTTCACTTCACTGTCATCTCACTCACTGCACTGGCACTATGACATATTTCACTGACACTATAAATTATCACTGATCGAAACTATTCACTGCTACTGTAAACCGTAGCTCCATACAATAAAACAATTGATACATAATTACAATACACAATAATTACAATTAATAATAATAGTTTAAAATAACCTAATTAATAAGTGAACCTAATTTTCCATTACAACCTACTTAAGTTTCACATTGGTACTGATAATCTTTCACTTCACTTATTGCACTGGCACTATGACATATTTCACTGACACTATAAATCATCACTGATCGAAACTATTTACTGCTACTGTAAACCGTACCTCCATACAATAAAACAATTGATACATAATTACAATACACAATAATTACAATTAATATTAATAATAGTTTAAAATAACCTAATTAATAAGTGAACCTAATTTTCCATTACAACCTACGTAAGTTTCACATTGGTACTGATAATCTTTCACTTCACTCATTGCACTGGCACTATGACATATTTCACTGACACTATAAATCATCACTGATCGAAACTATTCACTGCTACTGTAAACCGTAGCTCCATACAATAAAACAATTGATACATAATTACAATTAATAATAATAGTTTAAAATAACCTAATTAATAAGTGAACCTAATTTTCCATTACAACCTACTTAAGTTTCACATTGGAACTGATAATCCTTCACTGCACTGGCACTACGACATATTTCACTGACACTATACAACACATTTGACTGACTCTATAAACTATTCACTGTCACTGTAAACCGTAATTTCACTGACTCACTTCGCTGATACAACAGTTCAAATAAGACAACATAATATGTGATATATCTGTAACATAATGCAGCTGTGATGTACAATGGCAAGGTTTTATTTATGGTCTTTAATATTGATAGTATATCAGAAGTAATAATTATTGAATAAACGTACCTCCCCAAGGGTAGCTTCTTTTTGAAAATAATAATCATAATACTGAAAATACAAATGTTTATTTTTATTTGTTTAGTGTGCTGTATCTTTCGGCAGCTACCCTTGAGGGATTTATATATATTCTATTCATTGAAATATATTACCTGTAGACCTGTTCAATTAGCATCAATGGTACAATTCAGATCTGTATTTTTATATAATCAGTAGTGTTTTTTTTAACGATTTCCATTCATTTTATGTTGAATTGTCAAGAAAGGCTGTTCAGTAAATGATAAAGCTATATACTTACACATAATTTGGAGTAATGAAGAATGTTGAATATTTCAATGGTACATTTGCAAAGAGAAAATGTTATTATTATTATTATTATTATTATTATTATTATTATTATTATTATTATTAACAGCAGCATACAAAATAAGTATCTATACCATATAGTGTCCATTCATCTGGGGCATATTTCTATAAGGAACATCATGCTATACAGCTCTGTAAAGGACATTGGAACACATTTCTTCTCATGAATAGTAGAGAGTTGTTTAATGTCAAAATTTTTAACCAGCAATAAGTATGTTTTAAATTAATAGTATGCTCAACAGTAACTACATTGTGGTTGGTATATGATTTAATAAAATATTGCAGATTTGTCATATTTTGAATAATATTGCAATAACATGATTTATAAAGCCATGCTTTAGTAATTATTTTAACAGTCAGTTTGTTTAACTTTTTTCCTGACATAAACTTGGGAAAAAATTCTGTTTGCAGAGTAGAGATAATATTTAAAAATCATGTTTTCGATATGTTATTGTCCAGTGTATAATCATATATTATGTATGAGAATTAGACTGAAAACTTTTGGGAAGGAAATATGTTAGAATGTTTGTGATAATGGTTTTACATGTTTGTAATGTGTGTGTTGGGTTGGGGATGATCTGTTTCTAGAGTCTTCCTGGTATGTTATTTTTTGTCTTAATAGGCCTATTAACTGCATCTTCTTTATTATGTAATTAGAGTTTATTAACAATTAAAGAAACAAGAAACTAACATTTTTAAGTCACTTATTCTGAATGACAAAAATTCATTCCTCACCCAATACTCATACACGTCTGAAGCTAACATTGTAACATACATCATAAATATGTGATACATTTGTTGTATTTGGGACCTATTTGAAATAAATAAGAGAGTTTAATTTTTCATTATCTATAGGCTAATAATGAACATTTCTCCTTATTACTTTTTCCTTATTTTATTGACTGTGGCAACAAACTCGTATAATTATCATTCTCCTTTTCCCTGATTGGTGGGTGAACTAATTGCAGGTCAAATTCACAAACTTTTTTTTACAACATCGCACAAACTGTACAACTGCACACGGATAAATATATAATAGGATGCGAAACTGTGGTCAGCACCATCTGGCAGCAGGGGGCTGAAATAAGATTATCAGCGCCCAATGTCGTAGGTGGTGAACATTAGAACTACGTGTTGGGTACATTACCCAGAGTTCTCTATTTATCCATTCGAGATATTGCTCGAGGAGACAAGATGCCAGACAGAAACTTGTTAATAAGTGAACATAAAGTGATACCTATGTGTATAAACAGTGATGTTTATGGACGTTGTAAAAATAGTGTTGTTGAATGTATTGTAAAGTAATAGTAATATAATAAATTGAACTATCTAAGTAGTTCTTGCAGACTTTTCCATTGCACTGTACAATAAATACCCAAAGAATACAATCCCAATTATCTAACCTTTTGCTTTATTTTTTTGTCTCTGGTTATATTTTAATTGGGTAGTGTAAAATACATCGTCTCTTTTATCTTCCTGTTGGCTCCGGTAAGAATTTTTAGTAGAAGATGCTGTGAGGAATAAAAATGTAAATGTTTTATTTTAAATTGGGTTAGTTTTGAATGTCGATGAGGGTGGGAGGGAATATGTTCTGCACAGTTTAACATTTTCGTCACCAGGTGCGCTGCTAAATGCATGGAGTAATTAGTTACTCTTTTCGCTACTTGGTGCGCTGCTAGATGTAATAACGCCCCTCCTCCCAACAGGTGGCAGCAAGATCAATTCCTACAACAGCGCCTCTAGTATGTGTTATGGGAAACTCGGTAAGTTTCGCATCCTATTATATATTCATCCATGACCTGCAATTCAAAATGAATCAGAATTTAAAAATAAATTCCATTTGGAAATTAACTGCATAAAACAGTTTTCTCAGGCACAGACTATATGTGATACAACTAAGGTTGCCAAGTGTCCTGTATTGTATGGGAAATCCTGTATTTGAGACTGTAAAAACTTTTTTTTAATATTTCACGTCTTTTTTTTTTTTATAGATATCACATCATATGTTAAATATTGCAATACAGATAAAATGAAAGAATGTCAAATGACAAGTAATGCACACCGCGTTGTTCCTGTACGCTTTCATTGTAGATCAGCATTTCTCAAACAAGGGCCCGCAGACCACTTGTGGTCCTCGAGGTCTGCCCTTGTGGTCCTTCAAAAAGGACAGAAGAAAATATAAAATTCAAACGAATTGCGTATCAGACTATAGCTGAAAATCTCAGAGTCTGGAAATGACACATGGCAATCACCTTTCACTTTTTCTTCCAGTACTGACATTTTATGAAATTTATTACCTACCTGTCTACCGACTTCTCACTCTACTCTCAGCAACAAAAGATGGATTTAAAGCACTATGAACGTGGTGTTTCTCGCCATCTTTTCCCTGCACATCAGTTGATGACATGTGACTAAGTACATTGGCATATTTTTCAGATGTATTCTCAAAACTAAACGAACTAAATCTCTCTCTACAAGGTAATTCTTTGACTGTTCTCAATAAAGTTGTTCGAGAGGAAACTTGGTTTGTGGGTCAGTTCCGTAAAACAGAGGATTTTTTTCACTATTTCCAACCCTAGAGTTTTTTTTTCGTTATTGGAAAAGAATTGTGCAATGACATGTTCGCATCTCGAAACTCTGAGGTCACAATTAAAAATTATTTTCCAAGTAAATATGACGAATTTTTATGGGTTCGTGATCCCTTTCATTCCGATATTGAAAATAACAAACTTTCTTTGAGTGAAAGAGAACAGTTAATTGAACTCTTGAATGACACCGGACTTAAAATGAAATTCCAAGCGGAAGATATGGTTAATTTCTGGACTTCATCACAAGTGAAAAGAGAATATAGTGAACTGTACAATGTTTCTCTACAAATTATAATTCAGTTTGCTATTATGTATCTGTGTAAGAAAGGGTTTTCATTACTAACTAATAAAAACAAAGTACCGAAATCGACTCGATGTATGTGGCAATCTCCGACTTAAGCTTACCAGCATACATCCAAATATAGAACAACTGTGCTAGAATCGGCAGGCTCATCCATCTCATTAATGTGAGCACAGACGTTTATTTATTTTGTTTAGTTAATAAGTTAAAGATTATCCAAACTCTAATAGCCTTGATTTATTAAAAACGAAAATATTTTTTTCTATTAACAGGGTGCTATCTGGTAGGATGGAAGAGAAGGCCTTATGGCCTTAATCCTATCAGATTAAATAAATAAATAACTTAATTAGCTAATACTAATATAAAATTAAATTAATTTTAATTAATTAATTCTGTTTTACAATATAAGTATACTGGTATTAAAATATGCTACAAAAATGATAAATTTGCTTTCAAAGGGAACAAGAGTAAGGTGGTCCGCGAAAATGTTCTGATTTAAAAAAGTGGTCCCCACTTCAAAAAAATTTGAAAAACGCTGCTGTAGATCATTAATATTTGCTTGTGACTGTATACTGCACCACACACAGCTCAAAGCTTGAGCGAGAATGGTAATAAAACAATGCAGAATGCAGTTACATTAAACAGAAAAACAATACGAAATAAAACAAAGACAGAAGCACTTGTAAAACACATTCTAGCACCAAAGAGAGTGCAAAATTTTGAGGAGAGTTTAAAAAATGCTCAGAAAAGTAAACGGTTTTCCTCCTTAACCACAGATGCTTCCAACAAGGGCAAAAGAACGATGTTTCCACTTTGCACTATTTCGATCAATATGAAGGCAACATTCATGGTAGGTAAGAATTTATCAAAAATTCTTGTTTAAATAGGAAATCACTTTATGAATGTAACATTGCAATGTAAGTATCATGAAGCACAGTGGTACCTATTAGACTAGAGGACATTTTGGAAGGCTGTCAGCTGCTATATGCGCTGTAGCATTTCTGGTGTGTGACGTCACAAACTTGTACAGAAGAACCAATCAGAATCAGTCTATAACTAGTATTTCCAGAGTTCGTTTGTTCACATGTGAGTGTTTCAATACATTGAAGGGAAGTAAAACTAACATTTGCTGTGTATGTGTAAGATAAATGGAAGAAGAGACTGTAAAAAGACAAGTATTGCACAGACAGGCATGGAAAATAGTGTTTAAGGTATATAATGATTTTAAAAACGACGAGTAGAATGCTGCCGGCCATCTTGATGCTGACTGCAATGTTACCAACACGCAAGAAACGACTGCAGAAGCATGTGGTGTGGGATTGAGAAACGTGGAAAGAATATTGTTAGTGAAGGAAAGAGAGTTTGTTTGGTGTCATGCTTACAGTAATCAACGGCTAAGGTCATTATTGTTTTTCGATAATTTAAATTCTCTCCTGCGCTATTTGTATTGCACGTGCGCATGAAGTACGATGTGGCAATGTTGTACGCTGCCTTGCTGTCTCTGTCTCGACGCAAACGCTAGCAGACTACTGCCTTCCGAATTGCCGTCGGCTCTATTTCGTATTTATTTTTGTAGGTAGTTATGAATCTGTGTCTATTACTTTTGTATACCAAAAGGAATGCATCAACCTGTTTTCCACAGCACTCAAACCATGAAATTCCGGACATGGGTTCCCTATTGAAAAATGATCAGTTTACCATCCCGCCCAACATACTAAGCATTGTCGGTGTTATTTCTATACACCCTGTACATCTCTCATTTGAATTCAATATTTGTAAGGTATTTAATGATATAGTTTTGATTCTTGAGGGAAAAAAAAAAAAAAAAAGGAATGTCATAAGTGAAGCTATGGCACTATTACGGGAAGTTTTGAAGAATCTTGAATTTTTACAGCACTGCTGTAGCTTACTTAAAAATCATATTATGACTACACTGAGATCAACGTTTTCAAACATTTGAGTCTGTGTTGAAATTTCAAAATCTGAATAGATTATAGATTTGAAATTCACATATGCTTGTCCAGATTTCAATGCAGAAAATTTTTCATAAGTAATGCTGAAAATTTAAGGATGATTTAACTGAACTGGAAACTACTCAACACAGTGAAATTATAAATACAAAATGGATCAATTTCTTTACCAAAGTCAATTTAAATGAAGTCCTACAAATATGTTAATGGTGATATCCTATTGTATTTCTTTTCCAGGTTCCAGTATGTATGTGAGAAGGGTATTTTTTGTTACGAAAATAAGTAGGGGTGGGAATGAAACAGATCTCACGAAATCCGAGATCAATGTTACCTTAGATTTCAATTATAGTTATTAATTTTTTTCAAGCAATTAAGATAGATTAAGCCTTGCTAGCTAATGCTAAAAAAAGGAACAAAATACCAGTAATCATAATATACTACTTTGTACTGTACAGTAATGCGCTAAATTCAGTTCATAAAAATGGATACTTTTCAGTAAAAAACAGTAATTTTAATGGATAATTTAAGTAGTGAGGAAGTATAAAACCATTTCAGTTTTTTTAAATATAAATCCAAAGTAATAAAATTACAAAAAAATAAGCTACTAATTACTAATTCAGTTTTCAAGACATATCTGTACAAAACTATGGCAATAATATGGCATGGTATGCACACAGGATTCTCTCAAATTATGTGAATTTTTTTTGCAGTAATTATTACATCTCGAAGCTTGACATCATCCTGCCTCTTATAGGCATTCTGAAAACCTGGTAAGTAACCCCAGATACAATGAACAACTTTATACTTACTTTGTGTGATTGTAAGTGACCGAGATGTGAATGTAGCAGTCCATAGACATAACGAAATTTGTTTTCAGCTTCAATAACCAATTCACAAACTTCTTGAATACTACATTCATCCATTTTGTACGAGTTTGTTATAACAAACTCCCTAGTTACCATTTCATTAGTAACTTCATTGTTGACTCTGACGTATAAAAAATTGACTAACATATATATCAAATTAATGTTATATAATAATTTATTTCCTTTTCTAGTCTTGGACAGTAGAAGAGGAAGTTTTTTGCCTTGCTACTAATGGCTCCTCTAGACGTATTGACATCATAGCGTATTCCCAGACTACCAAGAAAGGATATATAATTGATCCTACCATAAGGATTGAAACGAGGAGTAACCAGCCGGAGGATGTCAATCAAGAAAAGATCAACATTTATCTGCCAACAGTTGATTACTTCAAAGCAAAATACCAGCTTGAAGACATTGAGGTGATTGGTCTTCTTATTGGAGCTCGTGGTGTAATTCCCAAGTTCTTTGAAAGCTTCAGGGAGACTTTTGAACTACCACAGACACTTACTGCTGACATCATAACCTCAGTTTTGAAACGCTCTTGCCAAATTCTGAGTCATCATATTCACTCTGTTTAATTTTTTTTTTATTTATTCACTTTCTATTCATATATGTTTATTTTAATTTTCTTTCTACAAAATTTATGTAAACATTTAATATTGCAAAATTCATGTAGGAGAGTATACAGAGTCCTTCTGGGCTACCTCCAATGGGAGGCAGTAATTATTATTATTAGTAAGACATAAATTATTGTATTCAACTAGGGAATTACAGGCCCTCTGTTTAGCAAATCTATTGCCCTCGATGTTTTAATATCAACATAATACCCATGATACATTAATAAAAAAATCATCTCGCAAACTCTTAAAGATTCCCTGCAGATTATACAATTTCATTTATACCACTCAGAAGGCCTTAATTAAGGATATGCTAATTTTAAATAAAATCTTTTATTTATAAGTCTAATTTTATAGTCATCTTCTAAGATTTTATTTTATAATTGATAATCAATGGTGCTTAATTATTACATTTGATTTTTATACCGGTAACAATATTCATATTTAATTAATTCTATTTATTTGCTATTAATTTCCGGATCCTCGTGGTCATCCTTAATTAAGGCCGGACGAGTTATTTCTCTCTCTTTCTGGCACAAACTATGCCGTCATAATAAAAGTCACAACATTTCGGCTGGCATGGTAATATTTTACGGCTCTGGTACAATAATGTGGCACATATGCACGGTTTTCACGAACTATAATCACTGTTTATAATGCTGAAATAAAAAAAAAAAATTATCTTCAGGTATGGTACTTCGAAGTTTTACTTATTATTCTTCCACTATTTTTTTTTAATTTACCTTACCACCATCTCCTCTTGTTTGAAAGTCTCTATAAATTAAATTAAATTAGGATGTTAAATAAAAAATTACTGTTATCCTTAGGGGGTCCCATATTTTAAAAATAAAGAACTGCGACTTTCCCTTCTTTTTTTGCACTGGACATAGTATATAAAATTAAATAATGGTCAGCAAGGAATATAGGCCTATGTGTTAATATTTGCAAAATACAAATTGGACAATATCAAGTCAGTTACGGTACCTTACAAGTTTCTGTCTTCTTAATTTGCAGAATGTTCCATTCTTCCTTCATTCTTGGTTCAAAGAAGCTGCTATTCCCCAGATTCACTTCTTTTCGAAAAGCAGTACAGTAAAATCTAATCACAACACTCCCGGTTATAATGCTATCCCGTTCATCACACTCTTTTTATACGGTCCCCAGCGAATAGGGGTTATATAGAATGGACACTGAGCGAATTTTCCTGTTTTATTTTTCTGTGCGCCGGCGTTTTGTTCCACTTTCAAGCGCTAGAGGTTAGTGTAATCGCGCACACGCTAAAATCATAATTGAGTACCGTATAGAGTTGAGACCGTTGCTTACGGGATTATAATCTCGTAAGCAACGGTTGAGACACAGGATCCAAACATCGCCTACCTTATTGCATAATCCTGTAAGTCTTACAGCTTTGCTTCAAATAAATTCAAGTTAACGGCTTTTCCTTATTTCTCAGTGACAAACTAGTTGTAACATTTTTTTATATTTTATATATAATATAATTATATTATAAAATAATATAATACATTATAAAATTATGTATCAAATTCGTTCAATATTTGTATACAGTATAATATACGTATATGGTTTTACTTCTCATAGGAGTTTTGTTTTTCCATTTTCAGTGCTATCAAATCATTACATATTTTAATTATTATTGGGGGTCAACGTCTCAACTCTCATTATAAAGGAACTCTATAGAGTCTTAGACATTACAGTTAATGACGGATTTATTATTTCATCGGTTCAATTTATTTGAGTACACAATGTATCTAGAGGTATTAATGCTGGCCTTCTATGCCCAAGGTTGCGGGTTCGATCCCGGACCAGGTCGATGGCATTTAAGTGTGCTTAAATGCGATAGGCTCGTGTCAGTAGATTTACTGACATGTAAAAGAACTCCTGCGGGACAAAATTCTGGCACATCCAGCGACGCTAATATAACCTCTGCAGTTGCGAGCGTCGTTAAATAAAACATCACACTAGATGTATTAATTATATGTTATATTTCCGCTGTGTCGACTGCTAACTGGTGTGATATCAGTGCCAACTCCTGGGAGAAAGCAGAATCTCACGCTCAAACTGGTTTGAAGGTCATTGAAATCAGTCCTGCTACATCAAAGGTACCGACGCGAAGTGTCCATACTGTATAATTATCTATACGCTGCAGTCCCTGGACATTTCATATAGTATAATCCTGCATAATTTTATCCTCTTATACTGCTTCCAAATCCCGTTTTTTTTCGGGTCGGAAATGAGTAAAATATTCCGTACAGAATTACGAAGCTTACGTTTTAAAAGCATTGTGAAGAAATGTTGCTTTGATTGTTTATTTTAGTAGGTTATTTTACGACGCTTTATCAACAGTTTGGGTTATTTAGCGTCTGAATGAGATGAAGGTGATAATGCTAGTGAAATGAGTCCGGGGTCCAGCACCGAAAGTTACCCAGCATTTGCTCAAATTGGGTTAAGGGAAAACCCCGGAAAAAAACCTTAACTTGCTCCGACAGGGAATCGAACCCGGGCCACCTGGTTTCGCGACCAGACGCGCTAACCGTTACTCCACAGGTGTGGACGCTTCGATTGTACTGAGGGTCATTGCATCACGAGTGCTGTAAATACTGGGTAGGCTGAAAAAGTTTACTTACCTTATATTTTTTTATACAGCAGATGTTTCTCGGCTTTTCTATCAAAATTTGTTTGTGACACTGATCCCACAAGAAGAAGATGACCACTCATTTTCACCCCAAACAATACAGCTATAACAATATATAACTTAATTGTGTCAGAGCACCCTGTTAGCCAAGGATATTTCTTATACCATGAAAATTGAAATTTTCTATTTTGTCTTCCTCCATCCGCTATTTTAATATGTAGATATAGTGTCGATCTCCTATCTTTGTGAGCTCATTTTGTTTCATACACCCAACTTGAAAACCGTTTCTCTTTTAATTCTGTAAAACTCCGTATGACCGGAAATAATGCTCGACAATAAACGCCTTCTCCTATGTTGTGAGAACCATAATTGCAGAAATCAACACAACACGTCAAACTATTATAAGTTATACAATAAATAAATATTTCGTTGCTAGGGAACCGTGGACAGCAGAAGAGCGATAATTTTAGTACTATTTGTTTTCGCGCATACTGTAATCCGCTCCCATTTGCGCTGCATATGCCTCGATATTGTAATTTCCACTTTTCGCGGAATTTCACTCACAAATTTTTCCAATTTAACTTGTCGATTGCCGATTGTTTCTCCATTGAGATTGTAGCCTGGTTTGTTACGAATCGTTTGATATCACTGCGAACGTTCTATTGATTTGCACTCTCGAGTTACACTGCCTCGGCTGCAGCGCGACCCGTCAATTCGTGCCTTAAATTCCCTCCTCTCACTTATCGCTAGATGACGTCACCCGCTCTAACTTGAAGTCACGTTGGATACACTGATCCTTCATCTGTTGATCGCAGTTTATTTTGAAAGTCTTATTCTTTGCGTCACAATTATTTCCCTTTACACTTCGTAAAGGTTTTGGTTTCTCAGACTCAGTGGCGGCCGGTGAAGTTTGGGTCTAGGTGTTGCACTTTCTGTGAAGAGTGGGGTGGAATTAGTTACCTTTATCAGTACATGGTCATTTTAGTCCAATGCTGGTACTTGAATGATTAATATCAATAATGCCCGTTCTTGTCCACGACTGTTTCCCATCAAACAAAATACACGGAAAACAAAACAATGAGTTTTTCACTTCACAACCACAAAGCCAGTCATGATTATTGTAAATTTCCTTTCTAAAAATTCTCTTGAACTGTCTTTTCCCTGTAGTAACTGTCTGGACAATATTTAGATCAGGCAATGGTCTACCAAGTTCTTTAATTTTTAATTTCTCTTCGTCAGAAAGTACAGAGAAGTTCTTGTTTTGTAAACTATTTACAGAATTCATAATGGTAAACGCACGTATATCACAAACTTGAAGAAAACATCACTGCACTATAAAAATTGTGATAACTACCACAATTAACATAAAACTCATTAAACTCCAGAAAAGTTCCTGTTTTTTAAACAACTTACAAAATTCATAACGTTATATGCCTACGTACCTATGTCACAAACTTGACGAAAATATCACATCCAATAAAAAAATATATACATTATGCAGCACAATTCACATAAAACTACTTAAATTCCAACAAAAACTAAATATTTAAGAGAGGATTAAATGGATTTCACACGATTATAAAACGACTGGACCACGTGCTCACCTAACTACACGTTGGTCGGGAAACAGGAAGTCAGGAAGTGAGAAACGAAGACTCGGAAAATTTCGTCTCAAGTCACGAGTCATCCAGCGAATGTGTCCGTTCGGAATGGTCACTTCTGCAATCTACGAGCAAATACAAGAACTATTTGCTTCCGGTCGTTGCAAGAGCTTTGCCGCGACCAGCTGTGTTAACTGCTGGGATAGGGAACTCTGAACAGAGCCTGCCTTCAATACCAGCCGCTACACGAATGTGGCTGTTGCTTGAGCCGCACAACGACCACTTCTGAAATATTCACAATTTGATGAATTTTATAAAAGCTGATTATTTTATACTCGAATTCTTGAATGATATATAAATAAAAATGTATACAGAGTGTTTCAAAAATACGGGGCATAATTTCAGGTATGTATTTCCCACATGTAGACAATCAAAATAGTTCATTACAACATGTGTCCGGAAATGCTTCATTTCCGAGTTATGGCCTTCACAACATTGAAATTCACCGGAACGTTTTTCTTTCCGCAGGTCGTTGCCGTCCAAGGAGACATTAAGAGGGCACTCTGACAGTTCATTCCGAAGCGAAGGTTACATTCAGTGTTGTGTAGGCGTTAGACTGTGCGACATGTATTCAAATCTAACAGACTTACGGGGCAGGCATACACAAACTTCCTGGAAAACACCATACCTCATGTTTTAGAAGACACTCCACTGATCAATCGTCAACACATTCACTTCTTGCATGATGGCGCTCCTGCACACTTCAGTCGTATGGCTCGCCGGTACTTAGATCGAAGGTTTCCTGATCGATGGATAGGTAGAGGTGGCCCAATTGCTTGGCCTCCACGCTCACCTGATCTGAACCCTCTCGATTTCTACTTGTGGGGCCAGTTAAAATCATTGGTTTATTCGTCTCCGGTGCCTGATTTGGAATCCCTTCGGAATCGAATTGTGGCATGTTCTGAGGACATACGCAATACTCCTGGAGTTTGGGATCGTGTTCGCAGGTCAATGAGACATCGATGTGAGGTCTGTATTCAAGCAGGAGGTGGACATTTTGAACATCTTCTGTAATGACAACGACCTGCGGAAAGAAAAACGTTCCGGTGAATTTCAATGTTGTGAAGGCCATAACTCGGAAATGAAGCATTTCCGGACACATGTTGTAATGAACTATTTTGATTGTTTACATGTGTGAAATACATACCTGAAATTATGCCCCGTATTTTTGAAACACCCTGTATATTTCAATTGTACGAGAAGGAAACTTAAAATCTGTTTAGTTATTTAATATAAACAAAATTTTAATGTGCGGGAAAAACTTGGTCGTTGCGCAACACTGCAACATGATCAGCGGCCGCCACTGCTAAGACTTAAAAACAGAGAACTGAAGCTTTGTTGTGCTGAGGGATGTCTTGTTTATTAAAAAAATTAAACTGCAGTTATCAAAGTAATTGTTACATACCTTACAAATAGAATAACCCTATATTAACACAAACTAGATCCAAGATACATTTTACAACAGTTCCTATAATGAAGTGATACAGGAGTAAACTGTGCAGCTGCACGAGGCCCTACTGTTCTCCATGCAGAACTACCAACTGTGCCACTGGAATGATCCAAGCTGCAAACATTAGATTTTCCACTCCATCAAATAGTCACTAATATACGTTAACAGCATTAATCACGAGCTAGAAATCTCTAGCGTCTCTCAACTGAAGCGTCATAAATTAATTGTACGATATCTGAAAGTGGTGCATTTCTTATCACATTCCTTGCCAAGCGTTTATGTGGTAGTTTTTACCTTCTGTATATCAAAAGTGTTAAATAAATATTACATCTGCCTGAATGCTTTCCCACTGGATAGCAGCCAACAATACGCACTTCCTCATACAAAACAATTTGTCGTGATTTTGTTGTTTCTACTTCTCATGAATATTATGAGTTGCAATATTACACACACAAATTCCACAATTTGGGACATCTGGCCGACATCTACGGCTGACCACTAGGATCCAGAATACAAAGCAGATGTTAAATGAAAAATACAATATGATTGCGGAGAGAATATGGAACAATGATAAAATCTTTACTAATAATAAATCTGTAGCCAAAATTTTTCTGGTAATTTTCGATTTTCCAAAAGTAATTGGTGTTAACATGTATAATTAACAATCCTGAAACCGAAAATTGCTTTTTTGAAATTTTTGTTTGTATGTCTGTCTGTCTGGATGTTTGTTACCTTTTCACGCGATAATGGCTGAACCGATTTATATGAAAATTGGAATATAAATTAAGTTCGTTGTAACTGAGAATTTAGGCTATATGGCATTCAAAATACTTTATTTAAAAGGGGGTTATAAGGAGGCCTGAATTAAATAAATCTAAATATCTCGCCTTATTTTTGATTTTCATGAAAAATATTACATAACAAACATTTCTTTAAAAATAATTTCCGATAAGTTTCATCCTATACAAAATTTTGATACGAGTGATATTTAATGAGATTAAATGAGTTTTAAAATTACAATAACGCCATCTAAGGCGTTGTTCTGAAATAAAAACAAATGACTTCGTCTATAAGGGGCCTTGGACAACAACAATCGAAAGCTATTAAACATAGCCTAAGAGAATGTTTCTGTGTTTGTATGAAGTAATATCGGAAGCTAATTAATTGTTTAATTATTATTTCACCATTGGAAAGTGTAGTTTCTCTAGATGGACATAATTCTACAATGTTATTATAGTAACTTCTGAGACATATAGCAAGTAATATAAAGTATATACATTAAAACTAAATGATATGTCAATCTTCATTAAACTATGGTTGTATGTAATAAAAATTAAGAAACATGTTAAAGGAATTGTCATTGCACCAAATGAGTGGTCTCTGGATCAAAATGATCGCATTTTAATTATTTAAATACAATTTAAATTAAATAACATATTAAACGATTTATCCTTCTATCAAACACGAATGTTCCCTGGGTCAAACGTCCTATTTTAATTATGTAATTACTTTATATTTATTTCTAACAGGTGCAGCAGAGTGCACGGGTACGGCTAGTTTAAAAATAAAGTACAATTTGATTTCTGAGAAACATGAGATGAAAATACATTGAAGAGTAATGAAATGAAGTAAAAAAAAATTACATAGTGTTATACACGTGATTGTGTAAAATGGATAATGAATCTCTCAATACCATTAGACAAATTTTGTTAATGTCCTCGTTAGAAAACTTAAGAGAAAGGAGAATGGTTTTGGTTAACTTAAATGAAGTTCCCCTAGCGCCAAAAAGAAGTCCTTTCACTTCCCATGTATTAATATTCATTTTGTATCTCTCACTGAAGTGAGGAATACATGGGTTGTAAATAGACTTCTTTTCATGGTTAACGTTATTGGCTTGTTGATCATCCTTCTCAAAATGGACAGTGGGGTCAAGAATGAGGCTTCTTTGATTCCGGCGATCGATGGCTATAATGTCTGCTCTTCTCGTTGACCCATTCTCAGCCAAGCAGTGCACTTCTTCGTAAACCTCCCACTTTGCCTTCCGAAGAGTGGTTGCGATGGAGCTTCTCACTTTATGGTGGTGATTGTTCCTCAATAACCCAAAACATGCCCAAAGGTTTCTACTTCGCTGCATCCTGGATGACGACAGTTTTGATCTTGAAAGGAACAACCTGGCACCGATCGTACTGCCGCTACAATAAAAATCTACTGTGAAGCAAACAATGGAAATGTGATTGGTGAATGAAAAACACTAACTTAAAGAAAGAATGTCTTCTTTTGTGTATGTATGTGTACCTTTGTAAAATGTGAAATGTGTGGAAGTTTTTTTTTATCCTAGAATTTTGCTTTAAATAAATGTCGAATCTTATATTAATGACATTCTTTAACAAAAAAAAAAAAAAAAAAAAAAAAAAAAAAAAAAAAAAAAAAAAAACTATTTTTTATTTTATAGAGCCTAAATAAAGGAGTTTAAGAGCCTATTTTAAGTGCCTAATATGTCACTTTTTAGGGCCTAAAATTCCGCTCTCTAGTTATGACTGAGGCAGGATGCCAGGTCGTGATGGAATTTGTGGTGGACAAAGTAGATATTACAGAAGGTTTTTCTCGGGGTTCTCCCATTTCTCCTCTATCATTCGGCCAACACTCATCACCTTCCTATCACTTCATCTATCATCTACATTAGTAAAAATAGACTGGTGGTAGTACGGGTTTCTGATGTTGATATCGGAAGGATTTGGGACTTATGAGAATATATTCGTCTGTGAAATGGGACGTGGCTCTATCAGGGATGGCATACCTGTCAGCGTCGGATTCACGAATGCAACCCAGGCCACTTTTCGGACAATCGTCACATATACGTACTCTCGAAATAGATTTTTCTACTCTGACTTTACTTTTTCTTCATATATTGTATGATGAGAAAATAAAATTTAAGAATACAAATTTTGTACACAAATTAATTCCTTTCTTAAATGAAGTATATACATTTCAATTGAAACAAGTGTGTAATATGTCATGTCAAAGTTATATTTTTGCTAATAAATACTGGCTTGATCCATATGCTACTCTAAAGACTGATAACTGAAACATATTTATTGGGAATGAGCTGAATTTACAAATAAAGATCTTTCTGGTGTTCGTGCCTATGACTCTTGGCAGTGAATGTGCTAAGTAAATGAAACATGTCAACCACGTCTGAATAAAACTTCAAAAATTATTCCTACGACATTGCTATCCAGCTGCAGATAAGCGCTTGATCTCTGGTTGACACATTTCACTTAATCCATGATAATGTCTATTTTGACGGGACTTTCTGTAGTGTTCTTCATTATACAAAACTCCTGGCTTTAGTACTGAAGTCTATTGAATGAATTTCAGCCTAGTATGAGAAAAAAATTGCTTACTTTTTGATGAAGTGCAACACCTAAAATGGAATGTGTACATATAAAACTATTTACACACTGAATTTTCCAGTAAGTAAAGATGAACTTTCATATAAAAAGTATAAATTTATACAGGACAAATCTAAAAGAATGAAACAACGCTACATATTTATTTTGAATACACTAATAAAGATAGGAAAATGTACAAGGCATCAATAAACAGCAAAACTTTCAAAGTTTTACTTACATCACAAACAGGGGCGGACGCAGGATTTTTTTTAGGGGAGGGATTTGAGGAGATAGTAAAAATGGAGTAATGAAAAATAAGTTTATATACTCAAAATTTGTTTCAGAGTCACAAACATTTACAAATTGGCTTGAGTAGCGTAGTCGGTTTAGCCTTCTGTACTCGAAGTTGCAGGTTCTACCCCAGCCCATCTCGATGGCATTTAAGTGTGTTTAAATGCAACAGGCTCATATCAGTCGATTTACTGGCATGTAAAAGAAGTCCTGAGGGAAAAAATTCCGGCACACCGGCGACGCTGATATAACCTTGGCAATTGCGAGCGTTGTTAAATAAACCATAATTTTTTTAATTTTAACATTTACAATGACTGCAATACAAAAACAATGACAGAATGACATTTACAGAAGAAGGCGACGAGGCTTCTTAGACATTTCATCCAGTATTTCATGAGCTTTTACTTCTACATTTTTATGTATATCAACGCCAATCCATTTAATCTGTCTGCTCCCATCGTGCTCCTCAAGTAAGTCTTCAAACACAGCAATGTTGAGAACGACCGTTCTGGTGTTGCTGTAGTTACAAGCAACGTGCAGAAAAGTTTTAGCGCCTTGCGAGTCCAGGGAAAAACAATTTCATTGCACCTGTTCAAAGATGATATAAAATCAGTAGGTAATAGGTGAAGATTTTTCTGATCAAGTAAATTTCTTCTCCACATCTTCAATTAATTGAAGAAAGACTCTGGTGATGCATCAACATCATTGGGCCACTGATTTACTACAGCCTCAACAGCAGTTTCTAAATCTTCATCTGATGCTCGCACTATGTTTTTAGGCAGAAAAGTTTGTATGGACTTTAGGATTCCCTTATGATTTAAAAACCTGTCCTTGAGCTGACTAATGAAATAGTCTAAGAAGAGAAGGAAAATTAAAAGCGTAAGATACTCTTCATGACTCTCTGTCTTGAAGTAAGAACGCTGTGTTTGTCTTCCTGCACTTCTTGGAATTTAACATTTTAGCAAAGAGAATTTACGTGGAAAACTCTCTAATTCCTATGTACATTCACGAATTAAAATTAATATTATTTTTATTTCTTGTTTCGTATTTTTCTCAAAATTTCGGGAGGGGATATATCCCCTTAATCCCCTCCCTTGCATCCGCCCCTGATCACAAACATTTAATGTGGGAACTGTGTGTCACGCAGCATATGTCCAGGTGATAATCAAGTTCTTGTCTATCCACGTCTATGGTTTCGATGGCAGTGGCAACTCGCTGTTGTAACTCTGGCAGATCTTATGGCAGCAGCACGAACACACCGTCCTTCAAATACCCCCACAGAAAAAAATCACAGGGGGTAAGGTCAGGTGAGCTGGATGGCCAATTGCGACATGCCAGGTCGTTGGCAGTAGCACGACCAATCCAGCGGTGAGGCAGATGTTCATTCAGGTGACGGCAGGCTGCATTGTGATAATGGGGTGGAGCTCCATCTTGTTGGAAGAGGTAGTCGTTGGAGTTCTCATCTACCTGTAGGATTAGCCACTGCTGCAGCATGTGAAGGTAGGTTATCCCAGTCACGGAGCCCTCATCGAAGAAGAATGAGGCATAGACTAACACACAGAACCAGTCCCTACGAACTGATGGTACCAACAGTAGATGTTCTTCCAAGATGGTGGATCTTTAACAAAATGTGTGCGAAAATGCCGTTGTACCATTGTGATGGAATCTGTCTTCACTAACTTCAGCACACAGAACGCCTTCTCCCGATCACTTGCCATTGTTACACTAGCGCTCCTAATGGAGTATGGCAACACACACTAAGTATGAATAAAACTTTGAGAGTGATGCTGTTTATTGATACCTTGTAGGTTCTTCTATCTTTAATAGTTTATTCATAATAAATAAGTTAAGTTGTTTCATCCTTCTACAAATTTGGTATTTATTTTTTATAATACATTTTATACGCATTCTTCAAATTCTGATGCAACTTTCTTTATTAAAATGGCACGAAATTCACATCATTCAATTTTCAGTATCTAATATGAAAAAAATACAGGGTGATTTACGAGGAAAGGTAAAAAATTTAGGATGTGAATTCTGAAGTCATTCTGAGTCAAAAAGTTCATATGAATATAAGTCCGTTTTCGAACGGTTACGGAGATATGGCTCTTTGATTTCACAAAAACTTTTAGGATTCCATTGTACTAACTCGCATTTAGAGACAGATAACGGACAAATTTGAAGTTTGTATTCACGTATGCATACATACCTAATATTCTAGACGTCGGGGTCGATGTTTTCGCACATTTTCAAAGGTACCTCCTTCTGCTTCAATGCACTGTTACGCTCGGGCGTGAATCGCGCTCATCGCTTGGGAGAGTTACATGTGGCTGTTTTTATGCTGCATCCAAAATACGGTCGATTAGCACCTCTCTCGTTTCCCCCTTCCTTTGCTATATCAAGTCTTTCATCCAACCCCATAGACAGTAAGTACTCTTCGATATGGTAACCTTCTGTTCGGAAAGCGTCGTTCATATTCAGCGACGGCACGCAAGGAACTTCCATCACACAAACCATAAACATACACAATATCAGCGTATTCTGTAGTCGAAAATTTATAAGGCATTTTGAAAAACACAACTTAACACTTCCGATAACAGTACCTGTATAACTACTGTACTGTAGGTAGCTGACTGGACTGCTGTAAATTTTTGATAGTGTAGGCTATTGGACATTTGTAATGCCCCACCACCCGGTTTCTTTCTCTTATCTACATCGTTCACAATGCAGATTCCAATGTTACGTCATTCATTGCGACCGTGACCTTGTCTCACGTCGGCAGCATATGGTAACGTCTGATTCACATTGGGGCGAGACGTTTTACCAAAAAAATGCATCTAGCTCCGCCATCGTTCGAAAACGGACCTATGTTCATATGAACTTTTTCACTTAAAATGGCCTAAGATATCGTATCCTAAATTTTGACCTTTCCTCGTGAATCACCCTGTATATATTGTTTATTATTATTATTATTATTATTATTATTATTATTATTATTATTATTATTAATTTTTACTTAACTTAATCAGAGAGCATTCTATTGTAGCAGCATTTAAAATCATATTTTATGGTCATATGCAACAAATTTAATATAAAAATTAATGTTAAGTATTATTCGTTATATCAATCTGTTTTCAACTTAAAAATTGCGGTTTCAAAATTCTTATCTTCACAGGTCACATCTTAGTTCTAAGCTTACACAAATCTCTCTCTCTCTCTCTCTTTTTTAACTATGGACTGTACAATGTTTAAGTACACTTAACACAATACATGATAACACAAATCTGACAGTTAATTATATTTCTCAGAGAGAGAGAGAAATAAATCGTCCGGCCTTAATTAAGGATGACCACGAGGATCCGGAAATTAATAGCAAATAAAAATATGATTAATTAAATATGAGTATTGTTATAAAAATAAAATGTAATAATTAAGCACCACTGATTATAAATTATAAAATAAAATCTTAGAAGATGACTTTAAAATTATACTTATAAACAAAAGATTTTATTTAAAATTAGCATATCCTTAATTAAGCCTTCTGAGTGGTATAAATGAAATTATATTATCTGCAGGGAATCTTGAAGAATTTGCGAGATGATTTTTTGAATTTCAAAAGATGACACTGATAACTGTTTTAAAAAATTTTTTGTAAATTTTGGTAAAGAACTCCGAGCACAAAAAAATAAACCTGTCACTGACCAATTGAAGAGAGGGATGTTATACTTGGCACTGAGGTAGGGAATACAAGGTTCATAAATGGCCCTCTTTTCCTGATCAACCTGATGAGCTTGGTTTAGATCTCTCTCCATGCGTATAGTCGGATCTATGATAATAGCCTTTTGTTGTTGCCTGTTTATTGCTATCATATCCGCTCTTCTGTGAGAGTCGTCTCCAGAAATACAGTGGACCTCTTCATGAACTTCCCAAGCCTTGTTCCGAAGAAGACAGGCGATAACTCCACGGACTCTATGATGCCTGTTGTTACGCAATAACTCTCCTTTCCGACAAAAGCCCAACACGTGGCCAAGAGTTTCTGTCTCGTTGCAGCCTGGCTGACGGCAACAGGTCGTGCTGAAAGCTCTGCCAGGAACGGAGCGCACTGCAGTAAGGTTGCAGGACATCTTGATTGCATTAATATATTCCGAAGACGACAAATACTTTTTGGTGCTGACCCATGAATTATTCTTCATAGATGACTACACCTTTCCCCTTATGAGGTAACTGACACCAGGATTCAAACGATCTCTTTCGCAATTCATCACGTAGATGTCTTCCAGCAGTTCGAGGTGTTATGTTGCCTTCAGGAATTTTCAGGCGCTTGAGATACATACAGATGCATACAGATAGGTTCATAATAGTTTTCGAGCTGATTTTTTGTGAAGAGCATTACTTATTTTTTAAACTGACATGATATAAAACAGAGCCTTAAGCAATTAGTCATGACTAATGTCAGTGACACAGAATAATAATATAAATACCAGTATGTCTGCAATGGATATGTCCTGTAACTTCACTGTTTTATCACTTTTCTACAAGAGTAATTTATAATTGTTGTATTAGCCACTGGTTTTTTATGTACACATTCCATTTTATTATTTCTAACTTCACACCGCACACGGAGAAAATAATTTTCAATACGGTAATAAAAAAAATGATACCTTTCAATAGATCACAGTTCAAAACCGACCAATTTAAACACCATAAAAACCTAAAAATGGAAGCTAAAAACCATGGCCTATACAGCTGCCTCTTAAAAATATATATGCTGATATATTAAGATGGATACATCTGGTTAAAAAAAAAAAGACAAGTTTCATTTCATTTTATGTTGAAGAAGCAACAATACCGAGCAATCAGAATCATTTATATTTCACTGTTTTATTGTGGAATAACACAATTCTGTTTGATGCAGTATACAATAACAACTGGCATGAAAAGGAAAATGAGTGGGATAGGAGTTACAATAATTTGTCTGGTCTGAACTAAGCTATATCAACTCTTTCACTCTTCCCAGCAACATACTTTCATAAACATTCACAATCACACACGCACATAATAGCAACTGAATACATTCATTCAACATCTTGTGCTTCAGTCAGCTCTAAATTCAAGGAATATTATCCGAAGTAATTTCGTTTAAGTCAAATTATAGTCATAAATTTAAAACATACTTTGGGTGTGGGTAAAATTAACACTCTCATTCATTTCACTTGGTGTATATTTGCTAAATTTTGTATTCTCTGTGATCAGAGATCAGAGATCACAGACCTACAGTTCGCTCTATCTATGAAGCCTTGTTGTCTTCAGTTTACAATGACGAAAAATATTACTTAAGTAGGGAGTAACCGTATTCGAAAGTTAGGTTAAATTAGTACAACACTAAACTCATTTTATAATAATTAAAAGCAACCAATGAAGGGCATTTAAGAATTTTGTTGTGCAGGAACGAAGATATTCGTATGAAGGACTAAGAAACTGAAGAAAACCTATTCTTGAAGGGAAAAGTTTCGGAAATTTTATGGATCACCACTTTGTTTTGCAAAATATTGAAATTTTTGTATTCTCTGTTCTCATCTTAAACTGTGTTAGACAGTTGAATGTGAAACCAGAGATCACAGACATACAGTTCGCTCTATCTATGAAATCTTGTTGTCTTCAGTTTACAATGACGAAAAATATTACTTAAGTAGGGAATAATCGTATTCGAAAGTTAGGTTAAACTAGTAGAACACTAAACTCATTTTATAATAATTAAAAGCAGCCATTTAAGAATTTTGTTGTGCAGGAACGAAGATATTCGTATTAAGGACTAAGAAACTGAAGAAAACCTATTCTTGAAGGGAAAAGTTTCGGAAATTTTATGGATCACCACTTTGTTTTGCAAAATATTGAAATTTTTGTATTCTCTGTTCTCATCTTAAACTGTGGTAGACAGTTGAACGTGAAACCAGAGATCACAGACCTACAGTTCGCTCTATCTATGAAGCCTTGTTGTCTTCAGTTTACAATGACGAAAAATATTACTTAAGTAGGGAGTAACCGTATTCGAAAGTTAGGTTAAATTAGTACAACACTAAACTCATTTTATAATAATTAAAAGCAGCCAATGAAGGACATTTAAGAATTTTGTTGTGCAGGAACGAAGATATTCATATGAAGGACTAAGAAACTGAAGAAAACCTATTCTTAGAGGGAAAAGTTCCGGAAATTTTATGGATCACCACTTTGTTTTGCAGAATATTGAAATTTTTGTATTCTCTGTTCTCATCTTAAACTGTGGTAGACAGTTAAATGTGAAACCTGAGATCACAGACATATAGTTCGCTCTATCTATGAAGCAATGACGAAAAATATTACTTAAGTAGGGAGTAACCATATTCGAAAGTTAGGTTAAATAATAGAACATTAAACTCATTTTATAATAATTAAAAGCAACCAATGAAGGGCATTTAAGAATTTTGTTGTGCAGGAACGAAGATATTCACATGAAGGACTAAGAAATTGAAGAAAACCTATTCTTAGAGGGAAAAGTTCCGGAAATTTTATGGATCACCACTTTGTTTTGCAAAATATTGAAATTTTTGTATTCTCTGTTCTCATCTTAAACTGTGGTAGACAGTTGAACGTGAAACCAGAGATCACAGACCTACAGTTCGCTCTATCTATGAAGCCTTGTTGTCTTCAGTTTACAATGACGAAAAATATTACTTAAGTAGGGAGTAACCGTATTCGAAAGTTAGGTTAATTAGTACAACACTAAACTCATTTTATAATAATTAAAAGCAGCCAATGAAGGACATTTAAGAATTTTGTTGTGCAGGAACGAAGATATTCATATGAAGGACTAAGAAACTGAAGAAAACCCTATTCTTGAAGGGAAGAGTTTCGGAAATTTTATGGGTCACCACTTTGTTTTGCAAAATATTGAACATCGTGTAAAGAAAATTTCCTTCAAGGAATTACGAAACTGCACAAGACGATCTTTATCATATAACCTCGTACCAAAAGAACACTGGCGCTTGTGATATAAGATTAAAACCTTCTAATAAGTATTATTTAAATAAGGCCTGAAGTTGAAGTGTCTACTACTTAATTTTTGCATACTGCATTCTGACAAGTATACTTAAAATAATCCTATTGAAGCTGTTTCTTGTACAGCTGATGTGTAATCATCATTTTAACGAGTTATAAATATTATTTATTATTTAGTATATATTGGCACATCTAAGCCATATTTAAGTCCTTCTGAGGACATAGTATTCCATAATATTTTTCGTTCTCAAATACTACATCAATAATCATGTTAAGCGTTTTCTGAAGAGACTAATTTAATAATGAAAACTGCAAAATTTTAACACTGACAGCAGCTACTGTCTACAGGTAAATCTGATTTTGAAAATTTACAATGATCCAAATCTTCAAACGAACATGATCAGAGAAAAACAATTGAATGAATAATGCTCTCTGAAAAAAATCAATTTTCAACACTGGAACAACTTAAGTTTTCGTCACATGCCACTTGCTGACAGGTATAAACTCAGAATTGACAAACTGCTAGGCTGCACTACAATTTGGAGTGTATATTTTGCTAATATATATGCGTAAAATTTTGGGTGACTGAAGCACAAGCTACATGCACACACAAGTTCAGAATGCCGGCTTGAAGCTATTCAGGTGACCTTGTCATTCCGACAGGTGAGCAGTGATTGCAGATATGCCAACTGGACTGGCTTGTGGAGGGAGAGCTGCTCCAGAGCGTCTTCCACGGTGAACCACTTGCGTTTACGACCTGGCAACAATACAAAACTTGTCACTTAACAATTGCTTAAAATAATACAACTATGAAATCTGCCTCGACATAGGGAACTACTATATTAATAATGGAATTCCACAAGGATCAATATTAGGTTCCCTACTGTTTCTAGTGTTCATAAATGATCTTGCCCCCCTAATAAAAGATGTAGGTCATCCCATATTATTTGCAGATAACACAAGTATAGTAATTACAGCCAATAACTCCAAAACATTCCAATCTTCAACAGAGGAAATTCTCTTCAAAATATGTGATTGGTTTTCTGCCAATAAATTGGTATTAAATTGTAACAAAACTAACATAATCCAATTTAAATCCTGCCCAAATTCAACTCTCGCAAATTTCTAGCGCAATTATTAACAAAAGGTCCCTAATAGAAACAACAACAACCAAATTTATTGGCTTACAAATCGATAATGTTCAATTGGAAAAATCATATTAAAGAAATTACTCCCAAACTAAATTCAGCATGTTTTGCTATTAGATCTATGCAAAAGATAGTAAATATCAATACCTTAAAAACAATATACTTTGCATACTTCCACTCGGTAATGAGTTTTGGAATAACAGATAGTAATAGTATATTCCTACTAGAAAAAAAGTAATTAGAATAATAGTAGGTGGTAATCTAGAGAACAGTATAGGACCATTTAAAAAAATACAAATAATACCCATGGCTTGTCAGCATATTATTTCATTAATAAACTTCCTCGTATGTAATCGTGTAAACTTTGTAAGTAATTCAACAGTTCATGGCATAAATACACGTCAAAAAATGACTTTCATACTCCTTCGGCAAGTCTATTGTGCTATCAAAAAGGAGTGCGTTATATGGCAGTAAAAATTTTTAATAGCCTCCCTATCGATATAAAAAATGAAACTCAAAACATAAAATTATTTAGGGCCAAATTAAAGAAGTACCTAATTTCTCACACCTTCTATTCTGTAAGTGAATTTATGACATTTGACAATGTTTCATGAATATTTCTGTCTTTTATTAAGTATTGGTACTAAAACTTTGTGTTGTACTAGTAGACTATATTGTAAAACTCTTCTGTATATATATCAATTAGACTGTGACTATAATTAAGACTTTGTACTACTATTAAGATTTTTTTGACATGTTCCATATTCTAGCTGTGAAGTGTTGTACAAATACCATGGAATGTAAATAAATACAATACAATACAACCTCCCTGGCTCCACAATTAACCAAGTAATATGCATTATTTATTTCTTCTATTGCACATCTTCTCCATAACTACGGAGAGTGTAAGTCGTTTAGGCACAATTATCCTTTATTAAAATTACCTTCTTAGTCTTAATTGCCCTTTATTTAATACTGACTCAAAAGAGCCAATAGGTAGGTCCCCCTCTCCCTAACGGAAGAAGTACAATTCTAAACAGGTGTTTCAGTGATGTCTCCCTCACCCCCATCGTTAAACTTTTTAAAATAACTCTTGACACTCGGGCACCAAGAAAACTTTGTTTAGTTTAAGGTAATTGTTGCAACCCTCAGAAGTCTCAGTTTCTGACACTGCTGCTTACATAACATTTTGGCACAAATGCTCAAGTAAAAGGAGGCAAGAATATAAAACTACATTTAACATTATTCAAGAAATCAAATATTCTCGGGCATAGGGCTCGAACCCGCTCCCTTCAGCATGACACGCAGATGCCCCCAGTCGTCTGAGCTGTTGAAATGAGGCTGATCTCCTTACAAAGGCCTGGATCCAAAATACTGAACGAATTTTATCGTGTAAATCACGCAATGAAGAAATCTCAAAGAGTACTTTTCTCTGGTAGGCCTACTGTACCTTAAGTTCGGGGCAGAAGAAGATATCAGATGATAGACGATATTAAGATATATGGGTCATATGAGGAGACAAAGAGGAAGGCAGAAAATAGGGACGACTGGAGAAAGCTCGCCCTTGGGCAGAACACTGTGCCTTAACGATAACAGAAGTACCACTCAGAGGTAATACTACAAGAACAGCCTTACCCATGTTTTTGGCATCCTCCCATTCAGGCAGCTCTTCTGTCACAACAAGTACGAACACTTCTGTCCGGTGTTTCCGTTCGCTGTTCTGTAACACACCGTCAACAACTTGTTAGGACAATGTTTCGGTGAAAGCTCTGGCACAAACAGTGAGCGTGCGACTACAAATCTATTCAGTAGGGAAGACTGTTGTACCTTGAGCACAGTGTACCTTGAAATACATTTTTTTGTTTCTGACTTTTGCTGCTACCTAGCCGACTCCAACTGAAGTAGATTGTAGAGAAAGTCGCTAGGTAGCTCTGGTCATAGTTCCGGTTTGATTTATTACAAAGTGTGAGTTATGTGGACGAAAAAAATTTTTTAGTACCAAAACTAAATATTTCGTTCATTGTTACATGTTTTCTAACATGAAACCAAATTGTATTTGTAACTATCAATCAAGTACAGTGTGTTCCTATTATCTGGTGAGTAAATACATATTCGGAATATGTATTATATGTCTTTCTCGTGTCAAATTCTATCGTACCTGGTTAACATGTTTCGACCTGTTATCGACCTTCTTCAGAACTGGCTGTTCCTGGTCTTGGCGCTTTTTGTTTTGTTCCTGTGGGGATGTGTTTGTGTAGCGTAATGTGGAGTCAAAGAGTGTGTGTGTTCTGAAATTGAGTTGTGTGTTGAGAATTTCATTTGGGTGTGTTTTTGTGTGTCTGTATATTTCGTATTGTTCTAATGTGTTTAGTTTCTGGCTTTTTGGTTGGATGTGTAGTATTGCCATGTCTGTGTCGATGTCTCTGTAGGTGTGGTTAGCACTTGTGATGTGTTCCGCAATACGAAATATAAATATACAGACACACAAAAACACACTCAAATGAAATTCTCAACACACAACTCAATTTCAGAACACACACACTCTTTGACTCCACATTACACTACACAAACACACACCAACATGAAACAAAACAAAAAGCGCCAAGACCAGCAACAGCCAGTTCTGAAGAAGATCGATAACAGACCGAAACATGTTAACCAGGTACGATAGAATTTAACACGAGAAAGACCTTAATACGTCTTCCGAAGTGATATAGTATTAAAAGTTGTGCAATCAAGATGTATAAATACCAGTGGCATAGTGTCAATGTAAGCTAGAAAGCTCAGCTTCCCCAGTTAATAATAATTTCATAATAAACCTGCAGTTTATGGACAAAATTATTTATTAATTTTAACAGAATTTATATTTACGCGTTAAATATTGTGATGCGGCAGCTCAGGATGATTTGTGATGCAGCAGTAAACAAGAAGCCTGTACACACCAGCTTCCAAGGAGACTGGTTTCTTACACTCATTCTTCTGTGTAACGCACCCCGCAGATTTTCCATCCCTTTCTAACTAAACTACCCTGGTCGCAAGGCTCTCAAGAAGCTAGCTTTGACATTGAAAATTAATAGTTTCCGAGTTATCCCTTTTCGTCAGTTGTGTTCAGTTGAAGTGTTAGTGTGCATTGTGGCTGATATAATAAATAATTTGTGAAATAACAGTTCCTGACACCAATTTACTTGAATTTTTTAGGACAATTCTATTATCAAGACTGACTTACGAACAAAAGTGTGATCTAAAAAACCGACTCCCTTGCTGTCAATGAAGGACACACTCAAAATACAGACCCATACTTACGTAATGATACTAATACTGTATCTATTGACCGTTAATATTGTGATTTATCTAAGTATGACAGGGAGTGAGCTAATGTTATACGTATACATGTCTATTTGTTAGAGATATGTGTTACGAGGTTCCAACCAATCTTCGACTGCTGATTTGAAATTGACTACTATTTATTTTAAGACTATATTTTTGTAATACGTTTTCTCATATTGCATTAAAGACAACTTGAGTTAGCTTCCCCTGCTCAAAATTTCACGCTACGCCACTGATAAATACATATGTTAATTTCCATCATTTATTATAGTTAGTAGTGGGGTTTAGAAAGGGCGCGTCAGCTACTATGGCTATTTGCGCCCTTATCCAAAATCCTTCACAAAATAGAAACACAATACAATAACAAGAATGCTTAAAAGAACTAAAAAGCGTTGTCACGGTTAAAACGAGTATTTATTCTAACATCCTCTTCTTGTGCATTGAAACACAAAACATCTTGAACTAAGGAACATGTTCCAAGGTACATATACACTCAAGGACAAAAAAAAAAAAAAACCGGACACATCTATATTTGCTTGTATTTTGTTGCCAATTATTTCAAAATGAAACAAAACCCATTTAAACAAAATAATGTTTCATTTAGCATCTTATACGACAACATTTGAAAAAAAAAAATCTCTGATGAGAAATTTTACAAAAAATTACAAATGACGTATAACTATGGCATCGTTTGGTCTAACTGTTTTTTCATTTTATGGTGCCTTAAACATTAAAAACTCTTTTAGTAACGGGTATTATCCCCTCTGGCTTGAAAAACTGCATCCATACGTCTTAGCATGCTCTCAATTTGGTTATCAATGTCTTCTTGAGGAATAAATTCCCATTCTTCTTCAAGTGCTCGCCTCAACTCTTGTAACGATTCTAGTTTCGGTCGTCTATTCTTAACACGCCGTCCCAGCATGTCCCACACGTGTTCAATTGGGTTCATGTCTGGACTCCTTGCTGGCCATGGAAGAACATGGATTCCCACTTCTTGGAGATAATCTCCGACCGCATGGGCAATATGCGGCCGTGCATTATCATGCATTAAAACAAAATTATCGCCCACAAATTGGCCAAATGGCACAACATGATCAGCCAAACATTAATTTATATGCCTATCAGCTGTTAGTCTTCCATTTTCAACAAAAACCAACTCTGTACGAGCATCCGTACACACTCCTGCCCAAGCCATCACTCCACCACCTCCATACGGCACATTTTCGGAAATGCAACACTGTGAAAATCGTTCTCCCCTCCTTCTCCAAACTCTTTCACGTCATCAGGTGAGCACAGATTGAAACGGGACTCATTGGTGAACAGAACACAGCTCCACTGTCCATTTCTCCAATCCCTGTGATCATTTGCAAAACGCAGTCGTTCAACTCGATGCATCCTGAGAAGTCTGGGACCAGTTGCAGGTCTACTTGATATCAGTCCACTTGCTTTCAGCCTCCTTCTAACTGTTTTGGCCGAAATTGGGCGTCCATGCATGTTAAATTGCTGGGCTACATTAGTAGCTGGCAGGTTGCGCTCCCTAAGAACTCTCAACACCATATACCTGTCTTCATTTGGATTTGTAGCTCTTGGACGACCCGAACCTGGTCTTCTGGTATATTCTAGGGTCTCTCTATATCGTTTTATGGCATCGTGGGTTGTGCTTCTAGCCATATTCATAACATTTGCAATGTAACGTACACTGCGTCCATCATCGTAAAGGGCTACAGCTCGAGCCACATCTTCAGGTCGCATCTTGGTTTAAGACAAATGTTACAACCCCATTTAAACTCAGAAAATGTAAAAATAAAGAAATAACGAATGATAACGATAATGAAGCACAAAATGGTTGAGACAAAATTGTTATAGCTGAGACTCCGAAAGCAAAATTGGAATATTTGGTTGTAATGGCTTGTTTATAAAACAAAAACAATCAACAATGTATACACGTCTCCATAACAACAGATGGCTACCATAATATTGTATGATAAGATAATGTTTTGCAAAATACCAGCAAATATTAAAGTGTCCGGCTTTTTTTGTCCCTGAGTGTATTATGCTATCGGTTTTTGTTTTATTTTAAGATCACGAAGTAAGTCTGGAGTTAAGAGAATCCCAATTGATCCGATGCCTTGAACAAAGCTATTGAAGCAGTTTTGGACGGACCATTATTACATCATATTCGCGGGATAAAACTAGAAATGATAATGAAATTTTTATAAAAAAAAAAAAGAAGAAAATTAAAGGAGAAAAATAACTTTTACACATCTGTATACCGGTACCTACTCCGAATAGTGAAATCTTACACAGCATTCTGCGCCTGACGCATAGGCAACTTGTCTGCTTTTGTAAGTAAATGGGTTGCATATGAGACGTGCGTTCCAGGAATACGATGGTAAAGGACAGCAATACAATACCCTCCTCAGCAGACAACGATAACAGTGGGCACTTTTCAGGCTTGGCGGTATGTGCGAATCTTTATTTATTCCAAGACTGACGATACCGTAAATCCTTGCCAGCATCGTGTTGGGTTAGGCTGACTCGCCAGGTTAGTGTTACGAAAGAACATTGCAGCTACATTTCAAAAGTATAAATGTGTTCGGAAAGGGGAAAACTGATTTACTACCGTACTGTAACCAGTTTTTATAGGCCCCCAATTACATACATTACAGTGCTTATTACATTTTTTATTTTAGTAGGTTATTTTACGACGCTTTATCAACATCTTAGGTTATTTAGCGTCTGAATGAGTTGAAGGTGATAATGCCGGTGAAATGAGTCCGGGGTCCAGCACCGAAAGTTATCCAGCATTTGCTCATATTGGGTTGAGGGAAAACCCTGGAAAAAATCTCAACCAGGTAACTTGCCCCGACCGGGAATCTAACCCGGGCCACCTGGTTTCGCAGCCAGACGCGCTGACCGTTACTCCACAGGTGTGGACGCTTATTAATGTCATTGTTTTATGTAACTCTGTAACAAAACTTAAATTAATAAGATATTTATAGCATAACACGCATTATGTTAAACGACTTTCTCATTTCTCTGGGTGATATCAAGTCTTTTACCAGTAGATCGGTATAGCGCTAGCCTTCTGTGCGGGTTCAATCCCGGCCCAGGTCAGTGACATTTAAGTGTGCTTAAATGCGACAGGCTCATGTCAGTAATTTACTGGCATGTAAAAGAACTCCTGCGGGACAAATTTCCGGTATACCGGCGACGCTGATATAACATCGGCAGTTGCGAGCGTCGTTAAATAAACCATAAATATAAAAATACGGAATAGATTTGGAGAAGAAAAGCTCTCAACAGGCGTTTCAAACTTCTTGGAATTTATTAAACCGCCGTCCTTATACAAATCAATCGGAACAAATCATAGCCGTATAGCGTTACATCTGGACTGTATGGTGGATGAGGCAGCACTTCGGTTCCTGGATTTGTGAGTCAATCTTGTCCGAGCTACTGGAGTACTGTTTTATTAAAGTAGTGCGCTCCTCTTGTTGATGGGAACTGCGAAGTTATGTGGTTTAAAATATTGTGTAGAAATATCATAAAAATCGTAATAAGTTTGTATTACAGACACACAATTATGACACAAGACGAAATATTAATTCAACATTAGTAGAACCTAAATGTCTCACATCTGCTGGTCTAAAGCATAGCATAAATTTTGGCCCTCGGTTGTACAATGCTTTAACTAAACTACACCCAGAACGTCTAACATGTAATCCACTAACATATAACAAGAAAATTAGAAACGTGTTAATATCTTCAATTTATAGCCTATTTGTATGAATTAATCAACCTATATTATATTTGTATTCTATAATTTTGAAATATATAGTCCTACTTTCACGTGCGATATTATTCTTCTATGGTGTTAATATTATATTATATAATTCCATTGCCGCTGTAATTATATTTTAGTTCCTATTTTATTTTACTTATTTATTTATATTATTATTTTTTATTTTAATATTATATCTGAACTGCGACCGAGCACGAGCGCTGCTCATTCGGTCTCAAATTTTGTTAATACTACTGTATCTTCTTTTTATATTGCTTGTATTATTTTATTTGTATTTCTCTTTGTTTGTTTTGTAATTATATTTCTTTATTCTGTATATTTGAAATAAATACAATTGAAATTGAAATTGAAATCTCAAACTGTCGATAAAAAAATCATTGTCAACATTGAGATCATCTGGGGCAAGTCCGTAATTCTAAACACAATGTTTTAAGCGACTCGGTCTAAATGCTGAAGTTTTAACTTCGGAGTAACCACTGCGTTCTCTGAAAAATAGTGCAGAAAGATCAACATTTCATCGCACGTCTAATTTCGCTTCCAGAATCTGACACCTACGGAATTTTCAATCGGTTATTTACAGACAGCGACTCAACACAGAATCTGAGCTTCATTGGATTCATACGAGTCGTGCATAACTGGTTACGAAAGATAGAAATGACATATTGCTACTGGCGCTGTAGCGAAGTTCTTCGTCTCGCGGAGTGGTCTAATGTTTAGTTTAACGATTGTCCGAGTCTTTCTCGGGTGGACGGCTCTGGGTCACGAAAGAGAGATAATACTGAGCCATCCAGGATTTCCAAGAATCGTTGCAAGAACGCGAACACTAAATGAATGAATGAATGAATGAATGAATGAATGAATGAATGAATAAATATACAGGGTGCGTCAGAAAGAACGGATGGATTTCACATGGCAAGAAAATTGTAAAGATTCATCAAATCAAAAATTTATTGTCATCAACATATTCACCAATACATGCAGTTTATTTAAGGAAAACAACATTATCCATATGATGTCCTTGGCTTTCAATACAGGCATCGAGGAGTTTTCTGATGTTCGCCATCACTTTCACAGTCATAGCTGGTGCAATTGCCACGATTTCTTCACGAATCGCTGTCTTCAGTTCGTCCAGTGTATGTGATCGATGTTTACAAACTTACGCCTTCAAATGGTCCCAAAGAAAGAAGTCGCAGGGCGCGAGATCTTACCGTAGCCTCGGACAATCTCAGTGTCAATAGAATTTTGTCCAGGTGATTTCTTTAATGTTGAACCTGTGATACGAAATGAAGCCACCCACCGCAAAATTGTATTCCGAGTTGGAATCCTAGCGTGACATCCGATGTCGAAATGAGTCCTGAGTGGCGATCACAGTCTCATTTTTCAAAAATGTCTCTACGATGAAAGCACGTTGTACACCAGACCAACACCATATTCTCAACTGAAACTGCATTCTATGGCTGACCCAACAGTCGTGGTCCCCCTCACTATATCTCTCTCCTCGTTGCGTATCGATAGTTTGAAATCCATCCGTTCTTTCTGACGCACCCTTTATTATTAATGCATTAAATAAAATTAGTTTTTGACGTCAGTATAAAAATAGTTTCCTACGCCAAATACATCAATAGTAAATTACTTGTAATTTACGTAAAACATAACGAGTAAATATTGTTGATCAGCACTTGAAATGGGATAGACAAATCACCTTTTTATGTAACAGGATACGTAAAACAATTTACAAATTTGTAAACCTTCGCCATTACTTGCCTACTCATGTATTACGTTTGGTTTATTTGGCTATAGTTGAATCTGTTATCCAATATGGTATAACTGGATGGGGAGGCATTAAAAAAACTGCTCTTTTTCCTCTAATTATGTTGCAAAAACGTATAATCAAAATTTGTTTGAAAAGGCGACTGGATTATCCAACAAATTTGATCCATTCCGAATTGAATGTTTTTAGAACTGACCAAATTTATAAATACTCTTTAATGAAATTCTATCATAAAAATAGAACGAAATTTGTAGCTCAGCCACATGATCATAATACGAGACGAAATGAAATTCTTAAATTAGTTGAACCTAAATGTTTCACATCTGCTGCTTTACTACACAGTACAAATTATGGTCCACGTCTATATAATTCGATAATAAAATTTCATCCAGAATTGACTATTCTAAGCAATGAAATTTTCAGATCCAGAATTAAAAAATTTATATGACAGACTTCCCTGTATATATATTATGTACCATGTATTGTAAAACACGTATCAACAATTTTGCAGAGAACAATGGGATCAGTACCGTAATTACCGTCACATATACAAAGATGGATCGCAGACTAACCAAGGATGTGGATGTGCTGTAGTTTACCCTGATCACACGATGTTGTACACCTTGCCATCTCTTTATTCAGTTTTCACATGTGAGTTATACGCCATCAAAAAAGCTTTAGAATATATTCTGGAAACAGAGACTGATAAATCTTATCTTCTTCACACTGATTCTCAATCAAGTTTACAAGCTCTTCAAGATATATTCTCTACCAACGCACTAATTCAAGAAATACACCAGCTCCTCACTGACTTGATGAAACAAGGACGAAAAATAACTCTAATATGGATCCCTTCTCATCAGGGCATTCCTGGAAATGAAACTGTAGATGCCGCAGCAAAAGAAGCTACAAGACTTCCATTGCATTTTTTCACATCTATTCCTCATACAGACGCCATTAAATACATAACCAGAAAACTGCACAACCATTGGCAAACATCATGGACAGAGTCATCATCCAGCAAACTTCACGAAATAGTACAGCATCCCAGAATGAAATATCCACTACAGAATTTTAAACGTCAAGACCAAGTAACAATCACCAGATTGCGAGTTGGCCACACCAAAATTACACATTCTTATCTTCTAGACAGAACTCCTCCTCCAACATGCACCAATTGCCACATTAGGATCTCTGTACGACATTTAATTTCTGAATGTCCACTATATCACCTTCATCGAGATCAATTCCATATACCAAAAGACTTATCAACAGTTCTAAACAACCCATCATTCAGTTCAAACTTAATTAAATTTCTGAAAGCTATCAACATTTACAAATGTATCTAAATGATTATTGTAATACATAAACTAATGTAAACTGTAAGCATTGTTTATGTACGTATTGTCGCGATATGACTTTCTAAGTTAAAGCGACATAAAATAAATAAATTAAAAAAAAAGTTTATTTCTATCCTAAGTGTATTTTTCTATTTTATCTTGGTTACTATATCAACATGACCTGCACTAATTATACTACTAATAATAATAATTTAATATTAATCCATCAATCTAAACATCGTCTCTTTTTTTCACTCAGTTATTACTAGTATTATTATTTAATAATTTTATTATAATCTTTATGCGAGCTTTTTTCTTAAGTATTTTGTCTACAAAGTATGTGTATCTATGTAACGGAACTGTCCCCGAACACGAGCTTTGCTCTTTCGGGGCATTTTAATGTAACGTTTTTATGTATATGTTATTATTAAATAAAAAAAAAATAGCCTTGCCAATACTGACCCCAGATTAACAACCACTGGTCTGATTTAGTTCCAGAAGTCCGGATATCCGAATATAAAGCTGAAAAAAGCACAAGTTCTGAAGCGAAAAGTTTTACGACAGGGAATATAAGACAGCTGACTGTGGATTTTGAAAGTGCTCCGTGTAAGGCGACGTAAGACATTCTCTTTCTTACCACAGGCACTTGGCAAGTCCAAGTCAGACTTCTGTCGTCTAGGAACCCCGCTAGTAAATATCTCGCCCATCACTCACACCACGCCATTATGTAAGCCACGTGCTCACCCCAATGAAACATTTCTGCACTCCGGCTTGCGAAAGCGGCGTAGCACATGACTGGCGTCCATCAAGAGCGGCTACGCACATCGCGCTCGTGACTGCGGGCCTTTGTTTACCTCAAAGCTCGAGTCTAATATTGCTCCTTAATTTCTTTCGCATTTTAACAACAAGAGTATTCGGGAGTAACTTATGGAGATCTTTATCACATTTGAAACACGTATACCTTTATTATATTTACCGTATTTCTCGGTGTAAATCAGTTTTCCTAGGAAGGAGGAAGTAAAATTAAAAGACATAAATACGACAGCCTACAAAGTCACTCAGTTTTCTGTCATCGCACTCTTTGTGCTTCCACAATGACCGTATTACTTATTGATAGTTTTTCCATGCAATTATATAGTACATTATGCAACGAGCCTATAATGATAGTAATTAAGAATCGAGTATGGATATTTATGAAACGAGCGCAAGCGAGTTTCATAATTTTCATACGAGCTTCTTAATTACCATCATAGGCGAGTTTCATACGACTTTTTATGCTCGACCATATTTCTAACTTGAAATTATTCAGATGTATACATTTTATTTGTAGGTATCTGACAAGATCGGAAGTGACCTTGTTCTAGGTCGTGAATTGTGAGATGTGCGCAGACGCGAAAGTATTGATTTTTTCCGAGGAACAATAATGTCACTGATCTTGACGTAGTCCCGTTAAACTTGATAATATTATAATATTATAACCTTGATTATTGAATTCGACATTGAAAAACGAGATGACAAATTGAATTTATTTGAATATTATTTACAATTAACGCTAATTATTATAGTAACAGAACATAACCTTCTGCAACAGTATTGGATTTCCAGCCTCCGTGACTTTTCGCTAATTCTCTTTCGATTGCATATCCGAGAATAATCGATACTTGCGGTTTTATAACGGTACAAAGCTGACTTGTCATTGGCTGAACACATGTAAGCTGAGTTATCATTGGCTGAAGACCTGTACTTTAATGAGTAGGTGTACTTTAATGACATGCATTAAAGGACTGCTACCGGGTGTATAATTAGTACATTTCGGCATGGTCGAGCGTAAAATAAATTATAATACAGTATAATTATCCATACTTACTTACTTAAATGCTTTTAAGGAACCCGGAGGTTCATTGCCGCCCTCACATAAGCCCGCCATTAGTCCCTATCCTGAGCACTATTAATCCAGTCTCTATCATCATATCCCACCTCCCTCAAATCCATTTTAATATTATCTTCCCATCTACGTCTCGGCCTCCCCAAAGGTCTTTTTCCCTCCGGTCTCCCAACTAACACTCTATATGCATTTCTGGATTCGCCCATACGTGCTACATGCCCTGCCCATCTCAAACGTCTGGATTTCATGTTCTTAATTATGTCAGGTGAAGAATACAATGCAGTTCTGTGTTGTGTAACTTTCTCCATTCTCCTGTAACTTCATCCCTCTTAGCCCCAAATATTTTCTTAAGCACCTTATTCTCAGACATCCTTAACCTATGTTCCTCTCTCAAAGTGAGAGTCCCAGTTTCACAACCATACAGAACAACCGGTAATATAACTGTTTTATAAATTCTAAATTTCAGATTTGTTGACAGCAGACTGGATGATAAAAGCTTCTCAACCGAATAATAACAGGCATTTCCCATATTTATTGTGTGTTTAATTTCCTCCCGAGTATCATTTATATTTGTTACTATTGCTCCAAGATATTTGAACTTGTCCACCTCTTCAAAAGATAAATTTCCAATTATTATATTTCCATTTCGTACAATATTCTGGTCACGAGACATAATCATATACTTTGTCTTTTCGGGATTTACTTCCAAACCTCTCTCTTTACTTGCTTCCAGTAAAATTCCCGTATTTTCCCTAATCGTTTGTTGATTTTCTCCTAACATATTCATGTCATCCGCATAGATAAGCAGCTGATGTAACCCGTTCAATTCCAAGCCCTCTCTGTTATCCTGAACTTTCCTAATGGCATATTCTAGAGCAAAGTTAAAAAGTAAAGGTGATAGTGCATCTCCTTGCTTTAGCCCACAGTGAATTGGAAACGCATCTGACAGAAACTGATCTATACGGACTCTGCTGTACGTTTTACTGAGACACATTTTAATTAATCGAACTAGTTTCTTGGGAATACCAAATTCAATAAGAATATCATATAAAACTTCTCTCTCAACCGAGTCATATGCCTTTTTTGAAATCTATGAATAACTGATGCACTGTACCCTTATAGCCTACTCCCATTTTTTCTCCATTATCTGTCGAATAGAAAATATCTGGTCAATAGTTGATCTATTACCCTAAAACGACACTGATGATCCCCAATAATTGAGGGGTTTGCCGGCGTATACGTCAATATGACGAATTGAGATACATGCAATCTAAGATTTTAAAACGCACCTGAATAAAATGTTATACACGCAAGCAGCCCTGTCCTGCAGGTATGTACAGTACAATCAAAACAAAATTTCGCTACTATAATTATTCACTACATTTTAAACCGTTTTCCCCAAGAAGGGCGTATAGGTCTATCCGCCTTTCTTCCGGCAAAGCCCTCAATTTCATCTACATATGGAGTTAATCTTCTCAAAAGAATATTGGACAAAATTTAGCAGCAGCAGCAGCAGCAGCAGCAGCAGCAGCAGCAGCAGCAGCAGTAGTAGTAGTAGTAGTAGTAGTAGTAGTAGTAATAATAATAATAATTCATTTATTATTAATATTTGTGTGCTGAACAACAGCCAGAGGCCAATTTATAGTTCATCACAGTACACAAACAGAAGATACAAAGGTGCAAAAACAAATAAATATGTTAAGTAAAGAAAAACATACAGAAATAAAATTAGTAATAATAATAATAATAATAATAATAATAATAATAGTAATAATACTTTGAAATTAATGGAGTCGACGGAACTTAGAGCATTCGCGAAATTCAGCTTTGAGTATGAAATAAGGGATTTGTTCTGAGTTCGATCCCTGGTGCTTGTGTACCCGGGTTAGGCGCTGTCGAGTGGGTCAGCATCAAGGAAGGAGACCAGCACAATGCAGAACGTTTAATGAGTCACTCCTTTAATTTAAGCCAACTACACGCGCTACCTGCCACTATATATAACGGGGCGGTGAACGTCTCCCCGACCGAGCGGCAGGCACGAAAGCGCGAGCTGGGCGGCAGACTGTCGACCCTGCGCGGCGAGAACAATCCCCATAAATTGTCGCCCACTTGTTAAACGACCACTCCCAAGGGCTGCCAGTTCTCAAATTCGCACTACCTCCATATTTCCATGCGTCACGCCAATAAAACCGAGGTCCTTCTTGTGTAACACTTCGCTTCTTCTACACGGGCGTAACACACTTCTACTCCTACCTACCTTGCCTCCCGTTTCAGTTACCTGTCATCATATCATAATCGCTTCACACGCACGCAAAATAGCCGCATACTAGCCATACCAACACATAAGACATCATCGTATTCATCATCATACACAATCTCGCTCTCGCGCCTGTGGAATACCCTACCCAGTGACATCAGAGACTGTCGGAATTTAGTAGCGTTCAAAAGCAAGCTTATTAAGCATTTTCTTACTGCGTAGAGTAGGTTTAATTTTTACTTAATCAATAAAAGAAATGCTTCTCTCTTCTTAACTTTTACAATAAATTGTCTAGCTTTTATTAATCAGTTAATCTTTTAGTACTTTGATTTTTATTGTATCTGTAAATTTAATATTAATTGTAATTATAATTGTAATTCTATTCTTAATATTGTAGTTGTAATCCCCTGGTAGAGGGGAAGAGAAGGCCTGATGGCCTTATCTCTACCAGGTTAAATAAATAAATAAATAAATAAATAAATAAATAAATAAATAAATAAATAAATAAATAAATAAATAAATAAATAAATAAATAAATAAATAAATAATCACGATCACCATACATGCAATGGTTAAGGGGAGAGGATGGTATTGTTTGGTGAAAAATGAGTAAATTAAAAAAAAAACTCTTTAAAATACGCTGTGATATGTGTGGAATGCATAGCATAACATTTTGTGGGTATTTGTGTCACCATTTTTAAACTTCCTGCGTTATGGATTTTTAAATCACTCGCTCACTTTTATTGTTGTTTCCGGTAAATTAAATTTTCAAAAAAAAAAAATTTTTTTTTTCTTTAAAATACCCTTTGATATGTGTGGAATGCACTGCGTAACATTTTGTGGGTATTTATACCCTTATCGGATGTAGAGACGTCATTTTTAAACTTCCTGCGTTATGGATTTTTAACTCACTTGCCCACTTTTATTGTTGTTTCCGCTAAATTAAATTTTCAAAAAAAAATTTTTTTTCTTTAAAATACCCTTTGTAATGTGTGGAATGCATTGCATAACATTTTGTGGGTATTTGTGCCCTTATCGGATGTTGAGTCGCCATTTTTAAACTTCCTGCGTTATGGATTTTTAAATCACTCGCCCACTTTTATTGTTCTTTCCGGTAAATTAAATAAAAAAAATTTTTTTTTTCTTTAAAATACCCTTTGATATGTGTGCAATGCATTGTATGACATTTTGTGGGTATATGTGCCCTTATCGGATGTCGAGACGTCATTTTAAAAACTTCCTGCGCTATGGATTTTTAAATCACACTCCCGCTTTTATCGGTTTCCAGCAACTTCATTGTTTTTGCTACATTACCAGACAAAAATGGATATAATTTCTGAACTACTAAAGATACATGCATGAAACATTCTTTTGTGCGAGATCGTGCGTATTTACTTGTTTTCCGCACAGAACCAATACGCGGTAAGTGTGAAATACCACATTCAGTATTCCCAACGTAACACACATAACAATTTCCCTCTTCTTACCGCTTAAACGCGACATTCATTTTACTGCTTTAGGTTTTTAACATATTATTTTTAGAGACGTTTAACATAGTAATAATTATAAATTGGAAACTTACCACTGCAATTTCACCTAAATTGCAATGTTAATTGTTGTTTTTAAATATTTGCAAAAATTAAGTAAAGTCTACTACTCCACGAAACTTATTGCATTCCTGATACAAGTAACATTAAGGAAGCCGTGAAAAAATCAACAAGATTCCAGATGCGGATGTTATTACTGCAATATGTTATATAAATAATATTGTTAAAATATTAAAATGAAAAATAAATCATTACATAATCTTACCGTTTGTTTTAAGTTCGCATTTATAGACTGGGGAAAAAAAGACAGACGTATATCACGGCCTGCTGGAGTATAGTAAACACAGAAAACATTTTATAGCAACAATGTTGAAGAAAGGTATTTTGGTTTTCCGAAGTTGCCGTCATTAAACAGAAACCAAGATGGAGATTTCATTGCAACTAATTAGAAATTCGTCTTTCAGGTATGTAATAAACGATCTTCGCACAAAATAATGTACGATACACGAGCGGTATGTTTGTTTTCATGTTCTCGGAAATTAAAAAAGCACAACTACGTTTCGCTTTTTCAATCTTTTCCTCGACCATGAAAACGTCAACATACCGCTCTTGTAACGTATATTGCTATAGTCTATTAGGAAACTTTTCTCTGTAACAATTTTGTTAATGGTTTTCATTTTCAAAATACGTCCGTTTGTTTACAAGAAAGGAAATCAGAAAATTGTTATTAAATTTTAATTGTTAATTTTACAAAGGTAGGGACTAATATTAAAATTTTGTTACGAACAGTTTGTAGAACATGCTTTTGCAAATACATTGCAAAAAACTGTTTGAATCTATCTTTAAAAACGGTTTAGATATATCGGTTTTAGTACAATCCTGCATTGGGTAAAATTTTTTTTCAAATTTGGGCACCCAAATATATTTTTTTTTCAAAATATTTTTATTTGGTTGCGTTGCTACAGCTATGAGCTCTCTACATACAAAAAAAAAAAATAATATTTTACACCAAATAGGAAAAAAGTTTCAATGCTATGTGTATGTGGATATTGTCGTGTGTTCGAATCCCGTCTAGGCACCAATGTTTGTTCGCTGTCAATCTCATGCCCTGCTTTAGCCCGGCGTCATGCCGACTCCATTTCTTCGGAGTCCCTCTGTGTTCGTCTACTCTAGTCGAAAAAACAGGATTTAAGTCAAGGCCTACACACGGCTGTGGGCCCAAGAAAAGAAAACAGTGCAAAATAAATTACATGTACTAACTAAGGTTCTATAAAGAGTAGTGGTCTATTTAGCAAAATTTTAAGAATACAGCAATCAGAATGCATAGTATTTGGCAGAAATGTTACTAGAAAGCATTAAGCTAGGGCAGAAGAACCACACCGGCCCAATTACGTTGAAAAATCTAACATTTAATACCATGAGTATAGAGGTATGAGAATAGAGGAATAATTGTACTGACATTCACTTCTGCAATTTTTATGCGAAACACGTGTAACCTATCTCCTCATCAAATACACCTGACCTTTTCACAGATAGTAGGGCTATTTGTCTATCTCCTCACCAAACCCTGGCTAATCTTATCACTGTCAGTAGGGCTACTCGTCACTAAAGCCTGTGTGATGTATGTCTCATTGTAAAAAGAGAGAGAAAGGAGATAAGTCTTACTTCGTCTGTGTTGTTAAGGCGATTGGGGAGTAGAGCGATGGCGTCCATCCATCCAGTGGCGGAAGGGACTAGTTGATACATTCTGTAGCGCAAAATAAAATAACAAACTATCTCTCTTCGTACTGTCTAGTTCCGTCACTGAGCTTGTCTTTCAAGAAACCGAGTTCCGGCAGCCTGTACAATAACAAGATTTTGAAAGGAATCCTGAAAATTTACAACTCTCCTATAATCTCCACCCTCATTTGAAGGGACTTGATTTTATTGCTACTGAGACAAGATAAACCTTACCAGGTATAGTCTGTCTTCTCACCAAACCCCTCCTAACCTTATCACTGACAGTGGGGCTATTCGTCACCAATCTGTCTTCTCACCAAACCCTTCCTAGCCTTATCACTGACAGAAGGGCTACTCGTCACTAATGTCTTCTCATCAAATCCTGCCTAACCTTGTGACTGACAGTAGGATTACTCGTCACTAATCTGTCTTCTCACCAAACCGTGCCTAACCTTATTATCGCTGACACTGAGATTTCTCGTCACTAATCTGTCTTGTCACCAAACCCTTCCTAACCTTATCACTGACAGTGGGGCTACTAATCACTGTCTTTTTATCAAACCCTGCCTAACCTTATCACTGACAGTGGAGTTTCTCGTCACTAATCTGTCTTTTCACCAAACCCTGCCTAACATTATCACTGACAGTCGAGTTACTCGTCACTAATCTGTCTTTTCACCAAACCCTGCCTAACCTTATCACTGACAGTGGAGTTTCTCGTCACTAATCTGTCTTTTCACCAAACCCTGCCTAACATTATCACTGACAGTCGAGTTATTCGTCACTAATCTGTCTTTTCACCAAACCCTGCCTAACTTTATCCATCACAATGGAGCTACTCGTCACTAATCTGTTTTCTCACCAAATCCTGCCTAATCTTACCACTGACAGTGGAGTTAGTCGTCACGAATCTGTCTTTTCACCAAACCCTGCCTAACTTTATCAATGACAGTGGGACTACTCGTCACTAATCTGTTTTCTCACTAAACCCTGCGTAACCTTATCACTGACAGTGGGACTACTCGTCACTAATCTGTCCTTTCACCATATCCTGCCTAACCTTATCACTGACACTGGGGCTACTCGTCACTAATCTGTCTTTTCATCAAACCCTGCCTAACTTTATCAATGACAATTTATTATATTTTATTTTTTATTTTACTAGATTATTTTACGAAGCTGTATCAACATCTAGGTTATTTAGCGTCTGAATGAGATGAAGGTGATAACGGTGAAATGAGGCCGGGGTCCAGCACCGAAAGTTACCCAACAATCAATGACAATGAAGCTACTCGTCACTAATCTGTTTTCTCACCAAACCCTGCCCAACCTCATCACTGACAGTGGGGCTACTCATCACTAAACTGTCTTCACCAAACCCTGCCCAACCATATCAATGACAATGGAGCTACTCACCTTGCCTAACCTTATCACTGACAATGGAATTAGTCGTCACTAATCAGTCTTTTCACCAAATTCTGCCTAACTTTATCACTGACAGTGGAGTTACTCGTCACTAATCTGTCTTTTCACCAAACTCTGCCTAACTTTATCCATGACAATGAAGCTACTCGTCACTAATCTGTTTTCTGACCAAACCCTGCCTAACCTTATCACTGACAGTGAGGTTACTAGTCACTAATCTGTCTTCTCACCAAACCCTGCCTAACCTTATCACTGACAGTGGGGCTACTCGTCATTAATCTGGCTTTTCACTAAACCCTGCCTAACCTTATCACTGACAGTGGGGCTACTAGTCACTAATCTGTCTTTTCGCCAAACTCTGCCTAACCTTATCAATGACAATGGAGCTACTCGTCACTAATCCGTTTTCTCACCTAACCCTGCCTAACCTTATCACTGACACTGAAGCTACTCGTCACTAATCTGCCTTCTCACCAAACCCTTCCTAACCTTATCACTGACAATGGGGCTACTCGTCACTAATCTGTCTTTTCACCAAAGCCTACTTAACCTTATCACTGAAAGTGGGGCTACTCGTCACTAATTTGTTTTCTCATCAAATGTTGCCTGACCTTATCACTGATAGTAGGGCTACTCGTCACTAATCTGTCTTACCAAACCTTGCCTAACATCACTGACAGTGGAGCTAATGTCACTAAGCTGTTTTTCTCACCAAACCCTGTCTAACCTTATTACTGACAGTAAGGCTACTCGTCACTAATGTCTTCTCACCAAACCCTGCCTAACCTTATTACTGACAGTGGGGCTACTCGTCACCAATTTGTTTTCTCATCAAACCCTGCCTAACATTACTGACAGTGGAGCTACACGTCACTAATCTATCTTCTCACCAAACCTGGCTAACCTTATTACTGACAGTGATGCTACTCGTCATAATCTGCCTTCTCACCAAACCTCGCCTAACCTTATCACTGACAGCGGGGCTACTCGTCACTAATTTGTTTTCTCATCAAATTTTGCCTGATCTTATCACTGACAGTACGGCTACTCGTCACTAATCTGTCTTCTCATCAACTCAAGCTTCGTGACTGTATATAGCGTCAAAATTATTCGAGAATTATCGAAACATCGAAACAAATTGAAGAGTGTTATCCCAAAACTAGCTTAGTCCATTTGGTCATTTTCACGATTTATACATATATATTTATGATTGAGTTTGAGCCCTCTATTATTATAATTTAAGCCTGTTTTCTTCCAAAACAACGCCAATTCTTTTTCCAAAGTTTGTGTTATTGTGCACGTCATTTGAAAACTCGCCCATAGACCAGTGGATACAAAAACTAGCCAAGGCCTTTCATAAAAATGGACTTAACGGGTTTTGGGATCTCACTCTTTAATTGAAAATAACTCGATATTTTTCATTGTAAGTTATATAAATGACGCTGGATAATAAATCGCAATCGGTACGAACGATTTGAAATGCGTTAGTATCGTAACGGATAATCTAGAATCTGTAACAAAACTCTTTCTCCAATCCAATGTTGGGTACAAATCCCGTATGGAATTTTGTGAGTTCAGCTCAATATTTACTAGAAGTATGTCACAGCGAAGTCCTACACAACGCACCACAGTCTGGCTTCTGCAAAGAGCAACCTTGCGTAAAACAAAATTATCCACAAATCGAAAGTGATATGCAGTTTGGGCAACTTTACTGAAGAAATATCATACACATATTTACTTCTTTTTGCATTCATTTGACTGACATTTTCCCACAGTCATGTAAGAATAAAATGCATAATGTATAAGAGCAAGTCCACAGCTGCGGAATAACTGTGAAACGAGCGGGCCCGGGTTCAAATCCTGGTTGGGACAAGTTACTTTGTTTTTTTTTTGTTTTTTTTTTTTGTTTTTTTTTTGTTTTTTTTTTTTCCCCCCCTCAACTACTTGTTGAAGCAGAATTACTGGGTAACTTTCGGCATTGTACCTCGGATTCATTTCGCCTTCATTGGCATCATTTCATATATTATCTTAATAGCTACAGTTCGATCAAGAGATCGTGGCGGATGTGGTTCCGGGATTCGCCTACAGGTGTCATCTGTCTGGGGGAGCTGCACAAACCCCAGGGAGTCGTAGGGGTTTCTAGAATAGACTATGGTAGACCGGGGAGTGTAGCTCCCTTGGACAGATGGCGCCTTAGTGAGTCGCGGAATCTACAGTGGCGCGATCTTCGGGTCAAAGGATGCAGCAGAATGTAAGCACGTGAAATGCGAGCAGATGCCATCGATTTGAGGAGGCGGTATATTAACAGGGAGGCGGACCTCGCCAGAACTGGATACTATAGCCGAATCGATAAAATGGCACTAAGCAATGAATAACGTGCTTGAAGAGCGGCTCTAAAGAGCTTCAAAGGTTGCACAATAAGCCTAAAGTTAGTTTATTTATTTATTATTTACTTATTTTGCTATTAATTGTAACATAAAATATAATATAAACAGAAAAACTTTAGCTCGTCCCTGAAAGAGTAGAACTCATGCTCAGGGGGCGGATTCCTGAATTGAAATTAAGAAGTAGCCTATATAATACAATTTCTCTTATGTCTGCTACGCAATAAGTATATATATATATATATATATATATATATATATATAAATTTACAATTTTTCAATTTTTATAAAATCCATAACTTTTAAAATTTAATACTAGAACTATTATAATTGACAAGATTAGGATATTTAAATATAAATCTGTTATATATTCTTGGGCCTAAATTACTACTATGATTAAATACTTAGCAGCGTTTTTAGTAGGTTATTTTACGACGCTTTATCAACATCTTAGGTTATTTAGCGTCTGATTGAGATGAAGGTGATAATGCCGGTGAAAGGAGTCCGGGGTCCAGCACCGATAGTTACTCAGCATTTGCTCATATTGGATTGAGGGAAAACCCCGGAAAAACCCTCAACCAGGTAACTTGTCCCGACCGGGAATCGAACCCGGGCCACCTGGTTTCACGGCGAGACGCGCTAGCCGTTGCTCCACAGGTGTGTACTTATAGCAGTGTTGCATTCTGGTTCAAACAATCTTAAAGAATCCATACCTTTTGCTTGCCTACTTTATAAAAAAAAAAAAAAAAGGTGTGGAACCGATTTTGATCAAATTTATATTTTTTGTATATTGTAAAAATATTAAGCCTTTATTTCATGTATCTCATTCCCAAATTAAATGATTAATAGACACCGAAAAAAAATCCGTCTAGAAGTTTAGAAGAAACATTGTATAGAAATGTACCTTGGTAGACTGTGTATCCGAAGAGAACGATCCGTATCACTGTTGAAAGCGTGCATTTCCGTGAAACTCTGGGAATAGATTTTTAAAGCATCATAACTAAGCTTCGAGACTTCGGACCCAATAGAGCAGTTCAGTGGGAAATCCGCATAACGACGTACTGAGTATAGTGGTAAAGCGTACAGTGGGTGGGGGTACTGTAGAATGAATGCCAACAAATACGCAAAGGAAAACGCTCTGGATTTGAAGGTTCTGACGAATAATTTGGTTTTCATACAAACCCATTTTCAAACTGTGTCTGAAACTATTACACGGTTAGAAAAGTCGGAGCAAGAGATGCCGGAAGCCCTCAAATTAGTTGAGGAAATGACACAGAGAATTAATGAGACACCAAGTACACCGGTTACTGAATGTGTGAAACAGAAGTGGAAATCAATTTTATGTAAAAATAACGGATATGGATCATTGTGTAAAATAAACAGCAAATTAGTGGACATAGAGTCACCCGTGAATGAAGGACTGTCTCTTAGAGACTGCAATGATGTTAGGTTTTTTTTTCGTTTTGCTTCTATCACGTCATGCGACGTAGAGAGCAGCTTTTCACAGTACAAACTCTGGCAGATAACCGAAAAAGATTTACGTTTGAGACACTGAAAATGCATCTTGTAGTACATTGCAATTCGGTACTGTAACTGCACTTCCTAAAGACGACCAATAGGATAAATGAAGAATTAAAATTGCTACATGTTCATTTCCACCATTAACACTGTGTATAAACAAACACAAATGCTTATAAAAGACAGGAGAATAATGCTTTTCACATTTTTTTTAACATTGTAATTGTGTAATGTACATTTACTTTCAGAATGTACATATGTGTGTGTGTGTTTCCCCATACTACCGTACTCTATTCTAAACAGCAACGTTGTTACCTCAACACATCTCTACCTTTCACTACCTGCAGCGAGTCAACAACCTATAGTACATGCACAGTAAACTTAATGTATTAGGTACAAAGTCTGGAAGGCCTGATCATAACACAATGTTTCATATTTCGTAGAATGAGAAAGTGGACGTTCAAATATTTCATCACAAATGGTTTTGTCACGAAGAGACCGACAACTAAATAATAAGAATGCGCAGCGAGCTCTAAAGATGCGAAGAACAAACAAATTCAAATCGATTCTTGTTGCACCACAGTTCCTAATAGTTACTTTGTATTGTATGATTTGATGAGGCCCGTCATATTCTTGTATTTGCCAAGAGCTGACCCCGAAATAATAGCCTATTACATTCGGGTGCATGTGCAGAGTATTACGTACATCAGATATTTTCTGTCGTAAAGCTGTCTCGGCTGAATACAACATGTGTGTGTACGTCAGTCCGAGAACACATAGCATCTATATGTATTGCTTCGCAGCTGATCCCCTTGTATGGATTTTCGTTTCTCCTTGTACAATTACAGAGAATGGGTCCATCTGCTGAAGGATAACTCGGAAATAAAGGTACTTTAGAATACAATCTTTGCGAAAATAGAAATAGGCTACACGTAAATCAACAGTGGAATTAAAATAATGAATCCACTATTTTGTCACTCTCTTTTTTCCTATCTTACATAACACATGCACATATTCATATCTATCCATCCATGGTCTCGTCTTCGAGATGCTTTGTATTTAGGTGGGTCTACGCTTAGCGAACGAACAACAAACGAGTAAAGAGTACAAACATTCGCTATTCTTTCTCTTTTCGGAGCAAATACGAATCATCAAGGATTGAAGAGAGATCCTTGGTGTTCGCTTACTATCTTTTATAATACGAATGCTGATAGTTTTCCAGTAGGTCCTAATTTAATTGAGCTTAACGAATATCTGTCGTCATGATAGCTATTTCAAGACCGGACATCGAGAAATAACTATCTACTAACAACAAACATTAGTTTAAAAAGCGAAATTAAATTACCTGAGGATAACTATAATCAAGAATTGTATTCGTGAAGATAGTTCCAATGCGAACAACTGTAATTCTGAGCAACTTAACATTCAGGGTTATAACAATAAGATGCAGAAAAACAGTTGAATCGAAGCAGAGATAACAGGAATAAAAGACTCCTTAGAGCGAAAACACTGAACATCTGACATCTGAGATTATAGGAACATTTTCGTTTGAATGATTATCTATAATTCTGAATATGTTTAAATTAATTTTAATTTTTTTTTCTCGCTGTTATTTATACTCGCTTTAACATCTCTGGTCATATCGCGAGTTAATCTCTGGTTGAAATCCGAAGGCCTGTGTACTATTGTTGTGACTGGCTCTATTGTTGTGAACTAGATGGCGACGGTATATGTATTACAGATTGTTATGAATATGATTTCGATGATATTCAGGGATGTTGTGGCCCGAATTTCCTGGCATTTACCTTACGGTTGAAGGAAAACCCTGAAAAACCTCAGCCACGAAATTCAACCCGACCGGGAATCGAACCCGGGCCCTCTGCGTAAGAGACCAACATGCTGACCCCTACACCACAGAGGTGGTCTTAATTTTATTTTAATCCATTTCACTCTTAGTAATTAATTGTGCAATTATTCTAATTAATTATTGATGCATATTGGGACTGCCTGTCTGATATAATCGTTTGATTGCTAATACATCGAAGCAGAAACGACACGAATTCATTTATTTATTTAATGCTAGTAAATTACAAATTAATATAATATAGTATAATATAATATAATATAATATAATATAATATAATATAATATAATATAATATAATATAATATAATATAATATAATATCTATATTAATAATAAATCTGTAGCCGAAATTTTTCTGATAATTTTCGATTTTCCAAAAATAATTGGTCCTAACATATATAATTAACCACCCTGAAACCGAAAATCGCTTTTTTGAAATTTTTGTTTGTATGTCTGTCTGTCTGTATGTTTGTTACCTTTTCACACGATAATGGCTGAACCGATTTCGATGAAAATTGGAATATAAATAAAGTTCGTTGTAACTTAGATTATAGGCTATATGGCATTCAAAATACGTTATTTAAAAGGGGGGGGGTTATAAGGAGGCCTGAATTAAATATATCGAAATATCTCGCTTATTATTGATTTTTGTGAAATATGTTACATAACAAAAATTTCTTTAAAAATGATTTCTGATAAATTTTATTCTCTGAAAAATTTTGATAGGACTGATATTTAATGAGATAAATGAGTTTTAAAATTAAAATAACTGCCATCTAAGGCGGTATATTGAATTAAAAAACAAATGACTTCGTCTATAAGGGGCCTTGGACACAACAATCGAAAGCTATGAAACAGCCTACATACAATGTTTCTGTGTTTGTATGAAGTAATATCAGAAGCTAAATTAACCGATTTGTATAATTAATTATTATTTCATCATTGGAAAGTGTAGTTACTCTGGATGGACATAATGCTATAATGTTATTACAGTAACTTGTGAGTGAATCGAGGACAGGTAACATTAAAATAGCTTCTTATGCACAGAAAACTTGATACGTTATTCTGTATATTCATTTCCTGTATTTCTTACAATAATGTTTATGAACATATTCATTTTTATCTCAGAGAATTAACGAACAACGAGTGTATAATAGTACGTTAGCTTAGCAATGCATTATTTTATAATTCAAATTTTGACTATGCTCAATTGAATCGTGTTAAAATACATAAAATACACATGCAATAAATGCAATGCAAAAAAATTGGGTAATGAGCCAAGCAGATTATGTTGCGCTGTTGTAAAAGTTGTTCCTCCTGAGATTCAAGAGCTCCCACAACAAATTAAAAACTTTCTAATTCGAGTACATCCGTTATCAACACACTTTTTCATAATATAATATAATATAAACATAATAATAAATCTGTAGCGAAAAATTTTCTGTTAATTTTCGCTTTTCCAAAAATAATTCGTAATAACAATTAAGAAACACGTTACAGGAATTGTCATTGCACCAAATGAGTGGTCTCTGGATCAAAATGATCGCATTTTAATATTTTAAATACAATTTAAATTAAGCAACATATTAAACGATTTATCCTTCTATCAAACACGAATGTTCCCTGGATCAAATGTCCTATTTTAATTATGTAATTACTTTATATTTATTTCTAACGGGTGCAGCGGAGTGCACGGGTACGGCTAGTAATATAATATAATGCTAAGGAGAGGATTCCAATACAGACAAAAAATAAAATACAAATAATAGAAATAAAACGTATGAACGGAAAAAAAACTATCACTTATTAACTTTCAGCAGCATGCTTTTAACTATCAATGTAATTGGATTCTCATTGGTCAATGAGCTCGTTCATTGGGTGAGAAATGTTTTTGTAATGTCGGACGAAGATATAATTATTGCATATGCTACCGTTGTTATTTTAGAAAATTTAACAAAAAGGATGTTAAGAAATTTTACTTGAAGCAAGTAGAGCGATCGGTTTGGAAGTAAATCCCGAAAAGACAAAGTATATGATTATGTCTCGTGACCAGAATATTGTACGAAATGGAAATATAAAAATTGGAGATTTATCCTTCGAAGAGGTGGAAAAATTCAAATATCTTGGAGCAACAGTAACAAATATAAATGACACTCGGGAGGAAATTAAACGCAGAATAAATATGGGAAATGCGTGTTATTATTCGGTTGAGAAGCTCTTATCATCCAGTCTGCTGTCCAAAATTCTGAAAGTTAGAATTTATAAAACAGTTATATTACCGATTCTTCTGTATGGTTGTGAAACTTGGACTCTCACTCTGAGAGAGGAACATAGGTTCAGGGTGTTTGAGAATAAGGTGCTTAGGAAAATATTTGGGGCTAAGCGGGATGAAGTTACAGGAGAATGGAGAAAATTACACAACACAGAACTGCACGCATTGTATTCTTCACCTGACATAATTAGGAACATTAAATCCAGACGTTTGAGATGGGCAGGGCATGTAGCACGTATGGGCGAATCCAGAAATGCATATAGAGTGTTAGTTGGGAGACCGGAGGGAAAAAGACCTTTAGGGAGGCCGAGATGTAGATGGGAGGATAATATTAAAATGGATTTGAGGGAGGTGGGTTATGATGATAGAGACTGGATTAATCTTGCACAGGATAGGGACCGCTGGCGGGCTTATGTGAAGGCGGCAATGAACCTTCGGGTTCCTTAAAAGCCAGTAAGTAAGTAAGTAAGTAAGGATGTTAAGAAATAAAAGGCAATAGTTTCAGACGCCATTACTTGAAAGTCGCGGTTGATAAAGGGCTATAGGCAGTGACCATTTAATGATTTATGCCGAAATGAAACGGAAAAGTTTCATAACTTTTTTAAATATCAACAACAGACTTCAAAATGTTACTGTACAAAATAGGGTCCAAAATTTGAAAGAAACGCTCAACATTTCGGGAAGCAATACCTGTTCATGAAAGCCTAGTACGCACATTTCCATTTCTGAGAACAGGGGATTCGTACATAAGTTTGATGTATACATAGTCGTGTTTATTGAAAGTATCGAAACAGCTGATTTCAAGGATTGTCTGAATTGGTTTGGAGTGTAGAAATACCGCATGTTTGTACGCGAACCATGTAGATTCGTATACTTCATCACTTTCCATTCCACATTATTCTTCGGCGGTTTCTAACTTCCCTTCGGAAAGATACCAATAATGAATCTTTTTTTTTTTTTAATTTAGTCCCCTGCAATAAACAACAAATCATGTATTTACTGGAAATAAGCAATTTTCTACTCCTACAATAGGTAGGTATTTTTTTTAGTTGGTTACTTAACGACGCTGTATCAACTACTAGGTTATTTAGCGTCAATGAAATTGGTGATAGCGAGATGGTATTTGGCGAGATGAGGCCGAGGATTCGCCATAGATTGCCTGGCATTCACCTTACGGCTGGGGAAAACCTCGGCAAAAAACCCAACCAGGTAATCAGGCCAAGCGAGGATCGAACCCGCGCCCGAACGCAACTTCAGATCGGCGCTTGCCTTAACCGACTGAGCCACGCCGGTGGCTTAGGTGGGTATATCTAATTATACAAAGTGGAGCGTAAGTAATGTAATTAATTTCAGGGGGTTATTCTTTGAGATATTTCAAACAAAAACTTGAATACAAAATTTTCCTCGTTTTGCTTCCTTTTCAAGATAAAAATTGTTTTGTATGAAACACTTCATAGCATGTTTTGAGAAAGCCATTGACTGAATTCCCAATATGCTAGTCAATTTAAGAGATGCGCGTACTATGACAATAAATGATGGAAAGAATTCTAGTTTTGTCCTTTAAGTGTGCAGACATTTGAACAGACGCAGTCAAAACAGGCGCGGTTTGGACAGGAACAGCGCGGTCGGAACTTCATGTTGAGTATAAAGCACGACTGCGAGTTCGAACCTCGCATCATTCATGGTTGCTTGTTAATGTGGTGCACAATTATATGTTAGGTGGAGTCCCAGCATCCTGTCGATTACACGTAACTGTAATCCTGCCATCCGTTTCCTTAATATCAGGTAGGAAAACGTATTCTAAGGCCGGCAACACACTGCATCGGACGGTTTTGCCTCGGACCGCTCAGGCCCAAATACATAAAACTCCCTGACTGAAGATCAACTTTGATCGAAGATCGGAAAGTGAACCGAGTTCAGACACTTCTTCTATTGTATAAAACTTTTCTGTGATCAAATTACCTTGGTTCAAATGCAATCTAAGTTCACGTGAAAAGGATTTGGCAACATCGCATAAACAGATGAAGCACGTGATGCGCGGACCATGTTGTTCAGGTTTGTTCAGTGCTGCCAATCTAGCGACTTTAACTCTTTTTCAACAACAATTTCTTTTAACTTTTATATTGCTTAAATAGGGATTTAGTGACCTTTTTAGCACCCCATAGTGACAAAATTTAATCTTTCTTTGTTAATAATGAGAATTCTAGCTACTTTCCAACTACTTTTTGGCGACTTTCAGTACACTCTGTTGGAGACACTGGTTTGTTTTGTGCATTGTAAATAATGGCGGACAATAAGAAGAAGATTGACTGTTCTCCAAGTTGTTATCATGTTATGATGTTTGATACTGCTAAACATAATAAAGCTTTATAAAACCACAATTTTCGTTTAGTAATACAGTTAATTGAAAATTTATGAATGTACCTATCATACCGGTATCCATTAATAATTAATGGTTGTTATAAACATAATATAATTATAGGTTATGTTATTTGATACTGCTGAACACGATAGAGCCTTATAAAATATAAGAATGTTTGTATATTAAGGCAAGAAATTGAAAAAAAATATATAGGCTATAATTGTATTATCTACCATATATATTAATGGTTATTCTTTTTGCACAATCTGCCACTCGTATACAGCAGAAACTCTATTATCCGTGGTAATGAAAGGGGTGGAGTGAACGGTTAATCGAAAAAATCGGATAATCCGTACCACAAACAGTTTTCATAAACTAAGTATATAATATTTTCGTAATTTCCTCCATGATCTTTTCTTTTAATACGCTAAGTATTGGATCAGAAGTTCACTAATTTAAGTCTTTTTTTATTGATTTTTTTTTACAATTCATGTTTGATTTTCCGATAAGTCAGTTATTAAAATCTTATTTTTATTTATTGTACATAAGTCTGGTTGTCAACGACGGGTTTTTAATGCTCAAGGAAACTCTTTATGACGGCTGTCTGTGGGAACATAGGAATAGTAGAGGTCTCATGTTGTAGAGTTACAAATTTTATACAGTTTATATTTTATTTTTCATTAGCCTGAATCGCGTACAGTTGTAATTCCTATCTCGTATTGTGATGTGAAATGAACCAAATTTTCTCTTTTCCCTAACCACTCAATTACTTGCACTTTTTGTCATAGTACAACATGCTTTCTTTTCCCGCTTGTAGAAGATTTTTGCGTAGAAGTTAAACAGTACGGCCATAATGTGTAAGGGTAAAGATTTATAACAAAAACACTCTGTAGAAAAAATTCGTATTAATATAATGTACAGTACTTCATATATTTTTCTACGAGCGAGATAGACAGTCGGATAATACACCAATCGGTTAATAGGGTGACGGATAATCGGGGTTTTACTGTATTTCAAACAGAAAAGAAATAACTGAACTTAGATCATCTAACTTAATCGGAGAAATTTCTTCAAAGTTGACTTTAGTTTAAGACAAATTAATCTCAGATTAGACTTTATACAACACAAAATTCCAAGTTCAGCTAGAACAAGGATCAATTTAACCTCTGATCTAAGATTAAATGGTTTATACAATCGGCCCTCAATGTGACGGTGGTTACACGCATTACTTTAAGGCTGCATACGACATCCCTCCCGGTAAGATTCCTCATAGCAATGCGTGTACTTAGTCACATCGAACGGTCCGAGACAAAACCGTCCTGTGCAAGACAGAATATCCGTTGCTGCATGCTGTCTACATAAGGTAAATCGCTGAAGTGCTATGAAAATCTTGGGATAATATCACTGTCACTCAGTCCAAGAAGGGGACCAATGAATACTTTCGTCTTATGTGTGATTTACCAACATTACATCGACTTCGAATCCAGAACATATGACCTAACACACAGCAAGGACGATTTACTCATCCACGGAGGAAAACAAGTTGCATTGGGTACGTACTGAGGAACAGTCGATGATGTTGTCATCAATTCCTTTGAAGAACGGGCCATGCATAAATGACGAAGAAATAATCGGAACGTCTTTCATGGCTCAACAGGTGCTACTACCAAAAATACGTTAACCATTCCACGTCTTCAGCGCGGTGCTTTCATTCTACGACCGACATAAAAGTTTTCGCATATCTCGGCATTTCAAAGGAGGTTTATGTGGCACTGACACGGAGGGGTCTTCACAACTACGACCAGCAGCAAGTCAGTTTAAAGAAGCACATCCCACACTAACGCTTGCCCATGCTTCATTTCTGTAGCAAATTCAACAGCCTTCCCTCTAGTTTCATGCAGGCCTACTTAGCATTGTTTACAATTTCGTGAATAGACAAAGTGTGGCGTTGGTACATACTGCTTAGATTGTATCTCAGGGGAAATGAACCCTACACCGTACCCTTGAAGATACACCGAAGTGAAATTGGAAAATTAAAAAATTTGCAAACAATATTTGGCATACAAATAGTTATAAACATAAATTAGCTCAATTGGTAAATAAGTTATACATTTTTAAAAGTGTTTCATAACAGTACATTATGCAACGAGCCTATAATGGTAATAATTAAGACGTGAGTATGTTTATGAAACGAGCGCAAGAGAGTTTCATAATTTTCATACGAGCGTCTTAATTACCATTATAGGCAAGTTTCATACGACTTTTTATGCTCGACCATATTTCTAACTTGAAATTATTCATAAGTATTCATGTTATTCTTATCTGACTGAGGAGCGGAACTGACCTTGTGCAATACCTCGTAAATTGTGAGATGTGCGCAGACGCGAAAGTATTGATTTTTTCCGAGAAACAAATGTCGACATTGACCTTGATATAATCTAGAGAGTAAAATAAACATTAATCTTGATATAACCTTGAAATTGAATTAGACATTGAGAAATGAGATGACAAATTGAATTTATTTGAATATTATTTACAATTAACGCTAATTATTATAGTAACAGAACTGACTTTATTTCAAATATAGGTGATTTATTGTGCAATTGGTGAAATGAATTTGAGGGAATGTGCTTTGTGAAAGGGTGGAAGATGAAGGTGAATTGATGTTAATTTGTGTGTTGTTTTTTTTTTCGTCTGAGTTTAATATTGTATTTGAGATTTCAGTTTTATTTTGGATCGATTCTTCAACATAACCTTCTGCGACAGTATTGGATTTCCAGCCTCCGTGACGTTTCAATGAGTAGAATAGAATAATCGATACTTGCGCTTTCATATTGCTGCAATGGTATTTTCTGATTGGTGGAACACCTGAACTTTAATGAATAGGTGTACTTTAATGAGGTCCATTAAAGGGCTGCTACCAGGTGTATAATTACTACATTTCGGCATGGTCGACCATAATAATATTTACATTACTGTAGCTCAAATGCGAAAAAAAATTGCCACGACTGTACAAATTATTATTTTTTAATCCTTTTGAAATCCTACAGAGATAACCATGGCATGTTTCGTACTACAGATTGAGGGAGGTTTAAAAAAAATTCATGCCGCTAGCTTAAAATTTGTGGAAGGAGATAGAACGACACGTTTTAACACGGGCAAAAATTAAAAACTGCAAACCGAGAAAACTGAGTTAAGCAACAGACGACAGAGGATTTAAATCGCGGAGATCTTTGAAAATGGCTGCCAAAACAAGTGTTCGAAAGAGCGCAAGTTTCTGAAATTTTTCGAGGAGCATCTGTAAGCATCGAGGTATTTTTTAAGAATAAAATATTGTCATTATGTTACTTCAGTGTACCCTAAGCAAAAATGAAGAATAGTTCAACAGTAGACAAATAATTAATATTCTAATGTTCACGTATATCAACCTTGGTCAATGCAACCACTGATTAAAATTGGCAATTTACGGTGCATCGACCTCGGTTACGTCTTAACCACTGTCATCTCATGTTCGAGCCATGTTAAGGGATATTAATAGTGTATTCTTTTCTCAAGATTATTTTCAGAAACTAGTGAATCATGACTAGTAAAGATTATATTGAAGGTGACATTCGAAAGGTGCAACAAATATATTGTGTACAGTCGTGCACAACCGGTTACGGAAAGTAATCTAACACGTCACAGAGGCACATTGGCGGCTGTGCATTTCCTCCATCCGCTCTAATCACTCCTGCTTCTACCGTCACTGAATACACGGTCGCCACATCTTCCTGATGTTACTGATCTTCAATGGAATGACTTCAATTACTTTTTTGTTAACACTGGATCTTCTTAAAAAAAACTATTTATTTGTATGAAGTCTTTGGTGGTATGTGATTAAAATATTAATTTGTTTCGCGACTCTAATAGCTTATTCCTCTTCGTTAATCCATTATATTCTTTGCTCGTCAAAGAAAACGAAAACCGGAAAACTTTTTCTGTGTGGAACCTCTCTGCATTACTAAGTTGAAGTTTCACGAATTATCGACAAGAGTTTCTTACACAAGTTTCTTATACCGTAGTTAATATTCCTAACACACTTTAATATGCCACACTGGCACAAAATAGAATGTTTTTTTTTCATACGCCTAGTTTGGAACAGACATACGGATGAACATAGTAGGGTAAAGCTTGGTAATATTATGATAGTTCTTTTTTGAGGATTTATTACAATTTTACTAAGCGAGAGGAAGATCGGTTTTCTGCGAACTTATTAAGGGAATGTTCGTGGACAAGTTTCTGCATTAAACCGGTCCTTCTCTCGCTCAGTAAAATTGCAACACACTTTCAAAAAGAACTATCACAATATTACCAACCTTTATCTTTTATTTGGTGCTGCCACCTACCACTTCGCCAAAAGCATTGTTAGAATGGTCAAGCATCCATAGGATGCGTTCAAGCAGGCGGTGGTTAAATGTTACACGACAATGGAACAAATGAATACAGAAAAAAGTCACAACAATGAACAATCAGTTCTATCAATATATTTTGTGCGAGAGTGCGTATTTGCTTGTTTTCCGCACAGAACCAATACGCGGTTAAGTGTGAAATACCACACTCAATATTCCCAACGTAACACACATAACAATTACCCTCTTCTTACCGCTTAAGCGCGACATTCATTTTACTGCTTTAGGCTTTTAACATATTATTTTTAGAGACGTTTAACATAGCCAATAATTATAAATTGGAAACTTACCACTGCAATTTCACCTAAATTGCAATGCTAATTATTGTTTTTAGATATTTGCAAAAATGAAGTAAAGTCTACTACTCCACGAAACTTATTGCATTCCTGATACAAGTAACATTAAGGAAGCCGTGAAAAAATCAACAAGATTCCAGATGCCGATGTTATTACTGCAATATGTTATATAAATAATATTGTTAAAATATTAAAATGAAAAATAAATCATTACATAACCTTACCGTTTGTTTTAAGTTCGCATTTACAGACTGGGGGAAAAAAAAGACAGACGTATATCACGGCCTGCTGGAGTATAGTAAACACAGGAAACATTTTATAGCAACAATGTTGAAGAAAGATATTTTGGTTTTCCGAAGTTGCCGTCATTAAACAGAAACCAAGATGGAGATTTCATTGCAACTAATTAGAAATTCGTCTTTCAGGTATGTAATAAACGATCTTCGCACAAAATAATGTACGATACACAAGCGGTATGTTTTTTTTATGTTCTCGGAAATTAAAAAAGCTCAACTACGTTTCGCTTTTTCAATCTTTTCCTCGACCATGAAAACGTCAACATACCGCTCTTGTAACGTATATTACTATTTCATTACATTAGGCTTATTATGCAGAAAATCCTTCGTTTGATTCGAATGTACAACTTAATTTAGATCCGTACTGAGTCCACTGCGACTTTCCAAATGCATTGTAGTTTCTTTTGGCTAGCAACTCATCCATCACATTGAAGGGAAGCAGGCTATGGGGCTGGTCACAGTTCTCTGTGCACGTCCCCAATCTACCAGCACAATGACGAGATTAAAGCCGTAACACGAAGCCAGTACTCTGTTTTCTTACAGTTAATAGTAGTCCGCCCGTTCGTTCAATAATCGACTGATTTGTACGTCCGTCTCCGTAATGAATTAGATTACGCCGCGCGCTCGGACGAGTGACGTACAACGGGACAGACAAAGACAGATAATGTGCGCGCCTCGTGGTCATGATTGCAATTCTCGTCTTCGGTCTTGATCATTAAATGTCAACTCACGTAAGCTTAACAAATGAATGGCAATCTTCTGCAGATGCAACACGTAATTGGTTGGAAGTAACATTCATGCGCTTGTAGGAAGTCATCTATACGCAATTTCCTGCAATGCGTGGTTACAGATTACACATATGGCGAAGTGCATCAACATTGATTAAAAACGCAGTAATCATAGATTACGAAACGATGGTTAAACAGTAGCCGTGGTTAAAATGTAATTTATGTGCACCATTCATAATCACCGATTACTAAAACATGGCTAGCTGACACCTCATTTAACCAGAGTAAAGTCTATGACGGTACATTGTTTCTACAAAATGACTAAAGGAAAGCATCCATACCGCTGCAAAGATAATAGTCAACGTCTAAAAACGACTGCGCTCACTATGTTCTACATCGAAATGAACGTATCCTACATTTTCGCGTTGCATTTGTTTGCCTTTGGGCGCTGTTATATTTGTGAGTTCCATTTCTTTGTTTTTTCAGTACTTTTAGGTTAAAATCGTACAAAATGGAAAATTGAATCCAAAAATGATTATATCCCAATGTTAGGTTGAAATATCGATAGACTTAATTACTAGATTTAAATGTAGGCCTATTATATAAAAAAGATGGAATATCCATAAAGGAAAAGGATGCAGAAAATTGGTAGGAATGTGTGTACGATCTTGGACCCCATTTACACCAGGGAATTGTGCATTATCCTAAGATCCATCCATAACCTCTCTTTGTTCAGCCAGTGACATAGAGAAAGAGATACTGGTATTCGAGTATTCCTTCTTAAAATACAGAAAATAATAGTTACATAGAATCGTAATATAAGCAGCCGATAAGTAGGAGAAATGATTGTTCTTGTGTTATTTCAATTGATCCATTTGTAGATTTTGATAAACGAAATCCCTCCTGAAATTTTCTGTCACCTAATTGCTCGCAAGAATTCTCTCTTTCCACTAAAGAACCTTCACGCTCACGCTCTATCCAAGTAATTCAAGTACTGCACAATAATAATCGTCTTCGAAATAATCACCTGTGGTTATGGCCGCCATTTTGCTTTACTTGCTCTACTAATCGCTGGTTAACTCCTTTAACCGCTCATATTTGGCCGGTTAGAGATAACTGTGGTTAACTTCCTATTTAAGTCGTAACCGAGGTCGATCCACCGTAAAAATGCTTAATCGGGGATTAGGTCACAATTTTAACCGATGGTTACACTAACCGACGTTGATGCACGTGGGCAATAGTAAATTTCCTTCAATTGTTACACCATTTGTGTACTCAGAAAATGTCAGTGTCCTGTCTAGCCTGCAAAACATTAGGGGTAACCGGTTGAAGTTCGAACATTCGGTGGGATGTTCTCTGTCTGGTCGAATATAAACCGGTTGTAAGCGATGAATATCACTTTTCTTGTCGTCGTACAAAATTTTTTTCCAATATTCTTTTGAGAAGATTAACTCTATGCATAGATGAAATTATTGAGGATCATCAGTCCGGTTTTAAGCGTAATAGATCGACTATTCATAAGATTTTTTGTATTCGACAGATATTGAAGAAAAATGGGAGTATAAGGGTACAGTACATCAGTTATACATAGATTTCAAAAAGGCGTATGACTCGGTTAAGAGAGAAGTTTTATATAATATTCTTATTGAATTTGGTATTCCCAAGAAACTAGTTCGATCAATTAAAATATGTCTCAGCGAAACGTACAGGCCAATTTCTATCTGATACTTTTCCAATTCACTATAGGCTAAAGCAAGGAGATGCACTATCACCTTTACTTTTTAACTTTGCTCTAGAATATGCCTTTAGGAAAGTTCAAGATAACAGACAGGGTTTGGAAATGAACGGGTTACATCAGCTTCTTGTCTATGAGGATGACGTGAATATGTTAGGAGAAAATTCACAAAAGATTAGGGAAAACACGGGAATTTTACTTGAAGCAAGTAAAGCGATAGGTTTGGAAGTAAATCCCGAAAAGACAAAGTATATTATTATGTCTTGAGACCAGAATATTGTACGAAATGGAAACATAAAAATTGGAGATTTATTCTTCGAAGAGGTGGAAAAATTCAAATATCTTGGAGCAACAGTAACAAATATAAATGACATTTGGGAGGAAATTAAACGCAGAATAAATATGGGAAATGCGTGTTATTATTCGGTTGAGAAGCTTTTGTCATCTAATCTGCTTTCGAAAAATTTGAAAGTTAAAATTTATAAAACAGTTACATTACCGGTTGTTCTGTATGGTTGTGAAACTTGGACTCTCACTCTGAGAGAGGAGCAGAGAGTAAGGGTGTTTGAGAATAACGTTCTTAGGAAAATATTTGGGGCTAAGAGGGATGAAGTTACATGAGAATAGAGAAAGTTACACAATGCAGAACTGCAAGCATTGTATTCTCCACCTGACATAATTAGGAACATTAAATCCAGACGTTTGAGATGGGCAGGGCATGTAGCATGTATGGGCGAATTCAGAAATGCATATAGAGCGTTAGTTGGGAGACCGGAGGGAAAAAGACCTTTGGGGAGACAGAGACGTAGATGGGAGGATAATATCAAAATGGATTTGAGAGAAGTAGGATATGATGATAGAGACTGGATTAATCTTGCACAGGATAGGAACCGATGGCGGGCTTATGTGAGGTGGCAATGAACCTGCGGGTTCCTTAAAAGCCAGTAAGTAAGTTAGTGGTTTGTAAGCCGTATTCTGTAGCTATCTAATCCTCACTATAGCTCTGTTTCATGCACATCCTTATAGTGAAATCATTTTTTGCAAGGGGGAAGAAGAGTTTCATAACCTCATGCATTGTACAGTAAAGAAATTAGGATTTTTCGGATAGAAATTTTATTTAATCCTCCAATTAAATCCATAGTGATTGATAATAAAATAATAGTTCATATGTTAACGAATATGAAATTAATGTACCGAAACTGATGATTGCTAATTATTTATGCAGACCCAATGTCACGTAAAAGGAAAATGCATGCAAAGACTATTTTTTATTTTTCTATATAATCTCCAGCTTCGCCAGCGTTGTCAATTTTAAAATGCTTGTTCCGCTAACTCCGTTCCATTGGTGTGCAGCATTTACCTGGGCCTACGGTTTCCTGCACTTCATCCGAATAGGGATATCTTATGCGAAGTTTTACCGCTAGATGGCAGGAGCGTTCCATGCGGCGCAACATGTTGTAGGGCTATGTTATGTCATATGCTACAGTTGATTACGTTTTCCCGCTTGTTGGTTTTCTGTGCGTGTCAAAATTATATTTACAATTATTTTGTATAACCTAGTATAATTTAATATAATTCAGTATTTTCTTTCCTCATAATTTAATTTAATTTACAATAAATAATAACGTAAACCTGTATAATATTGAGCGATTCCCTTAAGAGATGGGTGGGAAAATCTGCAGTATGCAGAATATACAGGGACATCGTTTTATTTTTACTTCAATTTTTATTGTACCTGAGTTTTTGAATGTACTTCACTCCCACCCCTTCTACTAAGGAAGTTCCAACTCCACACAGAACCAAGACCGCAGATAGTAAGCAGTACTGAGTTACTGAGTATAGTACGTTCCAGAAATATGTTCGCGTTTTCCAGTGACGAAAGACCTTTCAATATTGAATCATATTTTCGCACAGGTACTGTCCGTTTGCCTACGTCGCATCCCGATTTCCCTCACCTGCTTCTGCTCGCCCCTCTGTAAAAGCTGGGCTGTCTTAGCTCTTTTCTGAAAACATTAATTTCTCTTAGGAATTGGACGTTTGCGTAATATTACACAGCTGTTTAATTTAACTTAAATAAAAGGGCCTCGTTAAGTAATTAACTATCACGTGATTTCCTCCCTTTCTACAATCCTGCGGCATAACCACTTGGACGGACAGTAGATAGCATGTCTGAGTAATTTTATATTTTCGGGTCGGGCAGAAGTGAAGATTGAATTCACAGTACGTAGAGTAGGTACAGAATTATTTCAACATGAGTTACTAGTACGAAGGACGAAACTGGCAATTGGAATTAGATGCAATAGTCTATAGTGCGATAATATGCACAAAAGAACTGAAGCCTGTATCGAAATGAACGGCCACCATTTTCAAAATTGTGTTTAAATATTCATATTATGATTATTTTTCAATTTAACTTCTTTCTCTATATTGTACGCTAATGTGCTGTAGACAGTATAATATACACTGCATAATGAATACGTTCGCATGGATAACTCACTTCGTGAGTAAAAACACTCATTGTTAATACAGTACTGTACTTTGATTAAAGAAAAACCTAATGAAAATTATCAAACTCAAAATCGCGATATTTCCTAGTTTACGTAAGTGGATGAACTACTTTTCTTCCATCCTATACCTAGTAGAGTGATTTGTGTTTTACGCCAGTATCTTCGAACTCCAGTCTTGGAGGGGGGAGCAAGCGGTGTTTCCGGTTCTCTAAAGGTATAGACAGGTTAATATTAAAAATGTTAGTAAAAATAAAATGATGTCCCTGTAGATACGAGTAATATGAATGTTCGTGAACCTAAACGAGAACTTTGAGAACGAGGTGCACGAATAAAAAAATAGGAACTATGTCGAAGGTGAATATCATCTTTAATTATTAGTATTTACGTACCGTACGCTAAAAACAGGATATGCAGCCATCAATGTGTTTTTTTTATATAGGGAAGGGACTATCGAGATTGAATTCCTTGTATTTTTTCTGTAGTTGCAGAAATATCAAATGCAATTTTTAATAGGACGATATGTATGTATGTATGTATTTATTTACACTGCAAGTGGGCAAGCACCCGGTGGCAGTGGTATATACAATATTAACAATACACAATAAAATGATAACCAATACACAATAAAATTTACAATACACAATACAATTTTACAACACATATACAATTTTACACACAATACAATAATAATACATAATACAATTTAACACAATAATAATAAAACATAAAATAAAATACCTCATTTTACAATACAACCTACATAATTATCTATAGGTCCTACATAAGTTTCAATAGTCTTTCACTTTACTCTCATCTCACTCACTGTAGTGGCACTATGACGCATTTCACTGACACTTTAGCACACATTTCACTGACACTCTGTAACACGTTTCACTGACACTATAGAACACATTTCATTGACGCTATAAATTATCACTGATCGGAACTGTTCACTGCACTGTAAAACCATAACTTCACTGACTCACCTCGCTTCACTGATACAATAGTTCAAATAAGTCAAATAATTACACCCTTATGCATACTTATAAACAGAACTACATTTAAACTAAACATTTCTAGTCTAAGGCCCTCTTACACGCTAGTTTTAAATAATTTACAATTCAAACCAAGGAAGTAAACTCGTCAGCCTAGATAAATATATGTCACCTTAAAAAAATTAAATGTTGAATGTCACCTTAATTTTAATTTGCACTTTATACACAACTTTTTTAATTATTCTTGAATCTCCTTAAGGAAGGACAGCCCTCAAAGACCGCTGCAGGTAGGTCATTCCAATCATTTATAGTTCTATTTAAAAATGAGAATTTACCTACATCCGTTTTCTGTTTCCTACATTTGATTAATTCCTACATTTGCAATATGATCGCAGTAGTATCACGATTAGTCGTGCGTTTTGTAGGTTAAGGACATGCAGTTTTGAATACTGTGTAGGATGATTTTGAAAATTTGAACTTAAAACATGGTTTTAATAATTAGTCTACAGTACATTAAAAACATTATTCACGAAATGGATTTCACTACGGATTGTCCTGGACAATGAACATCCCAGTTTATCGAGAGTTTACTGCAGGCGTAAACTTCGGAGACTCCTACAACTACTGCATAATATAACCTAAGCTAACATAGCTCGCTGTCGAGGTTGCATGTGTCTTTATTAATTTTTCTTTTTCCTCTTCCAAAATGAAATTATAGTCAACAATTCCTTACTTGAAGTAGTTACTTTTATTTAATAGCTAGCACTTCCATTTTTTAGGTTTAAAGCATATATTCACACCATTTCGGGACCTGATTGAAGACAAAAAGCTTTCCCAGGTATTTACATATAGGAACATAACAAAAATTTGTCATTTTTAGTTGTTTTTAAGAGTATTTAATATACTAATACACTACGTATATCCTCAATGTTTATATACCGAAAAACAAATGCACACGCAAAGCGCATCCCTCAAAGTACACGTGCGGTATATGTTGGTGCTAGTTCAGGATATCCCTATTGAAACGTTGCCCTTTCAGACCTTGCTTGGCGAAACCAGAGGTGATAAATCTGGCTGTAGTAGAAGGCAAGGAAGAACGTCCCAGTCGTTTCTTTCAGTCCACTGAATGTCGCGACTGGTTGTATGTTGTGTTGTCACTTTTCTGCCAGGCCATTTGTCACGAAGCGCTTGACGGAGCTTTTTCAGGCTTTCCTGACACAAATCTACATTAACAGCTTGTTTGTGAGTCACGAAGTCAATCATTATACCTTCACCATCCCAGAATACCGTGTCCGTAACCTTGGAAGCCAAGGGCATTGGTCCTTGGTTTCATTACTGGAGACATCATCCACCAAAATTAATGGCATGGCTTCCTCCGATAAATTCCAGTGTCAAATTTCGTAAGGCTCTGTTGCAAGGTCGCTTCTTTCATGTGTTGAGCTCTTCGATCTATTTGATGCTATGTATTACTTACTTACTGGCTTTGAAGGAACCCGGAGGTTCATTGCCGCCCTCACATAAGCCCGCCATTGGTCTCTATCATGTGCAAGAACAATCCAGTATCTATAATCATATACCACCTCCCTCAAATCCATTTTAATGTTATCTTACCATCTACGTCTCGGCCTCCCTAAAAGTCTTTCTCTCTCCGGCATCCCAACTAACACTCTATATGCATTTCTGGATTCGCCCATACGTGCTACATGGCCTGCCCATCTCAAACGTTTGGATTTAATGTTCCTAATTATGTCAGGTGAAGAATACAATGCGTACAGTTCTGTGTTGTGTAACTTTCTCCATTCTCCTGTAACTTCAACCCTCTTAGCACCAAATATTTTCCTAAGCACCTTATTCTCAAACACCCTTAACCTATGTTCCTCTCTCAAAGTAAGAGTCCAAGTTTCACAACCATAAAGAACAACCGGTAATATAAGTGTTTTTATAAATTCTAACTTTCAGATTTTTTGACAGCAGACTCGGAGAATCAGTCCCTTCCGAGACTTATTGTTAGGTTTCGTAACAAGCTGTTTTTTACGGTGATCGGTTGTTAGCCCTTCGCCCAACCCCCAAGCTGGAGGACCACCCCCTATCGGCTGTCCACGACTGCTGTCGATCCGGTGCTGTGGATTGAACTTCGGCGTAGCTCAATGATGAGAGCACTTGGTACGTAGAACCAAGGACACGGGTTCGATCCCCGGCGCCGGAGCGAATTTCTCTCCTCTAATATTGTTACCATAACAGATATATTCTGTAGGACCAAAAAATAATAATCTTTACGTAGAAACAATAATGACCATCATGGGGAACGGGAGAACGCGAAAATAATACCAACTGTGACCTTAACAGTCACAATATCACTATAGATTTTTTAATGAAAAATCCCAGGCATATTTGAGACTCAAACCCGGACTGTCTGCGCAACGGATTATGGTTTAGACCAGGCAGATACTGTAGAATCTCAATACCATTCTAAAAGAAAGAAAAATTATTACTACATACGTACATATACGTTTCTTGTTCTGAATCACAATCTAGTATATATAGTCACGAAGCTCTGTACTTAGTAAATATGCATCCATAGATAGTTGCTAACCACTAGGATCGCTAATATCGCCTCATTACAGACAATGCGAAATAGTACCGGCACAGTCTTTCTAGCACCCTCACAACTCAATCTTCGTGACTGTATATACTAGACTGTGTTCTGAATGATGGAACTTCCTTCACAATTTATACTTCGATGAGGCTATTATTTTTATATTTACTAGTCAGTAACAGCCTCATGTAGAGACAGTACAACAACAGTGACTGGCATTCCTTCCGTCGCGTCGCCAACGATACCTTGCTTGTCCTACAGAACAGTTTTATTAAAGCTAGGCAGTACGAATGGCACGAGAGGCAGGGACTTGAAAGAGCTCCTCGAAAGTTCTTTGTCCGCGTGAACTGACCGGATATTGAACCGGGTCCGTTTGGTGGAAGGTCTTTGCACTAGCTTCCCAGCCAATGGTACACATCAGCCTCTAATAACTACCGCATTGTGGGCGGAATTACATTTCTGTTCAAATAAGCCCCAGTCCAGGAAAAGCCTGGCTGGCTCCATTCAAGCGATCCTTGTCGTCAGGCAATTTCTCCAATCCGTTCTTTCAGATTAGAACCACGGGGTCCTACCTTATCCTCCTTTAACAATATTCAAGTACGTCACAATAATAGGTATCCGTTCTAATCACATTTGAATCAGGAAATTCAGAAACCCCGCATGTATACTAAACCAAAAGTTTCAGGAGAAACAAAGAACTGTACAGATATTATTATGTTAGAAATTTATTTTTTCAGTCGTTGACTTTACTACTTTATATATTTTGTTAGGTGTTAACCTTTACATAATAAGTTGTGTGACGTATGAACGTTTTCGTTGAGCATTTCAACATCATCAGATACACTCTGTCATTTTACAATATCGATACTCTCAGTGTTATCTACACAATCTACACACACAATACATGTTTACTATCATATGGGGATAAAACCTATTAAAAATGGCATGAATTAGTTTTATAATGTTCAATTGTGGATACCCCAAATGTCAACAATTAAAATATACTTATATTATCATGGATATATTTTTTGCAAGTCATCACATGTGAACAATATTATGAGCGATGTAATAATATGAGACTAAAAGTGAGATTAAAATATAAAAATGAGCTAACTCTATTTAATGCTTTACTATGCATGTGAGGATTTGCAAATTACAATGTTTGTTACAAGGTATTCACTTTTCCATATCATGGTGTAATATTCTAGCCTGTTATAACTGCCTATATTTTGCAGATCTTGGTGTTATTATTTATGCCAATATGTCGAGTTTAAATTGTTTATAGTTAATTAGATGATGGGCGTATGTTCTGTTGTTGCTCATGTTACGGGATGATTATTCAATCCAGTAGTGATTCACACATCACACAACTTATTATGTAAAGGTTAACACCTAACAAAATATATAAAGTTGTAAAGTCAACGACTGAAAAAATAAATTTCTAACATATTCATGGACTTTTCTGAAAATTACGCAAAATGAATTGCAAAAGATATTATTATGTTTGGATTAGAATATTTCTTTTTTAGTTAGTTCATAACCGTCCCAACCAGGGTTTAATAATCGGCCTCCTAATCAATTCTAAATGGATATTTATATTTAATTCAATTTTTTCTTTAATAGAAACCCTAGTTATGTAGGCTATCATTGAGAAATTTACTGGAAATGCAACAAACGATTTAGGCTACAAGACAAATTGCATTTTATAAAGAATATAAGTAGTGATTAATTATTATGCAAATCAATGACTTCAGTTCAGTAGAGGATATCATGTCCAGGGTGCTGTCAGGAATTTTTAATCTTCGGAAGACTTCTAAGGACTCCCGTGGGATTGTGCCTCTAGCCCAGTAGTGTCAGAGTTGTAAGCTAGAGACGGCCAGTCGGAGCGTGAACGAGTTATAGTGGAGCGCTCCGCTCCGTTTAGGCTGTGTCTGACAACGCTGCTCTAGCCCCAATCATAATTCCTATAACGTCCCATGTCTTGAGGTTATATTTGGTCTCCAAATCGCTGCAGCATGGCAGGTAAATTGCCCGTTTTTCTTTGCAGACTTCTCTAGGTTGTTCCTCGCTGTTGTCAAAACGGACTGTGGGATCCAGAATGAGTCCACAATTTTTTTTTCGGTCTATAACAATGATATCTGCTCTTCTAGTTGAACCGTCAGCAGAAAGGCACCCAATTTCCTCGTACACCTCATACTTATCAGCCCGGCGAAGTTCATTGGCAATCATGGAGCGAATTTTATTATGACGGTCAATTCTCAGTAATTCTTCCTTCCGGCAAAAACCCAGGACATGGGTAAGTAGAAGCATGCACACAAAGCCCCGATACTCTGGGTCAAATAGTAAAGAAGAAAATAAACATTATATTTAATGTACATGTCGGGTCTCTGAAATTCTTAGGCGCAATTAAAATATATTTCAGAGTAACTGAAGTACATTTCCTTCTTTAATGTTTAATACAGGGATATCATTTTATTTTTACTTCAATTTTTATTGTACCTGAGATTTTGAATATATTTCACTCCCACTCCTTCTATTAATGAAGTTCAACCGTCCTCCACACAGATCCAAGACCGCATATACAGTCATAGTAACCTCACAGTCATAGTAAACAGTACGTTCCAAAAATATGTTCGCGTTTTCCAGTGACGAAAGAGCTTTCAATCTTGAATCATTTTCGCACAGGTACTGTCGTCCATTTGCCTACGTCGTATCCCGGTTTCCCCCACCACCTTTTATTCGCCAGCTAGTGGCTGGGCTCTCTTAGCTCTTTTCTGAGAACATTAATTTCTGTTAGGAATTGGACGTCTACGTAATATTATACAACTGTTTAAAATAACTTAAATAAAAGGGCCTCGTTAAGTAATTGTCACGTGATTTCCTCCCTTTTTACGACCCTACGACATAACTACTTGTAGATAGTATGACTGAGTAATTTTATCTTTTCGGATCGGGCAGAAGTGAAGATTGAATTTACAGTACGTAAGGTAATCTTTCATATAGTAGGTACAGAATTATATCAACGTGAGTTAGTAGTACGAAGGACGAAACTGGCAATCGGGATTAGGTACAATAGTCTATAGTGCAATAATATGCACATTAGAACTGAAGCCTGTATCGAAATGAACGGCCACCATTTTAAAAAATGTGTTTAAATATCCATATTATGATTATTTTTCAATTTAACTTCATTCTCTATATTGTACGCTAATGTGCTGTAGACAGTATAATATACACTGCATAATGAATAGGTCCGCATGGACAGCTCAGTTCGTGAGTAAAAACACACATTGTTAATACTGTACTGTATTTTGATTAAACAAAAACCTAATGAAAATGATCAAACTCAAAAGCGTGACATTTCCTACTTTACGTAAATGGATGAACTACTTTTCTTCCCTCCTATACCTAGTAAAGTGATTTGTTTGTATATTACGCCAGTATCATCGAACTCCAGTCGTGGAAGGGGTTAGCAAACGGCGTTGATCCGGAGGTAGAGCCAGGTTAATATTAAAAATGTCAGTAAAAATAAAATGATGTCCCTGTACAATTACAATGTTGTAACAGTCAACCTTCTGGGTCTTTGTCAAATACAGGCTAATTGTATAACTTATGTTGGAATAGAACATATTTATATTATCATCTTCGTCTGGAAGGTACGATTCGAATTTCAGTAGATCAACCATTTTCTTCCCGTTTATAGGAACATTCCCTTGGTATACAAAGGTTGTAGGCTGTGAGGGCATTAATGATGGATATTGTCTGGTACATCAATACATTTCTTACACCTAACAACGCCTCTGGTTTCATGTGAATAATGCACATGCGTGCTTTCTGTTTGTAACGATGCGTCTACAAATAAAGAGCACGAAAACCATGTAATCTCGATTTTCGTAAAAAGTCGACATGTGAGGTTTCTGAATTTCCTGATTCATTTTGGGAAGGAGTTTTCTCAACTTTGCAAAGCACAGACACGAAACAATCCATTTCGTACAATTCCCTACACTACACTTACACGTACACTCACCCTAGCATATGACATAACTTTCCACAGATACACATCATGTATAGCGTGGCCCGCCGAAATGGTATACAACTAGAAAAATGGGTCACAGTCCTGCCATCTATCCGCAATATGAGGAACCCGAATCACGTAAAGCGAAATGGGTAGGCATTACATACATACAATACCGTCTTTATCGCCTTATAGTTGGAGAGGACGCTGGGAGCAATCCAACGAGGTAATTATCCCAAGACCATAACGATGGACCAAAGACAACTGCGGCAGTAACTTCAACGAGGTAATTATCCCAAGACCATAACGATGGACCGAAGACAACTGCGGCAGTAACTTCAACGAGGTAATTATCCCAAGACCATAACGATGGACCGAAGACAACTGCGGCAGTAACTTCAACGAGGTAATTATCCCAAGACCATAACGATGGACCAAAGACAACTGCGGCAGTAACTTCAACGAGGTAATTATCCCAAGACCATAACGATGGACCAAAGACAACTGCGGCAGTAACTTCAACGAGGTAATTATCCCAAGACCATAACGATGGACCAAAGACAACTGCGGCAGTAACTTCAACGAGGTAATTATCCCAAGACCATAACGATGGACCAAACAACAACTGCGGCAGTAACTTCAACGAGGTAATTATCCCAAGACCATAACGATGGACCAAAGACAACTGCGGCAGTAACTTCAACGAGGTAATTATCCCAAGACCATAACGATGGACCAAAGACAACTGCGGCAGTAACTTCAACGAGGTAATTATCCCAAGACCATAACGATGGACCAAAGACAACTGCGGCAGTAACTTCAACGAGGTAATTATCCCAAGACCATAACGATGGACCAAAGACAACTGCGGCAGTAACTTCAACGAGGTAATTATCCCAAGACCATAACGATGGACCAAAGACAACTGCGGCAGTAACTTCAACGAGGTAATTATCCCAAGACCATAACGATGGACCAAAGACAACTGCGACAGTAACTTCAACGAGGTAATTATCCCAAGACCATAAAGATGGACCAAAGACAACTGCGACAGTAACTTCAACGAGGTAATTATCCCAAGACCATAAAGATGGACCGAAGACAACTGCGGCAGTAACTTCAACGAGGTAATTATCCCAAGACCATAAAGATGGACCAAAGACAACTGCGACAGTAACTTCAACGAGGTAATTATCCCAAGACCATAACGATGGACCGAAGACAACTGCGGCAGTAACTTCAACGAGGTAATTATCCCAAGACCATAAAGATGGACCAAAGACAACTGCGGCAGTAACTTCAACGAGGTAATTATCCCAAGACCATAACGATGGACCAAAGACAACTGCGGCAGTAACTTCAACGAGGTAATTATCCCAAGACCATAACGATGGACCGAAGACAACTGCGGCAGTAACTTCAACGAGGTAATTATCCCAAGACCATAACGATGGACCGAAGACAACTGCGGCAGTAACTTCAACGAGGTAATTATCCCAAGACCATAACGATGGACCAAAGACAACTGCGGCAGTAACTTCAAGTCAAGCGAAGTGTACACGAAGCCCTGTGTTACAACAGTGGAACAGGGACTTACAAAAGTGCAACAAAATAAAAGTATTTTTAAAGTTTAGTAATTCTAGCTTGAGGTACGCTGACTTTCATTAGAAATCCCAACACAATATTTATATTTTTTTTGGACGACTGCACAAAATATGGCGGAGCCAAGCCCGCGAATAGGTCTATACAGAACACGAATCTATTGTATTGTATTGTATTTATTAACATTCCATGGTATTCATACATTGCTTTACAGCTAGAATATGCAACAAGTCAAAAAACTTAATACTATTATAAAATCTTAATTTATAGTCACAGTCTAGATGAAAGATTTACAATATGGTCTACTAGTACAACACAAAGTTTTAGTATCCATTTCATGACGTGTTATTGAATGTCATGAATTCACCTACAGAATAGAAGGCGTGAGAAATTAGGTACTTCTTTAATTTGGCCCTAAATAATCTTATGTTTTGAGTTTCATTTTTTATATCCATAGGGAGGCTATTAAAAATGTTTACTGCCATATAACGCACTCCTTTTTGATAGCATGATAGACTTGCCGATGGAGTATGAAAGTCATTTTTTTGACGTGTATTTGTGCTATGAACTGTTGAATTAGTTACAAAGTTTTCACGATTACATACGAGGAAGGTTATTAATGAAAAAATATACTGACAAGCCATGGGCATTATTTGTAGTTAGTTTTAGATTCCACGGAAGTTCATAGTTTTCATACAGGCGAAACAATGACTAGGGTTGAGTTAATATTATACTTCCATGCAAATGAAACCCAATGTGTGAAATGTGCTTAAAGTCTTGCTATCAATTTCTGTACATCAGTACTGCATTAGGAGGAAATGAGGAAAGGCTTAATTTTTATTCGGTTTATGCTCTATTGTTTCTACGAAGCCTCTTTTTATCCTACTGTAATTTTACAACACAGCTGTTAATGCAATTATACTGAGGAATTCCCTTCTTGTAATAGAAGGTTTTTTCCCCGGCATTTCTGAGAACCTCAAACTGGCTGAGAGCTTCAAGGAATAATGTAAATAACTTTTGTACCACATTCTAGAAGATTTGTGACATGCTATGTAACGATTATAGAATTTGAATACCGGTAAAGAACGATAACTGAATAAAAATGATAACTTTAATATTATTTATATCACTAAAGAAAGATAACTGAATACAAATAACTTGAATATTATTTATATCACTAAAGAACGATAACTGAATACAAATGATAACTTGAATATTATTTATATTATTAAAGAACGATAACTGAATACAAATGATAATTTGAATATTATTTATATCACTAAAGAACATTAACTGAATACAAATAACTTGAATATTATTTATGTCGCTATAAGAACGATAACTGAATACAAATGATAACTTGAATATTATTTATATCACTAAAGAAGATAACTGAATACAAATGATAACTTGAATATTATTTATATCGCTAACGAACGATAACTGAATACAAATGATAACTTGAATATTATTTATATCGCTAACGAACGATAACTGAATACAAATGATAACTTGAATATTATTTATATCGCTAACGAACGATAACTGAATACAAATGATAACTTGAATATTATTTATATCGCTAACGAACGATAACTGAATACAAATGATAACTTGAATATTATTTATATCGCTAACGAACGATAACTGAATACAAATGATAACTTGAATATTATTTATATCACTAAAGAACGATAATTTGAATATTATTTATATCACTAAAGAACGATAACTGAATACAAACAATAGCTTGAATATTATTTATATCACTAAAGAACGATAAATGAATACAAATGATAACTTGAATATTATTTATATCGCTAAAGAACGACAATAAAATAAAATAACTTGAACAAGGCTCGAACTCACAACCTTCGAATCATTAAGCGAACATTCTACTGCTGCTCTACGCAGATGTTGAATGACTCCTGCTTAAACATCATCGTTACGAAACTGCTTCTATAAGCGCATGCATCGTGTAACATCACCGTAATCCGATGCGGACTTAGAAAATAATCGCTGTTCACGAGTGCGGTTCAATATGTAATGCACATCATTTTTTTTCTCGGCTGCCTTTCATTGAAAAATAATGCACTATATTATTAATAATATTTTTATTGTTATTTATGCAAAGCGGTGAACTCAAAGGCAGACGTATCAAAATAAAATTATGTTACCCTGAACGGGAGCGTTACGTTCGTCTGAGAGAACTTTTACGCTGAACGCAGCTAGGCGCATTCCCAACCTACACCAGCTGACTACGCAAAGGTTCGCCAAGAATCCAAGCTCCGAGGAGGCAACCCCATTCGTCCGTAAATCAGCCCCTTCTGAGCGTTGCCAGTCTGAGATCGGGGAGGTTATGGTACGGAAGTAACGATGATCATGTCTAACGTGGTTAAGCGAAAGAACTCCAAGGAAAACCTTCCGTCAGAAGTGTCACTGTGGATTTTTATTGAAAAATCCGAGGTCAAACCGGGACTCGAACCAAGACAGCCTGAATGACAGGCTAAAGAGGTCCAGACCACTCAGCCATCGCAGTAACTTAATTAAAGGAATATTTCCCATCTAATCAACAAAGAATTTACTTCTGAATATAAGTGTCTTTCAGATTGCTAAACCCATTATACACACTATTTAAAGGGTCTAATTGATATTTTGTTATTTGAAGTGTTGTATCAGTGAAGCGCGAAGGCCCATTCACAATGAAAATTAAACATAACGTAAACGTTAACTTAAAAATGTAAACGTTACGGTAAAATCAAGAACATTCACGTTGGAAACATAAACATAACCGCAAAGATACTTGGTAACCATGGAAACATAACAACGACGCCATTTCCTTATATTCTGTCGTATACTTCAGCGCTCCACGATTGTGTACTGTTTGCAAATCACGTAAGCATAAGCATGAAAGTTTGGAGTTTGCAAACTTCCATGTTAACGTCTAACGGCAATGTTTATGTCAGTGTTTATGTGAATCATTGTGAATGATCCCATTTGGTAGCCTGGCCGCAAACTTTTGTGTTTATGTTACGGTTATGTTTAATTTTCATTGTGAATGGGCCTTGAAGTGTGTAGTATCAGTGAAGTGTGTTGTGTGAGTGAAGTGTGTTTGTGTCAGTGAAGTTATATAGTGAAATGTTTTTGAAGTGATAGTGAAATCAGGATAGAATCAGTGCAGTGAGTGAGTTGACAGAGAAATAAGTGTAGTGCCGAAATGTATTTGTTGCAGGTATGAACATATCATACTCGTGGGTCTTAGTTCGAACTTAGAGTTAAGATACAAATTAGACTTACTTTAAATGTTATTATAAATGATCGTGCTTCATTTAATTTAGGATGCTTGTTGTTGTTGTTGTTATTATTATTATTATTATTATTAATATTATTATCATTATTATTATTATCATCGATTTTATTTGCAAATAAAGTGAAATTGTAAAAGATCGAGAAGTATAGGGGAGAGAGAAAGTGTATAAGCATATGTGTACAATAAAATATATTTATAGAAAGTAAAATAGTGAGAAAGGATTAGGTGTAAGCGGACTAGTGAGAAAGTGAAAGTGAGCGCAAATAGGAATGAGTGAAAATAGTGAAAAACGGTTAAGAGAAGTGAACCAGTGACAGCATAAAATTAGTACTAACATTTGAACGTTGGAACAGTAAATGAATATAAGAGAAAGATAGGAGAAAAGGTCAAAGAACAAATAGAACAAATAATTCAATATGATAATTTATAGAGAAAAAGTGAAATTGAGATTTTAGTGAATAGTAGTTAGAGGAAAAAGGGGTTTGAAAGGAGTATATAATATTAGATATACTAGGATTAATGAACAAATAGAGAATAGCAAATAAAATGTAGGAGAAATACTGAAGGGGAGATTGACCAAGTAATAAAAAAGGTACATAGTGGAACTGAGAGTATGTCTGTAGACGTGTACTGCAAATAATGTGTTATTGTAATAATATGTTAATGGTGGCACCGGATACAGAAATGTGAGGTACACCATTACATGTAAAGAAGTGCTGTGACAAAATATATCACATCACATCACATCACATCACACATCACATCACACATCACATCACATCACACATCACATCACACATCACATATCACATCACATATCACATCACATATCACATCACATATCACATATCACATCACATCACATATCACATCACATCACACATCACATCACACATCACATCACATCACATCACATCACACATCACATCACACATCACATCACACATCACATCACACATCACATCACATCACATATCACATCACATATCACATCACATATCACATCACATCACATCACATCACATCAAGAGTCCATTGCAAGAATGATGGATGTCATTTGGAATACATTTTTCAGGAGAAGCAATTGAAAGTTTGAAATGCTTAGCGCTCAAAGCTTAACTGAGTTTTCCGATCATTACTGGACAATGACTATCAGTGTTAATGCCATATAACTCTGTATGTACATTCTATATGTCTTAAGCTATGCATTGACAGTCTTGGTTCATTTTCGACAAGAAAGTGACATCCATCATTCTTGCAGTGGACTCTTCTTATCACATCATATCATACCATACCATACCATACCATATATCATATCATATCATATCATATCATATCATATCATATCATATCATATCATATCATATCATATCATATCATATCATATCATATCATATATCATATATCATATATGATATCATATCATATCATATCATATCATATCATATCATATCATATACCATACCATACCATACCATATCATATCATATCATATATCATATCATATCATATATCATATCATATATCATATCATATTAGTATTGATTTTATTATTATTAACTTATTATTAATTGTTTTTTATTAGTTGTGTTTATTATTAAGTTAATTGTTATTATTGAGTGTAATTAGTTACCACTGCCACCGGGTATATACCCATTTGCAGTGTGAATAAATACATACATACAATGCTTGGTATTTACAAATAACGAAACTCGTCGGCCTTCAGCGTGGCGCAAACCACAAATGTTAAGAAAAATACATGATCAGAAACACGTAGTACTCTGGCGCCGTGGAAGGAAATCGTCCCAACGGAAGTCTGACTACTAGGATACCGGTATCTAAGAAAATATGCAAAGTAACATGACTCACGACGAAGACTGGTTACAGAATTATCATTCAAGAATACAAATTAAAAACATGTTACGATTATTCTTCATGTCTGAAGACTCTGATAACGTGTTATCCACCATTTTCCGAAGTCAACGAATGGATCGTGTATGTTTCTCAAGCTGATACGCCATATGCTGCACTCCACTCAGTCAACTGTGTGACTCTAACTCGACTGCAGCGGTTCGATACCTGGAAGCGGTTGGGTCCCCAGGCGATCGCGTACATAACGCCTGTAGGGAAATGATGTGGAACACTGAGCGACGTGAATGGTTGGAGAAGTGCATGGCCATAAGACTTATTTTATTAGTTTTGGAAGTCTTCGATGTAAAATTTATTTTCGCCTTAAACACACACCACCTGTGTTGCACCTAACAGCTATTACTAGACTTCCTTGAATTGCCACACGCATCATGCAATCAGGTTGCCGAAGTACGGTAGTATAGAGGAGGTGAGCGACCGCCCGGTCTCGTAGTATAAGCAGTTCATGTTAAGAGTTGTGACCGGTCCAAATAGACAGAGCAGCTACAGCTAATGTATACCTACGTAAGCACTTGTTTTTGCATTACTGTGGTTGGAATAGTCAAAGCTTAACATCTGTTCTGTGCAGACAAGAATTCGATCAAACATGCTACAATGCTACAATGTTGCTGTTCCAAACAATTGCCCCTGGAATACCCTTACCCCCGCAGCCAGTCTTTACCCGTTGGGGAACGTGGTTGGATGCTGTTAATTATTATGCAGAACATTACGGCAAAATAATGGAGGTAATTGATGCATTGGATAGCACAGACAGTTCCGCTGTTGCAGCTGTAAAATCATTGCCTTTTGAACAGCTATTGGAAGATATTCTGTTCATTGATTCTGATTTTAAAATCGTGTCCAAAAGCATCATCCTGTTATATTCGTCTAAAATACAACTCTCAGTCGCCCTTAATATAGTGGATAAAGTATCACAAACCGTTATCCAAAATAAAAATTCACTAATTTCAGAAAAAAGTGAAATTATATGTTGAGAAACATTATTGCTAAAAATTCTGCCTATGTACAACTTCGTATTATAAATGATGTATCATCAGGTCTCGACAAGACGTCTGAAGTTGGTGTACTAAAAAGTAGTGACTTTCCATTCTTCAAATATGTACGTATTACATCGTGTGATGTCGAATGTACATTTTCCCAATATAAAAACTGTTTAAGTGATCATCGGAGGAGGTTGACTTTGCAGTCGCTCAAAATGTACGTAACTCTTTACTGCAATGCACATATTGAAGGATGATGTGAGTATATTACATTAAATTTTAAGAGTTAATATATCTCACTACAAAATAATTGTGTATTTACATGTTTAGACATTTCTTACTTCAGTGATCATTCAATATATTTCTTGAATGCAGGATACAGGTTTTATTGTAACCGCAGTATACTGCTCAGTGTTTACATCAGAGGCATACTCCATCCGTTGCACGTCCCCTTCTCATACAGTCTTTACCGCGTGCGCAGTAAACCTTAAGATTCTCGTGGCAATTCCACGAAGTCTAGCTATTGCATATGAAGGCTACAAGCTAAGGACTGCAATCTAGTCTCCAGAACGGTTTACAAAACTTCGTGTAATCTTCAGTGTAGCTTTAGACCAGGTCTGGGCGTTATTAACTCAATTGAGGTACTACAGACTACCCCTCCCACTCAAACTTCCCCGGCAGAGGCAGTTATGTATCGGACCGATACGAATAGACCTGAAGAAAAGCATTGCTGAGTGACGGATTGTACAGGGACATCATTTTATTTTTACTTCAATTTTAATTGTACCTGAGTTTTTTAGTGTATTTCACTCCCACTCCCTCTACTAGTAAACTTCCAACCGTCCTCCACACAGAACCAAGGCCGCGTATGCAGTCAAAGTCGCCTTACACTCATAGTAAACAGTACTGAGTTAGTGAGTATAGTACGTTCCAGAAATATGTTCGCGTTTTCCAGTAACGAAAGAGCATTCAATATTGAATCAGCTGAGATGTAAAATGTCTCAATCTGGGAAATTTCTTCCAATAGTTCTGAACCATATCTTCCTCTATATATTAAGAACGAAGAATTCTGCAAAGTAACTAGTTTCATTTGCAGCTCGTGTGGTGTCTAAACTCGACAAGATTATTAGCCTATACAGTTGTACTTTCCCTTCATTTTATTTAGTCCTACATCTGACCTCTGACACAGAAGTATTGTTCCTCCCAATTGATAGGTAGAAGTGACATTTTGCCAGTTACTATAATCCGTCATTGAACACGAAGAGGTGGCGTGAACTGTGACGTAGCAGGAGTAACTCTTGAGAGAGCCTGACAAACGCTACTTCGCCAGAGAACGACTAGGAGGGGATAGTGGCGAAGATAGAGTTTAGTTGGCGTATCACGAGATTATGAAAGAGACTTTCATACGATATTTTTAAGATCAATTATTTACTATATTAACTAAGTTCTGCCATGTCCACCGCTGTGAAGTAACTGTGAGAAACGAGAGGGCTCGGGTTCAAATTCTGACTGGGACAGTTACCAGGTTCAGGCTTTTCCCGAGCTTTTCACCCTCTCAACCCACTGAAGCAGAACTGCTGGGTAACTTTCGACGTTAAAACTCGTACTCAGTTCTCATTCATTTCAAATTTATCTATCGTCCTTTCAATAGTTTCAGGTCAACCGAAGATGCAGCAGGATGTAGTACTGTGATTTACTTATAATAAAGCGACCTTCAACTCAATATAGCTATAGGATGCAGTAGAGACGTAATACTGCGACTTGCATACAGATGGGATCGATCTGAGAAAGCTACATGAGTCCCGTGGGGGTCGGGGAGGCAGAGGTGTTGTACAGTAAAACCTGTCAGAAAGACCACCCTATTGAGAGACCACTCCTCCTAAAGACAGATTTTTTTTAAAGAAACGAATTAAACATCCATGCAACCAATGCAAATCACACCCATTTTAAGAGACCACCCCTCTCTCCGACCACCGACCAGTGATTGAATAGCCATTTTCTTAATTTTACCCCATTTAAAAGGCCATACTATATTTTTAAAATTTACAATTTAGTATTTTATTGCATTATTGTAGCCTAACATACTTCTAAGCCTTTTACAGTAAATTCTGGTGTGCCTCAAGGTTACAATCTTGGTCCATTATTGTTTTTATTGTTTGTTAATGATATTGTGAATTGTGTACAACATTCTAAAATTTTATTATTTGCGGATGATATTAAATTGTATAAAGAAATCAAAACTATATCAGATTGTAAGCTACTTCAAACAGATATTACAAACTTACATATTTGGAGTATTAATAATAAATTGTTATTTAATATTAATAAGTGTATACATATGACCTTCTCTAGATTGAAAAATACAATTAAATTTTCATATAAAATACAGGCAAAAGTTTTACCAGCAGAAAATGAACATAAAGATTTAGGTATATTATTTAGGAGTAATTTTATATTTCATAGCCATATTAATAATATTATAAATTTGTCGTATAAATGTTTAGGTTTTGTTATGAGAAGTTCTTGTAAATTCAAAGTCAAAACTATAATAATTTTGTATAATTCCATTGTTCGATCTAAATTAGAGTATGCTGCTGTTATCTGGAACCCAGTTACTAACAAATATATTATTCTGTTACTAGAAAAAATTCAAAGTAAATTTCTAAAATGGTTATATTATAATAACTATGCTACTTATGAGAGTCATGCTACAATGCTTCAACATTTCCATTTTACTAGTTTGCAAATTAGACGAAATTGTCAATCTTTAAACTTTCTCTATAAAATTATTGACAATAAGTTGGACTGTGTTGGTTTAATTTATTATATAACATTATATGCACCTAAGCTTAATACAAAATTTCGAAATTTATGTTACATACCAAGGGCAAATACTGAATCCCACAAAAATTCCCAGTTTTCCAAATGTTACAGTTATACAATAAATTACATCCTCATCCTAATGTTGATATTTTCAATATGAATTTCTCTAGATACAGAATTATTTCTTATCATATTTTGCAGAATATTATTGTTAGTTAATTTGAAGCTACTTTCACATCTTATTTCAATTTCTCTTTTTTTCTTTCTCTTATTTCTAGTTTGTTTCAGTTTTTAATAAGTGTATGATTCCTTTTCCTTGTTTATGTTTTATAAATTAGTTTGTCAGTCTTGAACATTGTAATTGGGCTTTGCCTGTTATGTTCAATAACAAATGAATAAATAAATAAAAAAATATAAATAAATAAAATAAATAAATTCCAAGAAATTCGTATAGTACTAGAAGTTAAAAGTGATGCTTGGCAAAGTTGTTAAGTGGTACCGTATTCACGTTGAATGCCCATCTCTGGCCTTAATCCCTTAAGGAATGTTGGGGATTGCTAGGAAAAAAGGTACAATGACCTTTTGCTAACGGCTTCCGAGGTATGACAAAGGGTTATTTGCACCGCTGTTGGAAGGTAAGATTTCTCAAGCCGTATGACGTTTTACTTTACGTTTTGTACACAAAATCAAATCATTACTTGTAAATTACCGTACAGTAATTTATTTTTCTTCCTCCTACCTATTAGAAAAATCCGGTATCAACCCACAGATGACGAGGTTAAAGTCAAGAGAGAATTTCAACTCGAAAAAAAAAATCACTAGAAGAAGCCTTATGTAATATTCAGCTAATTCAACAATCGGTACCACTGAAGGACTATCAATAGAGAACATATAAATGAACTTTTTTAACATGTTAAAGGGTAGTTTTGAAAATTGGGTTGTAAAAACGAAATCTATAAAAAATTAATCAGAGTTCAAATTATGATTTTGTGAAGCGGAGTATGTAAGGAATCAAAGGAGAAAACTGTAAATATAACGTAAAATAAGAAATTAAGTTCTCATCTCAAATATATTGTTAGCAATATTCCCCGTGATTTTTATCTGATTAACACAGAAACGTTCGTGACGAGAATATTGTACGAAATAGAAATATAAAAATTGGAAATTTATCTTTTGAGGAGGTGGAGAGTCTGCTGTTAAAAAATCCTAAATTTAGAATTTATAAAACAGTTATATTACCGGTTGTTCTGTATGGTTGTGAAACTTGGACTCTCACTTTGAGAGAGGAACATAGGTTAGGGGTGTTTGAGAATAAGGTGCTTAGGAAAATATTTGGGGCTAAGCGGGATGAAGTTACAGGAGAATGGAGAAAGTTACACAACGCAGAACTGCACGCATTGTATTCTTCACCTGACATAATTAGGAACATTAAATCCAGACATTTGAGATGGGCAGGGCATGTAGCACGTATGGGCGAATCCACAAATGCATATAGAGTGTTAGTTGGGAGGCCGAAGGGAAAAAGACTTTAGGGAGGCCGAGACGTAGATGGAAAGATAATATTAAAATGGATTTGGGGGAGGTGGGATATGATGGTAGAGACTGGATTAATCTTGCTCAGGATAGGGACCAATGGCGGGCTTATGTGAGGGCGGCAATGAACCTCCGAGTTCCTTAAAAGCCAGTAAGTAAGTAACATAGAAACGTTTTAACCAATTATTTGGGTAAAAAAACTCCCCCTATTGAGAGACCACACCTCTGAAAGACCAATTTTTCATGGAACCAGCAGTGGTCGTTTAATACAGGTTTTATTATAGCTGAATCGACAGATGGCACCAATCAGTGAATCACGATACTTCGAGGAATGAGATACTAAGACTTCAATAATCATTTCATAATAGTAAGGAGGTTCGGCACAATAAGCCTTAGGCTACAGTGCGTGCTTTTCGGTCCTCCTCAGTAAGTTCTCGAATAATGCATTTCGTAAATGATACCCCTATGAAAAGGGCTTAAGTGTAGCATACTTGACATGAGGTATAAAAACTTCGATATAATATATAGTAAAGAATATGGAAAATATACTCGTAAGTCAGAATACTGCCTCGAGAATAGGGTTTCCATCTTCAAGAGGAGGAGACAATACATCTACGAGGCCTGTCTAAAAAGTATCCGACCTTAATTTTTCCCGCGTAAAGTTGTGATTCTAAGGCAGCGCCACTGTGCATGGTGGAAGGAGGAACTGTAATGCGCATGCTTGAATTTTTTCATCGCATTCGCTTGTGCCAGTCACTGGCTGGTGGTCGCCAAGTAAGGTGCTGTTCTAGGTGTTTGTCGGATTTAGTTTTCTCGCAAGATGACTGAACGAATTGAGAAAAGATACTGCATCAAATTTTGTCAAAAGCTTGGTGATTCTCAAAGTCAAACAATTCGTAAGATTCAGCAGGTGTTTGGGGAAGATGCGATGGGTGTAACACAAATTAAGGAGTGGTTCAACCGATTCAAAGATGGCCGCACATCAGCGGAGAGTGAGCAGCGTTGTGGCAGGCCCCAAACTGCTCGGAGTGCAGCTGTTGTTGAGAGGTGCGAAATTTGGTGATGGCAGATCGTCGTTTGACCGTGCGGGAGATTGCCGAAGAGGTTGGAGTGAGTAAAGATTCTGCACATGCAATTTTGCGTGATGATTTGAACATGAACCGAGTGGCTGCGAAATTCTTGCCCAAGTTGTTGTCCCCGGAACAAAAGGACCTCCGTCGTGACGTTGCACAGGACCTTCTGGACACCGCCAACACTGATCCTGGGTTTCTGAACACCGTGATAACTGGACATGAGTCATGGGTGTACGGGTACGACCCAGAAACAAAAAGACAGTCGTCGCAATGGAAGCATCCCGAGTCTCCAAGGCCGAAGAAAGCGCGGCAGGTGCGAAGCAAAATCAAGGTGATGCTGACTGTTTTCTTTGATGTCCGTGGAATTGTGCATCACGAATACGCACCGGAAGGACAAATGGTGACAAAGGAGTACTATCACGATGTTCTCCGGCGACTCCGTGATGCAGTTCGGCGCAAAAGACCAGACATGTGGACGGCGAACAACTGGCACTTGCATCACGACAACGCCCCCGCACATTCATCCCAATTGATACACACTTTCTTGGCCAAACATGGAATTACAACCGTTCACCAACCTCCCTACTCTCCAGACCTGGCTCCTTGCGACTTCTGGTTGTTTCCAAAATTGAAGACACCACTGAAAGGATCCCATTTTGAGAGTAGAGAAGAGATAATGCGGAATGCGACGACGGAGCTGAACACCATTCCAAAAGAAGACTTCCAGAGGTGTTTCCGGCAGTGGAAGGATCGGTGGGCTAAGTGTGTGCAAGCACAAGGGGCCTACTTTGAAGGGGATTAGGGTCCCAACCCCGTCAGGTATTTGAAATATTTTTTCTGGTTAAAGGTCGGATACTTTTTAGACAGACCTCGTATTTCCTTAGGTTCCGAGATTCGAACCTGCGAATAACTGAGAAAAGAACGACAGGAACTTTGTCCTGCACGGCACATTAGGAGCACAAAGCAATGTAGGGATAGAATTCAGCGTCACTGCACATTTCTCTTGTCGGCCACTTGGCTTGAAGCGTCATCAGAATGTTTTTATTCATCTCGCCGGTCGACAACCTTTATTTTGGCAAATGTCATTTTTGGAATTTGCATCCACCTTTGCGCCCATTACAAAGATGCATTCTTTGTTCGTGCCAGAGTACTGGCGAAGAACCTCTATTCGTCAACTTAAAAGATCACGTAAAAAAACATTGTCCTCTCGTAGTTTCTTCTTTCAGACCACAGCATAACTGCGAAATAACATGAAGTCCACTATTACCGACTATAAATAATTATTCCTCTTTTAGTAATATGCCATATCATAAGATAGTATTAGTAAGTAATGTCAATATAGATACAACTGAAGCAGATATATGATATATTTATTATTTATAGTTCACAGAGAAAGTACATACATAAATCATTGAAAACTTACATATACACACTTTATAATTTTACACATAGATACACAATTTTTAATACAACTTCTAAACTTAACTATTGAATATGGATCGGTGGGCTTCAATAGACCTCAGGTCGCGGTGCATAGAAATTTCCCCTACCGCTCTCGTATAGAGAAAAAAAATGACAATAAAATTGCATTTAAACAAAAGGTACTATTAAAAGGCAAGTAAACAACTATTTTTAGTTACAGATAATAATTAACAATAATATACAGGAACACATGAATATTTGGTAAATATTGATATTATTAGTTTACTCATCTGTCTGTAAATAATGCCAAACTTGTATTAGTTTTCTATAACTACGCATTTATTTTGCTAACGTCTGTTGGCGTCCAGGTCAAAATACAATTTAATAACATCACATTTAAAATATATTGCAAATCCCCCCCTGGATTATAATAAACTCTTCACAGTAAGTTTTGTATATATGAGGACTCCCCTTGTGTATAGGAATAGACTCGTTCCTATTGTTTATCGGATATGACGTAAGCATTTCCTTGGAAACCGTTTCTACAAAATTCTTTTGTTTTTTATTCAGGAACATCATTTTATTTTTACTTCAATTTTTATTGTACCTGAGTTTTTGAATGTACTTCACTCCCACCCCTTCTACTAATGAAGTTCAACCGTCCTCCACACAGACCCAAGACCGCATATACAGTCATAGCAGCCTTACGGTCATAGTAAACAGAACGTTCCAGAAATATGTTCGCTTTTTCCAGTGACGAAAGAGCTTTCAATATTGAATCATTTTCGCACAGGTACTGCCGTTCATTTGCCTAAGTCGTATCCCGGTTTCCCTCACCAGCTTTTATTCGCCAGCTAGTGACTGGGCTGTCTTAGCTCTTTTCTGAAAACATTAATTTCTGTTAGGAATTGGACGTCTACGTAATATTATACAACTGTTTAAAATAACTTAACTAAAAGGGCCTCGTTAAGTAATTAACTGTCACGTGATTTCCTCCCTTTCTACGACCCTACGACATAACCACTTGGACGGACAGTAGATAGTATGTCTGAGTAATTTTATCTTTTCGGATCGGGCAGAAGTGAAGATTGAATTTACAGTACGTAAGGTACTCTTTTATAGAGTAGGTACAGAATTATTTCAACATGAGTTACTAGTACGAAGGACGAAACTGGTAATTGGGATTAGGTACAATAGTCTATAGTATCGAAATGAACGGCCACCATTTTCAAAAATGTGTTTAAATATCCATATTATGATTATTTTTCAATTTAACTTCATTCTCTATATTGTACGCTAATGTGCTGTAGACAGTATAATATACACTGCATAATGAATACGTCAGCTCAGTTCGTGAGTAAAAACACTCATTGTTAATACTGTACTGTATTTTGATTAAACAAAAACCTAATAATAATAATAATAATAATAATAATAATAATAATAATAATAATAATAATAATAATAATAATAATAATAATAATGATTTATTTAACCTGGCAGAGTTAAGGCCATACGGCCTTCTCTAACATCAACCAGGAGTAAAAACTGCGTTACAAAAACACTACAAATTTACAAAGTACACTACAATTTTACACACAAAACTGAACAAGATAATAATAATAAAATGTAAACAACAAGTAAGAAGAAATCAGACATAATATATAACATAGAGAAAGAAAGAAAAAAGCATAATAAGATGTGAACAGCAGGTCAAAAATAAATGAGGCATACAAAGTATAAAAATAAGACAATTATTGATAATAATAATAATAATAATAATAATAATAAATAATAATAATGATAATAACAATAATAATAACAGGCCTAATAGTAATAATCAGGGAAAGGATTTATATGTAAATACATATTTACTTATAAAGCTAATATAATTTATATTTTGCATTATCTTTATGTTTCACAATGTGTAGGGTTGAAAAATCCTACTTTTATTTTCCATATTTTTCCATATTTTAGAGTTTAGTACATATTTTCGTTAATTTCCATATATTTTCCATATTTCATATAAAACAGTCCATATTATATTAGGTTTAACAATAAAACAAAACAAAATTCCATTAACTTTTAAAAATACATTTCAACAATAGAGATTTAAACACATGTTCAGTAATCCCTTTAACATCAGAGTTATTTGAAAATTAGCAGTCCTATCAACAATGGGAAAGTAAGTTACAAAACTGTATTAATTTAATTTAAAATTTTTAACGGACTTCAGTTGTGCAGCTCAACAGTTAAATGCCAGTCAGAGTACACATAGGTTCAGTTTTGTAAATCATACTATAAAGACGGTAAATATCCCAAAAGTACGTCATTCAGTCAATTTAAAATCAAAACTAACAAGTTACATTTCAGAATTTAAAGAAGATGGTTTATCAACTGACAATAAAATATTATTTTGTAATTTGTGTCAGTGTGCAGTATCATCTACACAAAAGTTCCTGGTGCAACAACACATTACAACTAGTAAACATCAGGCCAACAAACAACTAAATTCCAAGCAGAGACAATTGTTTTTAACACAACCAACAACATCGAATGTAAGATCTGAGTTTAACATCGACCTGTGCCGTTCTCTCATCTCTGCTGATATTCCTCTCTACAAACTAAAGAATAAGGTCTTCAGGGAATTCCTTGAAAAATATACTCAACATACAATCCCGGATGAGTCAACACTTAGGAAGACGTATGCTCCATCCATCTACGATGAGACAATACAGAAGATAGGAGATGAAATTAAAGATAGTTCAATTTGGGTTTCCATTGATGAGACTCCCGACAAAGAAGGTAGACTTGTTGGTAATGTAGTTATCGGTTTGTTAAGTGAACAATATTCTGAACGAATTCTTTTACATTGTGATGTTCTAGAAAAGTGCAATAACAAAACTATAGTTAAACTGTTCAACGAAGCTATGGGTATCCTGTGGCCAAAGGGTATTATGTACGATAATGTGTTATTCTTTATTAGCGATGCTGCCCCTTATATGGTCAAAGCTGGACAAGCATTATCTGTTGTATATCCTAAATTGACTCATTTTACTTGTGTGGCGCATGCATTTCATCGTGTGGCAGAAGTGGTCAGAGACAATTTCCCTAAAGTAGATTTGTTGATTTCATCAGTGAAAAAGTATTTCTCAAAGCTCCCAGTAGAGTTAACGTGTTGAAAGAAATGTACCCTGAAATTCCATTGCCACCAAAGCCAATTTTAACTAGATGGGGTACATGGCTAGAAGCAGTTGAATATTATGCCGAACATATAGACTCTATTAACAATGTTCTCCTTGCATTGGACTCTGAAGATGCAGTCTCAATTGATACTGCGAAAACAGTTACCTGTGACATAAGTGTGAAGAATGACTTAGCTCACATTCAGCATACATTTTCATGCATCATAAAAACGCTCAAAAGTCTCCAAAATAGGCACCTTTCACTATCTGAAAGTTTTGAAATTATAAATAGTACTGTGGAACAACTGAATCGTGGTAGAGGTAAAGTTGCAGATGCAGTAAGAGCTAAGGTGGACACTGTACTTTCAAAAACCCTGGATATGAAGAACTACAAAAGGTTGTTGCTGTGATGAGTGGTGAATCAACAGTGAAGATTAACTTGGACTTATCCCCAGCAGACACTGTGAAATTGAATTATGTACCAGTTACTTCTTGTGACGTCGAACGCTCTTTTAGTCAGTATAAATCTATCCTCAGAGACAATAGAAGAAGATTCACTTTTCAGCACTTGAAAGAAATGTTTGTAACCTATTGTTATGGTAACAGACAATAAAAATTGTGTTTTGTTGAAACTACATTGGAAGATAAGGTACGTCCATTATATTTTTTGTTTAGTTTGATTAAAATGTACCAATATTTAACGTACATAGTCATTTTTTTATAATTTTAAGTCCATATTTAATTCCATATTTTGGTAAAAATCCATATTTAATTCCATATTTTGGTAAAAATAACTACATATATATTTACATATTTCATATATTTTTAGTCCATATAAATCCGTTCCCTGGTAATAATAATACTAATAGTAGTAATAAAATAGTGCAGTACAAAGCATACAATGAATACAAAATTTTTAAGTACACACAGTAAGGAAAATTATGATTATATATAACTCAACTTATCACATTAGAGATATACCGTTATCTGAAAATATGAAAACAAAAATATAAAATAAGTTAAATATCACTAGAACATTAAAAAAAAAATGTGAATACGTGGAAACATGCAATACAACACTTGTCATAATAGTAAGTTAGTTTGGCAACTCGTCATAAGATAATTTTCTAACTTGGATTTGAAAGATTTCAATGTTCGGCAGAAGTGATCAAACTCAAAAGCGCAATATTTCCTAGTTTACGTAAATGGATGAACTACTTTTCTTCCCTCCTATACCTAGTAAAGTGATTTGTTTGTATATTACGCCAGTATCATCGAACTCCAGTCGTGGAAGGGGGCAGCAAACGGCGTTGTTCCAGAGGTATAGGCAAGCTAATATTAAAAATGTTAGTAAAAATAAAATTATGTCCCTGTATTAGTTTAAGTGGAATATAGACTTTATAAGTAACAAAAGTGAAATATTAAATTTTCAATCGATTGTTTCATATTCTTCACGATTCCCATGGTCATCAAAATATAATCCTTGTCTATCTTGACGGATTAGGTCCTTTGGTCCTTTTCTTCATCAGTGTCGTCAAGATTAAGAACCAACCAACTCTACTCATTCACAAACAGTGGGACTTCACGATTATGTGGTGAGTTCCCAAGACCACTGCTCAGGATTACACACAACAGACACAAGGCAGGGAACGAACACCCAGCTCTTACGGAAGAGAATTAAATCTCTACATGTCGGGAGTGTAAACAAGAGTACGTTGCAATGATAGCAGGGAACTTTGGCAATAATTTGTCATCAATTTGTAGTCAGAGGAGTAGGGATGGACCTGATTTTTTCAAAGCAAATGGTCATTAAAGTCCGGCTGTGACTACACACCTGGTACAGTCTTAAGTGATGACTGCATACTAGACAAATTAACACACATTCGCGATGCGATGTTGAATAGGTCACGAGCTAGACCACGGAGCGCAGTTTAATTACGATCGGGCAATGACCTCCGACCGTGAATTTCAATTGCCAAGTCACTGAAGCAGTGTGGACATATATACAGCGGCGGACCGTCCACCAGACAGCCTTGGCTCATCAGACGCGGGAGGCTATTTATAGACCGTTTTGGGGTCGAGGATTCATGTACCGATATCAGATTAAATAGCCATCTCGAATCACTATGTGCAGTATTTCAAGAGACTATTCATTCCCCTACCTTCGTGGACAGAATACAGAAATATCTAAATAATCACATCAATATATATCACACATCTTGATTACACAACTTTTAACACTACACTAACAGATAAATATAATCGAATCGGAACTTAGAAATTAAAATGCAATAGCTGTTCAGATTTTTACAGATCATTCGAAATAAGATACAATTGAGGACGTAGCTGCAACAAGGGCCCATAGCCCCATAGGTCCTTTTTCCGGAGAATGCATAAATGGATTCTCCGTAGTTTCTTTGTTATGCCCACAAAGTTTCGTTGCGAAATTTTGAACAGTAATGCTGATAAACCTGTTTATTTTAATATATGTCATAGACCCTGCACTGTTTTAAAAAATGTCAACTCTATACAGGGTGTATCTAAATTGGTGTCAAATATTTCGGGAATGTGTTCGTAACACAAAAACATTACAAAAGGTTCATATGAACATTGATCTCAAAATAATTTATTTCAGAGTTACAAGACAAAATTTAATGTTACAAAAATTGCTCGGAGTGGCTTCCTCCTGATTCGATGTGTCCCCTAAACCTGCGTTACATGCTCTGGCGTACTCTGTTGAACATTCCTGGAGTGTTTCGTATTTCGTGAATTCCAGTTGGATACGTTCTCAGAATATCAACATTAAGTACAGGAGTCGCATAAACCAGGAGCTTTAATGTCCCCAGACGAAGAAATCCACTGGATTCAAATCAGGCGATCGAGCAGGCCATGCAATGAATCCCCTTCGACCAATACATCTTTGGGGAAATCGATCATTAAAAAAAATTACGAACTACCAGACTGAAATGAGCTGGAGCAGCATCGTGTTAAAACACATTCGTTGGATGACGTCCAGAAGCACATCATCAATTAAATGATGCAAATCATTTCCTTCTGTTCACTCACAGAATACATTTTCTTCTGATTTCTTTGCTCAACAAAATACAAACAAACAAAAAACCATCAAACAATCAGCGGTCAATGAAGGGACAAATCCTTTAATAACTTCCTAACGAATGGTTTTCAGACCCATGTTCTTATTAACTTTTTTAATTGTTTTGATGTTAGGAACACGTCCCCAAAATATTTGACACCAATTTAGATACACCCTGTATATCTCAGAACAGCATTTTGGAGTATGGGCCCTTATTGCAGCTACGACCTCAATTAACGCAATAACTAAATCATACATCACATCAAATTACGCAGAACATATTACTAACAACGATCACGACTACAATAACATAGAAACATACATGGAGATACTACACATCATACCAAAAAGATCACAGTTAAACATATTAGAACAATACGAAATATACAAGCACAAAATAAGATACTCATAGCATATTATATTTAATACACAATTATAATTCAATACACATACATTATTCGGTATCATAATACACGACACACAAACAACCACCCCCCCCCATCAAAAGAGTAATTAGAATAATAGTAAGTGCTAAATCTAGGGAATCGTGTAGGACTATCTTCAAAAAACTACGAATAATGCCCACGGCTTGTCAGTATATTTTTTCATTAATAATCTTCCTCGTATGTAATCGTGAAAACTTTGTAACTAATTCAACAGTTCATAGCATAAATACGCGTTTTTTTTTATTTAAGTAGGTTATTTTACGACGCTGTATCAACATCTCAGGTTATTTAGCGTCTGAGTGACATGAAGGTGATAATGCCGGTGAAATGAGTCCGAGGTCCAGCACTGAAAGTTACCCAGCATTTGCTCAAATTGGGTTGAGGGAAACCCCAGAAAAAACCTCAACCAGGTAACTTGCCCCGACCGGGAATCGAACCCGGGCCACCTGGTTTCGCGGCCAGCCGTGCTAACCGTTACTCCACAGGTGTGGACTAAATACGCGTAAAAAATGACTTTCATACTCCATCGTAAAGTCAATGTTTCCTGCATCACTAAACACGGAAAAACTTTTGTTCTGTCAAGCACTTCTCCACGATCGTTCAATTTAAATCCAAACGTTTCACCGAGTTTACCTTTCAAATTCTCATATCACATAATGGAGTTTACACTTTTCACAAACAACAGAAAACTGATTTTTCTCTTTATCAAACTAAACACACAACCTTCATATACAAAATGAAACAGCAAAAATCGAAACAGAAGACTGGCCTCTATTGTAATCGAATTACCAGATTTTAAAAAGAGAAGATAGTTACGCTCTCACTTGCACACAGTGTAGACATGACTATTTTAAAAGGGATGAGGACGAAGAATCCCAGAAAAGTATGTATTTCATATACTAGGAAGATGAGCTGACAAGGTGGAAGTTTTCTTGGAATACCATAAAACTTAATAAGGGTTTCGCATTGTGTTTCAACTTTCAATAGAGGTAGACTAGGTCACTGTCCTCATATCTCCATCTCTTTCTGAATTGTCTGTGCAAAGATTTTCCCTACTCTATCTGGTTTACAGTTAGAAAATAACAGTACTCTTGTACTTTTAAGTAAGCAATTTCCGAGAGAGGAATATTGTCGAAATTTTAGTATAAGTTTGTATTAACAAAATAAAAATTAATATCAATTACAACCGAAATTCATCGATTAATCGATTACATCCCACAACACTAACAATTAATAATGCTGATATTACTTACACTACAACTTTGAAAATTTGCATGTGACAGACAATGGAGAAAAAATGGGAGTATAAGGGTACAGTACATCAGTTATTCATAAATTTAAAAAAGGCGTATGACTCGGTTAAGAGAGAAGTTTTATATAATATTCTTATTGAATTTGGTATTCCCAAGAAACTAGTTCGATTAATTAAAATGTGTCTTAGTGAAACTTACAGCTGAGTCCGTATAGGTCAGTTTCTATCTGATGCTTTTCAAATTCACTGGGGGCTAAAGCTTGGAGATGCATTGTCACCTCTGCTTTTTAACTTTGCTCTAGATTATGCCATTAGGAAAGTTCAGGATAACACAGAGGGTTTGGAATTGAAAGGGTTACATCAGCTTCTTGTCTATGCGGATGACGTGAACATGTTAGCAGAAAATCCACAAACACGGAAATTCTACTTGAAGCAAGTAAAGCGATAGGGTTGGAAGTAAATCCCGAAAAGACTAAGTATATGATTATGTCTCGTGACCAGAATATTGTACGAAATGGAACTATAAAAATTGGAGATTTATCCTTCAAAGAGGTGGGAAAATTGAAATATCTTGGAGCAACAGTAACAAATGTAAATGATACTCGGGAGGAAATTAAACACGGAATAAAAATGGGAAATGCCTGTTATTATTCGGTTGAGAAGCTTTTATCATTCAGTCTGCTGTCAAAAAATCTGAAAGCTAGAATTTATAAAACAGTTATATTACCGGTTGTTCTGTATGGTTGTGAAACTTGGACTCTCACTCTGAGAGAGGAACATAGGTTAAGGGTGTTTGAGAATAAGGTGCTTAGGAAAATATTTGGGGCTAAGCAGGATGAAGTTACAGGAGAATGGAGAAAGTTACACAACGCAGAGCTGCACGCATTGTATTCTTCACCTGACATAATTAGGAACATTAAATCCAGACGTTTTAGATGGGCAGGGCATGTAGCACGTATGGGCGAATCCAGAAATGCATATAGAGTGTTAGTTGGGAGGCCGGCGGGGAAAAAGACCTTTGGGGAGGCCGAGACGTAGATGGGAAGATAATATTAAAATTGATTTGAGGGAGGTGGGATATGATGGTAGAGACTGGATTAATCTTGCTTAGGATAGGGATCAATGGCGGGCTTATGTGAGGGCGGCAATGAACCTCCGGGTTCCTTAAAAGCCAGTAAAGTAAGTAAGTAAGGACCAAGTAATGCCGAGAACTAGTATGCAAAAATAATTCATGTAACTTTTGAAGTTTAGAAACTACCAAAATTCAGTTCTGTCCCCCTTAATATAATTTTCTTATGCTCAATGACTATAGTTCAAAGCTTCGTCAGTACAAAAATAAATTAGAGCAACTTCAAAAGCTTTCTCGGAACAATCAGTGCATTATTTCGCAACTTCCACCACATGTTCAAGCACGGCAGTTCAAATCCTGTTAAACCGTTCGATAATATCTTAAAATAGGCCACGGATGTCTTCCCCTCTGCGAACATATTCACTTCTGTTGTGAAGTTAATACGGTCACTAAAGGGACCGCCAATGCGCAATTCAAGTCGTAGAAAGTGAAAAGCTTAAGTGATGAAGACATAAAATTCGCCGTTTGACAACGTTCCAGGAGGAGGAGGAGATCCCCCACTGACCTGTGGCCTGATCTCGAAACGTTGCAACATTTTAACTGCACACAGCTCAACTGCTTTTCAGCAAGCTGCTAAACGTATCGCCCGTCGCACGAGCTCTCTCTCGACGCCGCGCCGCCCGGCGTGACATATGGCACCGTCCGGGCTATTAGCAGTTGAGTGCTGCTGAGAAACTTCTGGGTAGTTGCACCGCATTAAAGGGGAACTTACTGGTTCCATGGAACTGGGAGAGAGCTCAAAGTTACCGAAAATTACGAAAGAATCCTCCAGTGTTACACCTCGTGAGTAGAGACCGGATTTTTAGGTTTTTAAAAAGACCAATTTAGGTTTTTGGAATAAGTGAAATAGGTTTTTTTAGGTTTTATGTCCAACCCGTGAAAGAGGTCGCAAAAACTGCCACATCGTTAAAAATATATCCTTAGTCATTCTTAAATTGTGGGCTAAAGCAAGGAGATGCACTATCACCTTTACTTTTTAACTTCGCTCTAGAGTATGCCATTAGGAAAGTCCAGGATAACAGAGAGGGTTTGGAATTGAACGGGTTACATCAGCTGCTTGTCTATGCGGATGACGTGAATATGTTAGGAGAAAATACACAAACGATTAGGGAAAACGCGGGAATTTTACTGGAAGCAAGTAAAGAGATAGGTTTGGAAGTAAATCCTGAAAAGACAAAGTATATGATTATGTCTCGTGACGAGAATATTGTACGAAATGGAAATATAAAAATTGGAAATTTATCTTTTGAAGAGGTGGAGAAGTTCAAATATCTCGGAGCAACAGTAACAAATATAAATGATACTCGGGAGGAAATTAAACACAAAATAAATATGGGAAATGCCTGTTATTATTCGGTTGAGAACTTTTATCATCCAGTCTGCTGTCGAAAAATCTGAAAGTTAGAATTTATAAAACAGTTATATTACCGGTTGTTCTGTATGGTTCTGAAACTTGGCCTCTCACTTTGAGAGAGGAACATAGGTTAAGGGTGATTGAGAATAAGGTGCTTAGGAAAATATTTGGGGCTAAGTGGGATGAAGTTACAGGAGAATGGAGAAAGTTACACAACACAGAACTGCACGCATTGTATTCTTCACCTGACATAATTAGGAACATTAAATCCAGACGTTTGAGATGGGCAGGGCATGTAGCACGTAGGGCGAATCCAGAAATGCATATAGAGTGTTAGTTGGGAGGCCGGAGGGAAAAAGATCTTTGGGGAGGCCGAGACGTAGATGGGAAGATAATATTAAAATGGATTTGAGGGAGGTGGGATATGATGATAGAGACTGGATTAATCTTGCTCAGGATAGGGACCAATGGCGGGCTTATGTGAGGGCGGCAATGAACCTCCGGGTTCCTAAAAAGCCAGTAAATAAATAAGTAAGTAAGTAAGTCAGTCATTCTCAAAATATTAACACATATTTATCAAGGAAACATGGACCACGAAACTGACTTTTTCAAGAACCAAACTATTTATCTAAATTTATAAGATTCGAAATTTTTGCTCCTTCCCCTTTAACATTATTTGTAGTTTAAATAAATTATTGTAACAATTAACATTTTATGTAATATAATTTGCCTTGATATAACCACATAAATTTCAATTTCCAATAGATAAAAGGTACAGTACACATACAACTTTTGAATTAAATGTGTTCAAACTTGATCAAGAACTATTTCAAAAAGTAACAAACAAAGAAAACAACATTATTTACTGGTACTGTTCTGTTTGCAATATGACCAGATACTTTTCAAGATTATCGACAGAGAAGTTTTTTTCTATTGTCTCTCAAAATACATTTGAAGGACGAAAAGGTTCTTTTGACAGCACGTGACGTCATAGGTACAAATTTCATGGCTGCCAGGACGACTTTTGACGTCGCCTCTCCCTCGTGTGGTGACCAAATAAGATCACTTAACCAAATTAGTACGTAATTTTCCGTTGAGCAAGAGAAGGGGAAGAAAGAAGGATGATAGGACGAGGTAACAAGCACGAATCAACCCGTCTATCCGACAATTATAGGTGTGTTTGATTACTTTAACACGGGTCTTGTGATGACGTCAAGCAATGCAGCAGGATCAGCAACTGCAACTGAAATAAACGAATACTGTCCTACATAGCAGCCTGCACCTCCCCACTCTACAGTTGGCACAGAATTAGCAAGAAACCCACGCAATCTGTGCGGGAAAGTCTCTCTTGTAATTTTCTCGCAGGAGTCTAAATTATATTAATGACTTTCTTTGCCGTAAAGAAGTAAGGTCAGTTTACTTTTGTGTGTACTTAGTTTTGCAAGAAACAAAATCTACAAGACTCTAGCAAAGCAATGCTTCCGTACGGAGTTCAGCCTGTACCAGCGACAGAAAAATAATGACTGCGAAATTTATATACATTTTTTCTTACAAATATACAAATTAGGTAACACAGGTATATACTGCACGGATTAAAACCAGAACAATTAATATACAAAGCGATTGAACAGGTAATGTCCTCCGTATGCTACTACGATAGCTCTGAATCTGAAACTAGGGCTCAGGAGATCTTTGGGGAGATCTTCAAATCGCTGGCAGGATATTGTAACAGATCGCCAAGGATAGCATCATTATGATTTCGTAGTTATCACAATATTTTAAATTGTGTTATTTAACGACTCTCTATTAACTGCAAGGTTTTACCTACCGACGATAAAATTAGTAATAGCGAGATGGTATTTCGTGAAATGATTGCGAGGATTCTCCGTGAAATTACCCGACACTTGCCTTGCAGTTGCGAAAACTGCGAAAAAAAAATTCAACCACATAGGCTCCTAATAATCATTCTACGCCCCAGTTCAGTAGATAAATGCGCGACGTCAGTGACTATGGCGCTGTTCGTAAATAGGAAAGTATCAGAAATGATTGCACTATAATTACAAATAATTAAGTACGTATATTTGTGCAATATTAATTGGCATATGTAACACTCCACTGCAAATAAGTGAACAGCACATGCATAAAAATATAACACAATTAAGCCTCAAATATTACCTTACTTACTTACTGGCTTTTAAGGAACCCGAAGGTTCATTGCCGCCCTCACATAAGCCCGCCACAGATCCCTATCCTGAGCAAGATCAATCCAGTCGCTATCATCATATCCCACCTCCCTCAAATCCATTTTAATATTATCTTCCCATCTACGTCTCGTCCTCCCCAAAGGTCTTTTTCCCTCCGGCCTCCCAACTAACACTCTATATGCATTTCTGGAATCGCCCATACGTGCTACATGTCCTGCCCATCTCAAACGTCTGGATTTAATGTTCCTAATTATGTCAGGTGAAGAATACAATGTGTGAAGTTCTGCGTTGTGTAACTTTCTCTATTCTCCTGTAACTTCATCTCTTTTAGCCCCAAATATTTTCCTAAGCACCTTATTCTCAAACACCCTTAACCTATGTTCCTCTCTCAAAGTGAGAGTCCAAGTTTCACAACCATAAAGAACAACCGGTAATATAACTGTTTTATAAATTCTAGCTTTCAGATTTTTTGACAGCAGACTGGATGATAAAAGCTTAAATATTACCTAATATTTATAAATACGGAGTGTCCCAAATTAATGTATACACTCTTTGAAATACTGTTTCACAGCAAAGAAATGAGAGAGAAATACAATTTTTGCGGTTTATGATTCAGAGGACAGTGGAAAGCATGGAAACATGTTCATCTGTTTATAAACAAACATGGCGGTGCAATTATCGTTCCATGAATATAAGTGGATACTGAAATGTTATTGGAAAGTGGAGAATGTTGTTGAGGTTCAACGACGTTGGAGGGTTGAATTTGGAACACAACCACCAACAAGGTTAACTATCACAATAATCCGAGACAAGTTTGAAGTCGACGGAACGGTGCAAGATGTGTTGAAAGGGAGGTGCGGAAGAAAGAGAAGTTCCACTGATAATGAGAGTGTTGATGCAGTCATGCAGGCTTTTGCACAATCCCCAAAGAACTCAATGAGGCAATGTTCTCGTGAGATTGACATCAGCAAATACAGTGTTCATTGAATTTTGCGAGCTCAAAAATGAAAGCCTTACATTCAGAGACTTGTCCACGCAGTAAATGAGAACGATCCAGATAGGCGACTGGAATTTTGTGAGTGGTTCTTGAAATGTATGATGAAAGGGAAGATTTTCAAGACTTAATTGTTTGGTCAGATGAAGCCACATTCAAACTTAATAACACAATTAACAGGCACAACTGTGTATACTGGGCTATCGAAAACCCATAAATCTTTCAAGAAAAGGCCGTCAATCTTCCAGGAGTAACAGTATGGTGTGGTCTGTCTTCCAGAGGAATAATTGGGCCGCAGGGCCTGTCACGGGTGAGAAATACCTGCAAATGTTGGAAACCACGATTCCACGTCTTAATGACCTCTTTCAGAATGACAATGGATTTTACTTTCAAAAAGACGGGGCTCCAGCTCACTTTGATGTCGATGTGAGGAATTTTCTCGATCGCACACTCAATCAGAGATGGACAGGACGAAGAGGAAGTGCCACAAACACTGGAGGAACTGGGAGTTCAGATTGAAGATGCCTGTAATGATAACCCATTAGCAACAATCCAGTTGGTATGTCGCTCTGTTGTACGTCGTTGTTGGGAGTGTACTGTGGCGGAGGGTTGGGGACAACTGGCCACATAATTGAAATTCGTATCAAAGACAATCAGTCACACATTAAAATTCAAGGCAATACTCGAATTCGCAAGAATTTATAATATATTTCTATGGTAACACAAGACAAATCTAGAAGCTGTAAACTAATTAGGAACTATGGGGGGAAGAAATTCGCTTCACAAAATCAGAAAGAGGCTCTGACAAATTAATATATCTTGGCTACATGTACACGAGACTTAGAGAAAATAAGAATGGAGTTGTTTGGCGCTGTGACATGCGTGGCGGGTGTAATGCAACAGTCACGTTATCAGAAGGTGGAAGCAGTGTCGTCAAAGAACCGTCTGAACACAAGAATCGTTCTGCAGACTGGGGAAGGATTAAGGCAAAGGAATGTGTAGAGAACAAGAAGGCAAGGGCGGGGACTTCCCGAGAACCAACGTCTGTCATTATTCAAAATGAGTTACAGCGTATTGCAAGCGAAGCCAATGTGAATCTACCGAAGAAACCATCTATTAAAAAAACTGTGCGCCGTGCCAGGAAGCTGCACCTACCACCTGAGCCAAGGAATATTGACGAACTGAACGTTATAGCCGACAGATACACTAAGACTGTACAAGGAGAAAGGTGGTGGTTGTATTTTGAACCAGAGGACAACGTGAAAGTTATTATATTTGCCACTAATTCACATTTAAATAAACTGTTACAGTCCCATTTTTGGATAATGGACGGTGTGGAAAATTGTCTATTTGTGGCAAATTGTCTGTCTGTGGCAAATTGTCTATCTGTGGCGAATTGTCCGTATTACCAATTTTCTGTGGCCAATTGTCCGGAACCGTGTGGCGGAAGGGGGCTATTTTGAACATGTACGGGCTTGAGGAATACAAAACCGCGAAAATCTTATTTCTGTCTCATCTCGTTGCTGAGAAATAGTGTTTGAAAATGTGTATACATCAATTTGGGACACTTTGTATTAAATAGACTCTCGCCGAAAGAAACGCACTCCAATGACATTATTTTGAGATAAAATGGATGAGAAAGGGTACGGAATTGCCAAATAAATACGTTTTAATATTAAATACCCAAGAATAACATTATGACCGTTGTAAAGTTGCGGAAGACATGAGGGCAGGGACTCAGGAGATTGCGAGGGAAGAATATCGAAAGAACCCATCGTCAGCAAATTCCACTCAGGCGGTGAACTCTAAGGCAGCGGCTGCACCATCTAAAGTCCATGAGGATTTACTTGTCTAGTCCCTTTTAGAAAGAGAGAGAATGCTCACCATCTCTCTCTACCCTCATTTATAATGGTCGACACTCCTTCAAACGACCACGAGTTACCAGTGGCGGCATTTTCTTCCTCTTCAAATTCTGACTCCACTCCGCCAGAAAGTTCGTCCATGTCCGTGTCGTCCAAATTGATTACGAACGAATAATAAATTTCCATCTACAAGTCCATCCTTCGCCCAATAAAATTTTTCAACCTTTTCTACGTGTTTACAGGCCTTCCTCTAAGTTTCTTCCGTCACTTTTGCAAGTGCGCTCATTTTTAACCTGTTACACACGTTTTTTAAGAATCCTATTCGGGGGTTTCTTTCCTGGAGATCGCAGCACGCTTCCAATTCCGCTTCCGCTTTATTTTGTTTTTTTTTTTTTTGTTTTTGTTTTGTTTGTTTTTTTTTATATTTTAATCCTGTTAACACCACGAGATGATATATCTGTCGCTGCAGCAGTTCTTTCGTTAAAACTCGGCACAGATATTGTTTGTTTTCCGCATTTCAGTGCCTCATATTCTCCAGTAAAGAATTTATATGCATTAATAACCATGTTCATACCGTCCGACTTCAAGGCTTTCCCGCGTTTTCCCATATTGCCTACCATTATTATTAAATACAAGAGCACAACACTCATTACAATATTTAAGGTAACAGTGAAACCATGCATCTCCGAAAACATTTTAATTTGTGAATTATATTATATTAAATTTGTACAAGATACAAACTCGTTCACACCTGTGGAGTAACGGTCAGCGCGTCTGGCCGCGAAATCAGGTGACCGGGTTCGAATCCCGGTCGGGGAAAGTTACCTGGTTGAGGTTTTTTCCGAGGTTTTCCCTCAACTCAAAACGAGCAAATGCTGGGTAACTTTCGGTGGTGGACCCCGGACTCATTTCACCGGTATTATCACCTTCATTTCATTTAGACGCTAAATAACCTGAGCTGTTGATACAGCGTCGTAAATTAACCCAATAAAAAAAAGACACAAACTCACTTCACTATTCACAAAATACTACTAAGTAATGAACTCAAACAACCCCGAGACGCCACTGAGAGATCCACTAATTGGGTTTGCAAAAGTGTGAAGGGAGAAGGGAGGAGAAAGGGAATTCCAAGAATTGTACAAAAGGAAACCTCTTGCCCGTCACATCTGGTGGCAATCGGTAGACAAGGACCTCAGACAAGGACAGTAGAAATCACGCCAACTTAATCCTCATGCACTGTAGTAGACAACCAGTAATGACGTCACCCCAAGGCCAAGCCAGCGGAACAAGCGTAGTATCAGATGGTAACAGAGCTGGAGAAAGGCAGAAGGGGAGAGAGAGGAAGCTGAACCGACGAAAGGAGGGACTGGTAAACGAGGAAGCAAAATAAGTACGGGGAATAGAAGGGGAAGTATTGAGTATGTAAAGCGTGCCAGGAGTGCGAAAAGAGGGGGCAATAGTGGAGAAAAACCTGTCTATAATCTGAGGAAATGGTGCATCGGTGGGTTGAAATAATAGTACGTTCAGCTAGGTAATGGATAAATGGAAGTGAACTGTTGTACTTTTTTCAGTGTTAAGGCCGTGTCTCAAAGCTACATTTTAAGCTGAAGTGAACTAGATTGTTGACTAAATAGCCGGATGTGACGTCAGAAGTTATGCTCCAAAGCTACATAGTGCATAGCAATCAAGTCCGTAGTAGCTAGTAAACGAAAATGCTTGCTTGATTGTTGACTTGATCACTAAACAAACATGGATACCTCATCAGCAATTGCGGTTATGAAATCTGAAGATGCTTTGGAAGTGAAATAATGTAAACATAATGGAGAATAACACGTTAACTTCAAACACTGACATTGTTAGTACCTTTTGTACAATGTTTTAAACATTATTGTAATATTTTAAGCCCTTATCTTTTCCACATAACTCGTAATGAAAATGCATTGGGACACTGCCTTCTTAATTCAGTGCTACACCGTGATGTTATGGTTTTTAGAAAAGTAGACTGTGAAGAAGGCCATGTTTCAAGCATACATGTTCAAAGCTTCCTAGTGTGTAGTTTACAAGTCAGCTAGTTGCTAGTCACTAGTGTGTAGTTTGTACTTGAGCTTTGAGACACGGCCTAAATAGTGTTATAAATAAAGTGAAAGCAATGTTGCTAGGATACGAGCGCTACTGTGTTGTGTGAGAAGAGTTTAGACAGTGAATATAACAGTTCAAGTTTTTAGTGAAATAGTCAACAAGGGTTAGGTCTTATACTACTAGGTTCAAAAAGTTCCCGGAATTTTACTACCATTTTTCGTATTAATATATAACAAGGGATATTATACATTTGTTTTGTTGGTAACATTCATGATGTCATTTCCTTAAAGTTTGTTGATAATGGCGATTGTTGGTTTTGAGTTGTAGGCAATTGTTTATCATAGTGTTTTGTTTGTTCGTCGCATTTTGTAATTATGTCCACAGAGCAACGTACAAACATGAAGTTCTGTGTTTTGTTACACAAAACTCCTGCAGAGACATTAAGATTGTTGGAAGAAGCATATGGCGAAGCAGCAATGAAAAAACTCAAGTGTATGCCTGGCATAAACGCTTTTCTGGTGGCCGCGATAGCATCAAAGATGACGTACGCAGCGGCCGACCAACAACTGCAACAAATGAAGCAATCGCTCAGCGTGTGCTTAATGTTGCGAGGGACGACCGACGTAAAACCATAAAAGAGATAGTAGCAGAGGTCGGAATATCAGTCGGAAGTGTATACAATGTTCTTCACAAGCATCTCAACATGCATTACGTGTCTCAGAAGTTAGTTCCGAAAATGTTGTCGGCAGAACAGAAAGAAACAAGAATGACTCTTGCTGGGGACATGATCAGTATGGCTGATGAAGATGGTGATTTCTTAAACAAAATTATTGCTGGTGATGAAACTTGGTGCTACTTGTACGACCCAGTCCCTAAACGACAGTCATCTGAGTGGAAATCGAAAACATCCCCTCGGAAGCAGAAATTTCCTAGGGACACTTCCAAAGGCAAAGTTATGTTGGAAGTTTTCTTCAGGGTCTCATCCACCATGAGTTCATTCCAGAAGGTCGTACTGTAACGAAAGAATTGTACGTAGAAATCCTCCGTCGCCTCCGGGACGCAGTGAGAAGGAAACGTCCAGAGAAGGAAACTAGTTCCTTATGCATGACAATGCACCTGCTCATCGCGCAATTATTGTAAAGAATTTTCTTGCCAGGCACAACATAACTGCTTTGGATCACCCACCATACTCTCCTGATCTCTCACCACCTGATTACTTTCTGTTTCCCCGTCTGAAAAGTCATCTGAAAGGACGGAGATTCAATGCTGAAGAGGTTATCGCAAACGCGACGAGAGCACTAAGACGGGTTTCACAAAATGGCTTCCAGGTCTGCTTCCAGGAACTCTACACGCGTTGGCAAAAGTGTGTTGTTGCGGAAGGCAACTATTTTGAAGGGAATGCTGTAGAATAGTGTTTAAGGTACGTTGTTTCTATGATACTAGCAAATTCCGGGAACTTTTTGAACCTAGTATGTATATTAAATAAGTTATATGTATTGTTATTTAAAGTATTAAGTTAGTTATGAAGGTAGGAATGATTTTCAAGGGAACTGAGAATAAGAGAAGGGAAGTAGAATAGTGGTGGATAAAGTAAAAGGATGGTCAAGTGAAAGTGAAGGGACATGAAAGACATAGCAAGAACACGCTTCAAGTGTCAAAATACGTCTTGTTTAAAGTTGTAAATAGTGCAAGGAAGGGAATGCTGGCCCGATGATTTTGAGAAATATATATCATATCACATCATATCATTATGACCGTTGCTAGAAAATGATCACGCAGTATTGATCGTGGCAGTTATTTGTGAAAAATAGATCAAACACAGGACTTCAATTAGAGTGATTCAACCACTGGCTTCCATTCAAATTGGCGAGTAAGCAATTTTATTAAAGTCTGGCACCAGCAACAATATCTGTCAGACTGAGCCTTGAATTTTTCGGGTGAAGAAAGGAAAAGAAATGTTAAAATTTACGGGGCGTACGAGATCAGACTACAGCAAATCCTCCATGGCTTGAGACGGCAAATAACAATAGCAGCACTCTAAAACGATTTGAGAGTTATCTCAAAGTTCGCAGTTGGTGTGCCAGCAAAGACAAATGCAGAAATTATAGGTTTCGCCCACCTAACAGTAAACATACAACAAATGAGACAGCATGGGATGCATTTTTCCTTCCACCTATTGCATAACAAGCAGGCGCCTCTAGTCTCGCCCGCCGCCCACACGAGCGATTACAGGCCACATAGGGACTTCCCTTTTCTTTCCTCGGTGTAGGCTACACAGAATTAAGCCACTTTAAATGGGAAGAACAAGGAAATTTGTCTCGGATATCAGCTGAATGGTACATCGGTGCCACAAGTGAACACTTGTAAATAATATATTTAAGTGACAAACTGGGTTGGGAGAAACAAGTCACTAATACCACAAGGAAAGCCTGGAAAGCACTACATTTCTCTATGCGTATTCTGAAGAAATCTAACCGAAAGTCAAAAGAATTAGCGTACAAAACCCTTGTTCGCCCAATTATGGAATAGGGAGCAGTAGGCTGGGATCCGTACAGACAAAACCAAATCGATTCAATAGAAAAGGTCCAACGCAAGGCAGCAAAATATGTCAAAATGGGGAAGGGACATGGTGAAGAGATAGTAAAAGACTTAGGGTGGGAACTTCTCAAATCAAGGCGACGAAAAACCAGACTCGCCGCATTGTTTAAGGCACAAATGGGACACAAAGCATGGACCGATATCAATGCTATGGTCTGTCCAAAACAACTTCCGACCTGACAAATGGCGCCTTTAGCATGTTACCATGACAACCATTCAAATCAACCAATCATGAAAGACGCGTAACCATGGTAACGGGACGGTGTTGCCGTGTCTATGTTTACAAGTTGCACGTGAATACCAGGGCTTAGTGGTGAATACAGTGCCCGGAATGACTTTGATTTGGCTGGTTAGCGCGTGCTTTGTCTGAATTAAAAATATTATTTAGTTGTATTATTGTTTTAGTGTATCGATAATTATTGTGTTTAAATTATATTACACGTATTATCTTCGTTGTCATTGGTGGAGTGTGTGGCTAGCGTGCGTTTTCTAGTTTCTGCGAGAGTTTCTAAACAGGTGACTTGTGCAGTGTCGGAAGGAAGGAAAGACAGGCGGAGAACAAAGAATATTGTACAAGGTGCCTCGTTCAAGAGTCAAGCGTGAGAGAGGGTGTGTGGTATATAAGAGAGTATTTTGAGAGGGAGAAAGATAATGGCGGACCTCTTTTACCTTTGGCGCAAGTCGCAATGAGAACTGCTACTTGTGTTAAAATTAGTAAGAGCACTGTTATCGATATTGGAAAAGAAAAAAGCCGTGCAGATTTTTAATCATAAATATTTTTATAGTTTACAATTTTTCAACGTCTTTCTAAGAAGATTACATTGAATAATAATACTACTACTACTACTACTACTACTACTAATTATAATAAACCAATAATAATAATAATAATAATAATAATAATAATAATAATAATAATCACAAGTTTTCATGCCTAGTGTTCAACAAATTGGTTAGAAATGTATGTGTTCATGTCAGCTGTTCATTGCTGCACTCTATCGGCAGCGCGCTCGCTTACACGAAAGATGGGCAACATGACAACACTGCTCTCTCTTCTCTGTAAACTGTCAAGTCGGAAGTAGTTTTGGTCAAGGTATAGATTAGCAACACCATCATACTTAGGAAGGACTGATCATATTAGGAAGTTTAAATGTAGAAAACAAAGAACGGACGTGGCAAAATTTTCCTTTGTTAACCGTACAATAGTAGACTGGAACAGCTTACCTGCGGCAATCTTTCAGGGTGGTCATCTTAAAATCAATACATTTAAGGAAAGGTTGAGAAGATTAGACTGAAAATATAATTGGAGGTGCAGTGTAATTATTTAAGTTGTGTCATGTAATTGAGTTGATATATAATTAAGTTGATATGTAATTAAGTTGATATGTAATTAATTAAGATGATATGTAATTAATTAAGATACTATGTAATTTAGTTGATAGGTAAATAAATTAAAGTGATATGTAATTAATTAAGATGATATGTAATTAATTAAGATGATATGTAATTAAGTTGGTACGTAATTAAATAAGGTGATATGTAATTACTTAAATTGGTAATAGTTGGGTGAAATAGAAGTACTTATAAGTTAGATTTACTTTTGCTTATCGTAGGCGTTATTATAGAATAGTTTTTATTTATAGTCCTAGGTTTATTGCATCTACTGTTTATTTTTATTTCCGTAATTGTAATTATTGTATCGTAATTGTAATTATTCTATATTATATATCACTACCACCGGGTGTATACTCAATTGTAGTGTTAATACATACATACATACATACATACATACATACATACATACATACATACATACATACAGTCCACACCTGTGGAGTAACGGTCAGCGCGTCTGGCTGCGAAACTAGGTGGCCCGGGTTCGAATCCCGGTCGGGGCAAGTTACCTGGTTGAGGTTTTTTCCGGGGTTTTCCCTCAAACCCAATATGAGCAAATGCTGGATAACTATCGGTGCTGGACCCCGGACTCATTTCGCCGGCATTATCACCTTCATATCATTCAGACGCTAAATAACCTGAGATGTTGATACAGCGTCGTAAAATAACCCAATACAATTACATACATACATACATACATACATACATAATGAGAAAGTATTTTGAGTGCGGTGAGTAAGTAGATCTGCAATGTAGAAATCATTCTCTGTTGGAGTGCATATCTGTGAGAGTCAATTCGTACAGTTTGTATAGTCTTCAATATGAGTAAGCGAATGTTGGTGGAATTAACCATTGAATGGAAAAAAGAGGTTATTGATCTTTATGGTATGGTGTTAATTGTGGGACAATTGCGGAAGAGTTTGGAATTTCTAAATCAGCATTTTCAAATATCAACAACAACAGGATCTCAATATTAAATACATGAAACAAAATTACAGTGGGGAAAGAAAGAAAGTTCGCAAAACTGTTCATGACAAACTAAATGACAAAGTTATGCAAATCTGGCTTTAAGGTACCTCATTGTGAAGCAGGGTTGACAAAGTGTTTGAATAATATACAGGGACGTCATTTTATTTTTACTAACATTTCTAATATTAACCTGGCTGTACCTCTGGATTAACGGTTGGGAACCGGAAACACCGTTTGCTACACCCTTCCACGACTGGAGCTCGATGATACTGGCGTAATATACAAACAAATCACTTTACTAAGTATAGGAAGGGAAAAAGTAGTTCATCCATTTACGTAAACTAGGAAGTATCGCGATTTTGAGTTCTATAATTTTTATTAGGTTTTCGTTTAATCAAAATACAGTACTGTATTAACAAAAAGTGTTTTTACTCACGAACTGAGCTATCCATTCTGACGTATTCATTATGCAGTGTATATTATACTGTCTACAGTACATTAGCGTACAATATAGAGAATGAAGTTAAATTGAAAAATAATCACAATAGTAATATGCGTTACAAGAGCGGTATGTTGACGTTTTCATGTTCGAGGAAAAGATTGAAAAAGCGAAACGTAGTTGAGCTTTTTTTAATTTCCGAGAACATGAAAACAAACATACCGCTCGTGTATCGTACATTATTTTGTGCGAAGATCGTTTATTACATACCTGAAAGAGAAATTTCTAATCAGTAGCAATGAAATCTCCATCTTGGTTTCTGTTCAATGACGGCAACTTTGGAAAACAAATATATCTATCTTCAACATTGTTCCTATAAAATGTTTTCTGTGTTTACTATACTCCAGCAGGCCGTGATATACGTCTGTCTTTTTTTTCCCCCCAATCTATGATGAGTCTCGAATCTTGTTGATTTTTTCACGGCTTCCTTAATGTTACTTGCATTACAAATGCAGTAACTTTTGTGGTGTTGTAGAGTTTACTTAATTTTTGCAAATATTTAAAAACAATAATTAACAGTGCAATTTAGGTGAAATAGCAGTGGTAAGTTTCCAATTTATAATTATTACTATATTGAACGTCTTTAAAAATAATATGTTAAAAGCCTAAAGCAGTAAAATAAATATGACGCTTAAGAGGTAAGAATACGGAAATTGTTATGTGTGTTACGTTGGGAATACTGAATGTGGTATTTCACACTTACCGCGTATTGGTTTTGTGCGGAAAGCAAGCAAATACGCACGATCTCGCACAAAATGGATATTGAAACACATTTTTGAAAATGTTGGCTGTTCATTTCGATACAGGCTTCAGTTCTAATGTGCATATTATCGCACTATATTGTACCTAATTCCAATTACCAGTTTCGTCGTTCGTACTAGTAACTCATGTTGAAATAATTCTGTACCTACTCTATAAAAGAGTACCTTACGTACTGTAAATTCAATCTTCACTTCTGCTCGATCCGAAAAGATAAAATTACTCAGACATTCTATCTACTCTGTCCGTCCAAGTGGTTTTGTCGCAGGTTTGTAGAAAGGGGAGGATATCACGTGACAGTTAATTACTTAACAAGGCCCTTTTATTTAAGTTATTTTAAACAGTTGTATAATATTACGTAGACGTCCAATTCCTAACAGAAATTAATGTATTCAGAAAAGAGCTAAGACAGCCCAGCCAGTAGCCTTCACAGAGGGGCAAGCAGAAGCGGGTGTGGGAAACGGGATGCGACGTAGGCAAACGGATGACAGTACCTGTGCGAAAATATGATTCAATATTGAAAGCTCTTTCGTCACTGGAAAACACGAACATATTTCTGGAATGTACTATACTCATTCACTCAGTACTGTTTATTATGACCGTAAGGCAACTTTTGACTGCATACGCGGCCTTGGTTCTGTGTGGAGGACGGTTGGAAGTTTACTAGTAGACGGGGTGGAGTGAAGTACATTTAAAAACTCAGGTACAATAAAAAATTGAAGTAAAAATAAAATGATGTCCCTATAGTTCCTTAACATTATGTACAGTAATTTCTTTTTTATTGCATGCGAAAAATGTTTCTACTTCCCGTTAGGTTGGATAATTTTTTATTGGACCAGGTTAGAGAGTTTCACTATAATGACTCACATTTTTTTTGGGAAGGCTAAGCCTAAAAAGCCTCTTAAGAGCTTCGCCACTGAGAATTTCGCATTTATTCATACACAGCGATGGAATTTTTAATATACAATAAATCTACGATACGGAGCCAACAAGATTACATCCTCACCCAATGGAAGTCACAGGATTTTTCTTGCGAAGAAAAACCACATACTGGGGTTGAACCCACATACTGTGCTTCGTCGGATTCAACGAGAAACTCTTGAATTACAATAAAATGGTCGAGTGGCTGCACAGCAAACAGAATTCCAGACAACCTGCCTTGGTAACATCTTGGTAAAAGATTCAGTTGGGTCACAGGATTCTAACCCGGATCTCAAACGTAAAAACTCAACGTTATAGACCTTCGGCTAGAAAATCCATGTGCCCCAGGAGTGTAGACTGGACTTTGTTATTGATACTTTGTATGTACAGTACAAGGGAACTAAACCCGAAGCCGAACTAGTGACTCGGCCTGAATGCTCTCTTTTCTCATGAGTATGGAAGGTCTACACAATGCATACACAAACACGCTCCTAATAATTTCCTGGGGTGTAGACTCACAGCATACAAAACTAAAAAGTTGAAATCAATGTGGAAAGGTAATGTGTGGCTAGCATGTTTACAAGGTACTGTAGATTAATCAAACATTCCGGCGTGCGTTGCGAGGTCTTCCACGACAACCGCCGGATACAACGCCATCGTTTATGCAGCAAATTCGCATATACGATACTGTACGACAATGCAAATGTGGAAGGGGAATTCTTTCGAAGTGGATTTTTTAGTTTGCAGGCAGAAAAAAAAATCACGGAAAGAGTTTTAGTTCACAAATGGTCTGATTTCACGCGCGCATATTCGAAAAAAAAACACAAAAAAAAAACACAAAAAAAAAAAACAAAAAGAGATACACACAAAACGAAAAAGAAACACACAAAAACAGAAAAGAAACACATATACACAAAAACAAAAAAGAAACACACACAAAAAACGAAAAAGAAACACGCAAAAAAAAGAAAGACACACAAAAACAAAAAACACGCACAAAAACAAAAAAGAAACACACAAAAACAAAAAGAAACACACACAAAAAACAAAAAAAAACACACACAAAAACAAAAAACACGCACAAAAACAAAAAGAAACACACAAAAACAAAAAGAAACACAAAAAAACTAAAAAGAAACACTTACTTACTTGTGGCTTTTAAGGAACCCGGAGGTTCATTGCCGCCCTCACATAAGCCCGCCATTGGTCCCTATCCTGAGCAACATTAATCCATTCTCTATCATCATATCCCACCTCCCTCAAATCTATTTTAGTATTACCCTCCCATTTACGTCTCGGCCTCCCCAAAGGTTTTATTCCCTCCGGCCTCCCAACTAACACTCTATATGCATTTCTGGATTCACCCATACGTGCTACATGCCCTGCCCATCTCAAACGTCTGGATTTAATGTTCCTAATTATGTCAGGTGAAGAATACAATGCGTGCAGTTGTGTTGTGTAACTTTCTCCATTCTCCTGTAACTTAATTTTTTTAGCCCCAAATATTTTCCTAAGAAACTTATCCTCAAACACCCTTAATCTCTGTTTCTCTCTCAAAGTGAGAGTCCAACTTTCACAACCATAGAGAACAACCGGTAATATAACTGTTTTATAAATTCCAACTTTCAGATTTTTTTGACAACAGACTAGATGACAAAAGCTTCTCAACCGAATAATAGCAGGCATTTCCCATATTTATTCTGCGTTTAATTTCCTCCCGAGTGTCATTTATATTTGTTACTGTTGCTCCCAGGTATTTGAATTTTTCTACCTCTTCGAAGAATGTCTCCAATTTTTAAAAAAAGAAACACACATACAAAAAAAAAAAAAAAAGAAACACAAAAAAAAACAAAAAATGAATAAAAAAGACAAAAAAGAAACATACACAAAAAACAAAAAAGAAACACACACACAAAAGAAAAAAAAAGAAACGCAAAACACAAAAAAGAAACACACACTCACAAAAAAAACACAAAAAAGAAACGCACACAAAAAACAAAAGAGAAACACACAAACAAACATACACACACACACACACACACACAAACAAAAATTAAACACACACACACACACACACACACAAACAAAAAAACGCACACTCACAAAAAAAAACAAAAAAGAAACGCACGCATAAAAGAAAACAAAAACGAGAGAGAAAAAAACACGCACATACACAAACTGCGAGTCAAACTTAAGGTGGGTTATGTGCCGTTTCTCGGCAGTATAGTCTAGCAAATAACACGACATTCTCCAGGGATACATCAGAGCTTCCGGGATGCAATGCGACGGCGGGTTGAGACATATCCGTGCTAATGGAGAACATTTTGAACATTCTTGTAACGCAGAGTTTCACGTGGTACTTCGTCTGTTTCCCATGATATGTACGCAAAGTTGTAGAAAATGAGCTCTAACACGGAAATAAAGCGTTTCCGGACCATGTTTGTAGCCTATAACATATTTCCATCCTCTACATGAGATAAATATTTCCATAAAGTTTTGACATTCCTCTTTGTTACATCCTGTATATGGGCTATTCCATCTCAAATCGACCGAAATATAGAGAACATTGACCTTGCAATTTTTAAATGCAATGAAACTTTTTCTGTCCGTTGACAACTATGATACAATGCTTTGTGCAAAGTTTGAGGCATCAGAACTTCATAGTGTTTAAATTAAAAATATTTAAATTTATCGTATTTTCATAAAATTAGCAATTTTAAACTCTTGTGGCTCCGAAACCCTTTCACCCAATGATCAAAATCATGGTTTATTTTGATGCTGAGAAGTTAAACCGTTTTTCTTACTTTTTATGGAAATGGAGAAATTTAGATGTTTCTTCATTAAGACGCCTTTGACCACGAAAAAATATTTTTAAAATATATGGTTAGATTCCGGATTGAAAGTACAAATAAACACGTATTTTTTTCTGGTGCACAGTTGATAAGAAAGTACCGTAAAGTGGGGTGACTTTGAACAGTAATTTAGCGCCTTTCTAAATTAAATGCTGTACCCTATTGCGAAAAAACTGAACTAGTTAATTGACAACTTAAACAGTTTTTTCGCAATTCGGTACAGCATTTAATATAGAAAGGCGCTAAATTACTGTTCAAAGTCACCTCGGCGTTCAAAGTCACCCCACTTTACGGTATTCAAAATATCAAATAAAAAAAAATAAATAGTACGCGCGTGAACTAGCCAGCTGACTGTGAGGCGGGAGCTAGCCGAGACAAGCAAGGCCAGGAGACAAACACGTGATGTTTCGTCTAGTAGCGCATAACTGGGCTAGCTTTATCACAAGTTTTCATAAATACAGGAGTAAAATGACGCCCAACGGTCGCTTATCTTCAGCTCTCGGCCAGTGCGGACGGTACTGCGCCGTTCAAGTCTAGGCGTGTGAAAATAATCTATTTAATACCCTCGAAACTTATTGCCGAGCCACTAAGCAAACAATGCCGAATCCCCCTTAACAATGCAAGGTTTTTTCTCAATATTTTTTACATTTTTACAAATGGGCAAAAAGCCTAAAAGTAAGTAAAATCAGATTATCTGTCTCTCTGTATACAATAAAAATAAGGATTACTTCTTATCATAACCTACCAAATGTCAGCTTCAAAATAAGCTCTCGTTCAATGTTCTGTAGTAAATGGTTCCAGAGTTCTGAGCGCTGAAAGAGGCTTGTTTTTATAAAATATGCTAAATTTGTCGCTCAGTAGTACGAAAACCGTTTGACCTTCGATAGTATATTTTTGAAAATGCACTCTCCTCAACACTTTGTATAAATAGGGAAAAAATTAGAGTATTAAAAAATGCGAGGTTTTTTACTGATCGATTTCATATGGAATAGCCCTTATATACATTTTCACGGTAATGCGTTAGTTTCAGCTTGATAGCTATATAAACATATATCTTGTACTGACCACAAGCAAGTACTACATTTCTAGGAAGGGTGACAAACGAGATCCGCACCAACGCTTTCTGTATTTAATTATCTCAAGTCATGCTACTATTTTAGTATCTCCCAAGAAACGATGAATCATCCAATTAAGAAATACTCAACACCGACACAAACATCCAATCTGTCTTTAGAGCCACAAGGTTGCCAAACATTTAAAAACAAAAGGCGGCTCAATCCGTGAAAGACGTTATTGACACTACAACGCAGGGTTGCCATACGTACGACAATTGTCGTACGCTTACGACTATTTTAACTAATTGTACGAGGTACGACCGAACTCTAAAGTCGTACGCAATTTTGTACGACTATTTTACTGAAGGGATAAAGTTATTTTGGAACTCACAATGTCGGACTGTAATTAAAAAAAGTTAATTTGCCCCTTTTCTAGAAAACTTTTCTTCATTCAGTATGTCATTGACCAATAGCCTATCCATGCTCACACATATTTATGCTTTAGGGATAAAAGATGCTTTGAAAACCAATATGGTGACTACACTTACCATGCAAATCATAAATTCATCTTGAGCTCCAGGTTTCATGTACGGTGCGGTTATATCAAAGTAACACGAGATCAGAGATCTGCTAACTTCATTGTATGTTCAGCAATGGAAGTTTTTTTATGAATGCAATAGTACCACGCTAGGAATAAGAAATCTAGACGCGCTGACATTTTAGCGGTGTCGGATTTGAGTCGACTGCAGGTGGATTAATTTGAAGTAATCATCAGCTGCCGCACTGATTGATATTAAATATACCTGCCGTTGCGCCGGCCAAAGATAAAGCTTCTGCTGGCTTTCAATTTGTTTCCGACCAAGAGTCATCATGCATGCTTTACCGAAAATGACAGTGTTGATGAAGAAATGGTAATTTGAATGCTAAATGCCATTGTGGATATCAACTATAATTACTAAAATTCTTGATTGGATGAAAAAATGGACGCTGGAATAGAAAAGACTGGAGAATGCTGGGTTTGCAGTGAAAGATCTGCCTTTGGTTAGAACACTATGAATGAATATAAATTTACAGGCCTATGAACAATTTTTTTTGTGCGCACTATCTACACAATAGTAAAATGATGAACGTACGACAATTTTAGGCTAAAGTACATGTTTCATAAGCTGGTACGACGATTGTGTTTCATTTATCTGGCAAACCTGCTACAACGAAGGCATTTGAAAAGCATTCTCCACAATAAAATACATCGTCCTCTCGTGATGTGCAGAAGAACTGCCTTCACTCTACTTGGGCCACCGCCATCAAGACGTTTCAGTGCGGGCATTTTGCTAATCCAACCCATCTGGGCGCTCCACAGCCCGTTAATAGAAATAAGGCTCTCCTTTGCATATAAAACGATTTGATATATAAATAGTCCTCCCCTAACGTTAATGTACCGTGTAGGAAAGTGAGTAAAAGCCACATCGACCTTCAGTTTTCCCCATCACATGAAATTATAACTCGTCTACAAGAGAATTAGATGTGACACTTCTTCGTTTAAAACACACTGCCATGCAACATCGGCATTTCGCGCTCTGGTGATTATCTCCCTTGTCAGGGACGAGGCCGAGATCAGAATTTAGCTAACACGTTAAAACCTGACAGAGAGGTTGGGACTTCAAAAGCGTGCATGTCTTCGGAAGAGAAATGGAGCTCACAAGCAAACGTTCTGATGGGGGCAGATAAAAATGTTAATTTTGTTTTCTTCCACCATGTTAATGATGTCAAAAGAAGTGCTTATACAAATTTTGGCCACTCGACCGCAATTACGATGCCGTCCAGAAAGTGATTTTCCCTGGGGCCGTTTATAGAAAAAAGATCAATTGCATGGAAATATTTATTGAAACAGATACATCAGTTGTTGCGCTATTCTTCAACATATCCCTCACTGGAATTGAGACATTTGTCATACAATGAGACCGATTTTTGTGTCGTAGAAGTCAGGCGCCTCAGGTCGGAACCAGCGTTTGACCTCTCTCTGTCCATCCCATATGAGAAATGTCTCAATTCCGATGGAAAATATGTTGAAAAATAGTTCAACAATTGCTGTGTATCTTCTAATAAATTTGTCCAATGAAATTGTGTTCTTTTTCTGTTAACGGCCCCTGTCAAACTTATTTTTTACGGCCCTCGTAATTGCGGTCGAGTGGCCAAAACTTGTATAAGCACTTCTTTTGACAGTATTAACATGGTGGAAGAAAAAAATTTAACATTTTTATCTGCCCCCATCAGAACGTTTGCTTGTCTGTGATGTCGCATATTTACTTACATCAGGTGTCGCGAAAATGTGACTCGCGAGCACATTATGGCTCGCAATGATAACTGTGCATTTCTCTTGCTTCCTACCTCCCTCAACCCCCACCCTCTCACTCACTGGAGTCAAACTCCGTTCCATTTGTATTTGTCTCTGACGTGTGAGTGGCGTCGTCGCAATGTCTCTCTCGAAACTATGTACCTCTACAAAAACGAAAGTTTGAAGATTTATTTGTCTATGGTTCCAAGTAGGACGGGAGGACGCATTTCTTTTTTGCTGTCAATATGATGAGAATATTAAATGTATGATTTGTTCACAAGTATTACGAGAAAACGGTTGTATAACATAAAACGGCATTATACTACATGTCACGCATGAAACATTAAAAGGTTGTGTTATTATTATTATTACTTACTTACTTACAAATGACTTTTAAGGAACTCGAAGGTTCATTGCCGCCCTCACATAAGCCCGCCATCGGTCCCTATCCTGTGCAAGATTAATCCAGTTCTCTATCATCATATCCCACCTACCTCAAATCCATTTTAATATTATCCTCCCATCTACGTATCGGCCTTCCCAAAGATCTTTTTCCCCTCTGGTCTCCCAACTAACACTCTATATGCATTTCTGGATTCGCCCATACGTGCTACATGTCCTGCCCATCTCAAACGTCTGGATTGCTGTGGTCGTGCCAGAGAATCAGTCCTACTCCGAGGCTTATTGTAGGGATTCGCAACAAGCTGTTTTTTACGGTGATGGGTTGTTAGCCCTTCGCCCAACCACCAAGCTGGAGGACCTACGACTGGCAGTAAGTGACATAATTCCTGATTTTGGAATTCTATCGCAGAGACATTCTGAAGACAGTTAATTTTAGGTTGTGATAATGTGTCCTATGTTTTCTTATTAATTTTTTTCTTTGTTACACGTACTAAACATTAGTTTGTAACCTTATACTGTGTAAAATTATATTTAAGTGTTTGACGTAAGGAAAATGAAAATCCGTTAATAAGTCAGACAGTTGCTTCACTTCCCCTTCGGGTGTCCGCCTCCCTCCATAGGTGCTATGCACGTTGCAGGTTACACAGTGGCTCGGCGCATGATCACATTTTCGCCATGGCTGGGGTAAAGACAAGGTCGATTCCGGAGTAAGCAAACAACACTGCATCGCAACAGGGTGTCCTATATCTATGGCTGCTATAAGAACTGCGATTTCCTTAGTTTCGAACGCAGAAATAAATGCAGTATTGTTGAGCGAGTAGTCATATAAAGAAAAAGGCAAAAAAGGTGCATATAAAACAAGATCAAACTTCATCAGAATGCTTCATTTCTCATTATTCGTGCACATTTACTAAAAATCTTTAAATATTGACTTAATCTGTTTACTATGCATTGTATATTTTTGTTTAGTATAACTGATGATTGTATGTGCTGTAAATTGAATAGTAGACTGTATAGGTTATCTGATGAATTGTTTAAGCTTATAAATTGAATTAATCTACTTCATATGAATTGTACAATTTTGTATAGCTTAACGAAAATAAGTTTGTAAATTGAACTAATTTGATTGTATATGTTTGTATAGTTTGGCTGATGAATTGTATATGTTCTTAAAATGATTACTAGTCTGTGTAGCTCTACTGATGAATTGTATATAGGCCTACTGTAATTTGAATGGTAGTCTGTGTAGCTCAACTGATGAATTGTTTATGATTATAAATTGAATTAATCTACTTGATATTAATTGCACAAATTTGTATAGCTTAATGAAAGTATGCTACTTTGTATTGTATATATTTGTATAGTTTTGGCCGATGAATTGTATATATGCTTTAAATTGAATAGTAATCTGTATAGCTCTATTGATAAATTGATTGTGTTTGTAATTTGAAGTAGTTTGCATGATATGTATTATCAATTTCTGTATATCACAACTGGTTGAATTGTTTACGCCTTAAATTTAATTAACTTACTTGTTTTCTATTATACATATCACTCAACTGATGAATGATCGTTTGCGTTTGTAAATTTAATAATCTGATTAGCTATGTATTGTATACTTTTAGTAGAGCCATCGATGTAGCTCAGTCGGCAGACTCGCTGGGCTGCTGATCCGGAGCTGCGTTCGGGCTTGGGTTGGATCCCCCTTTGGTCTCATTGAATGGTTTCTTCCGAGGTGTTCCACAGCCGTGGGACTGAAGCCGGATGGTCTATGGCGAGTCCTTGGCATCAACCCCTTTGATTTGATTACCTGGTTGGGTTTTTCCGAGGTTTCCCCAACCAAAAGGCAAATGCCGGGTAATATTTTGGCGAATCGTCGGACCTCACCTCATCTCACTACATCTCGCCAAAATATTGTAAAAAAAATTGCATAAAATTGTAAAAATTGTAGAAAATTACTAAATTGTAAAACTGTAAAAATTTGTAAAAATTGTAATTGTAATATTGTAAAATTTTGACTTGTTCCACATCTTAAAGCTTCATTGCTCATGTAAGATCTATGGAATAAAATAAATGAATGAATGAATGAGAACATTCTAATAAAATAGGCACTTTGCTAAACATCCGATGTCTCGTAATGATTACGTTCATTTTCCTCACTGGACTGAAAACGACGATGTTATCCTCGAACAGTCGCCTACTGAAAAACGTAAACATTGTATCGTATTCTATTCTCTTTAGGTTTATCGAATCGAGAACTGCAAACTTCGCCAATATTCGTTTGAAACATGAAAAGCACGCTCGCCACTTGATGGGAATTTAGCCCAGCTGATCACTGGAATGTTGCTGTACATTACTTATTGGAAGGAATGTGTCATCCAGTTACCTCGAAGACCCCGAGGCAGCGACCCAGCTTCCCGCAGACGCCTGCCTCCTCGAGGACTTCCCGGATTGCCGTAACACTGGGCTCCTCCTCGGGCTCGATGCCGCCTCCAGGGATGATCCAGTGGTCCGGCCGCCGAGACGACGTCACCAACAGGACCTGCGCAGAAGAGCAAAGCACTGTATTCTCTGCCTATCTGCGTCCTATAGATCTATATGAGAAACCGATGAAGTCTGAGAAAAAGAAAATAGTTTTAATGTATTGTTCCAAAAGGTACAAGCAAGAAAATTAACTAGTTGAAAAATACGAAATCGATACAACTATGAATTCTGCCTCGGCTTGGGGAACTATTAATAATGGAATTCCTCAAGGATCAATATTAGGTCCCCTACTTTTTCTAGTGTTCATAAATGATATTCCCCCCACCCCTAATAAAAGATGTAGGTCATCCCATATTATTTGCGGATGACACAAGTATAGTAATTACAGCCAATAACTCCAACACATTCCAATCTTCAACAGAGTAAATTCTCTTCAAAATATGTGACTGGTTCTCAGTCAATAAACTGGTATTAAATTGTGACAAAACTAACATAATTCAATTTAAATCCTGTCCAAATTCAACCTCGCAAATTTCTGGCGTAATAATTAACAATAGATCCCGATTAGAAACAACAACCAAATTTCTTAGCTTAAAAATCGATAATGTCTTAAATTGGAAAAATCATATTAAAGAAATTACACCCAAAATAAAATGGGCATGTTTTGCTATTAGATCTATGCAAAAGATAGTAAATATCAATACCTTAAAAACAACATACTTTGCACACTTTCACTCGGTAATGAGTTTTGGAATAATATTCTGGGGAAATTCCACAGACAGTAACAGCATATTCCTATTACAAAAGAGAACAATTAGAATAATAGTAGGTGCCAAATCTAGGGAATCGTGTAGGACTATTTTAAAAAAACTACAAATAATGCCCATGGCTTGTCAGTATATCTTTTCATTAATAATCTTCCTCGTATGTAATCGTGAAAACTTTGTGACTAATTCAACAGTTCATAGCATAAATACACGTAAAAAATGACTTTCATACTCCATCGGCAAGTCTATCGTGCTATTAAAAAGGAGTGCGTTATATGGCAGTAAAAATTGTTAATAGCCTCCCTATCGATATAAAAATGAAACTCAAAACGTAAGATTATTTAGGGCCAAATTAAAGAATTACCTAATTTATCACGCCTTCTATTCTGTAGGTGAATTCATGACATTCAATAACACTTCATGAAATTGATACTAAAACTTTGTGTTGTACTAGTAGACTATATTGTAAATCTCGTCTGTATATATTTCATCTAGACTGTGACTATAAATTAAGATTTTATAATAGTATTAAGTTTTTTGACTTGTTCCATATTCTAACTGTAAGCAATGTATGAATACCATGGAACGTTAATAAATACAATACAATACAATACAATACGAGTTTCAAGATTCATATTCAGCAAATATTGTACAGATAATGTTGATAATGTTAATGCACTCACAGAAAGGGTTAAACTTCAAGGATATAAAAAGTACTGACTGCAGTGTAGCGTTTCTCACTTTGAAAGAAATAGTTTTGAAGCAATCCTCCAACACTTTCAATGTTAAAGTTGGCATGATTGAAGCATTACGAGCTCTCATGTTGAATTACCCTGAATTTACACCTGCTGTGTTGAAATGTGTCTGGGTTCCCTGTGCATCTGTTTACTAAATTTATGTATGAAACTTTGTCATTATTTTGACGCCTAAAGCATAATATAGGGTTATTTTTTTCACGTAAAAATCTCTTTCCAATTCACACGAAATTATTGCGATTATCTTACAACTAATTAGCGATAAAACGCGAAATAGGCCTATAATATTTTTGTCACGATTTTTTAAGTTAATACGGGATTCTATGATCTCTAGCCCATGATGAAAGTTACTCGTCGCAGTTGATAAAGCGTCGTAAAATAACCAAATAAAGTTACTCGTAAAGCAAGTAAATAGAGTAGTTCAACGGGGCACGACCCACGCCATCTTCTATTGTACCCAGTAGAGGGACTCTGGAACACAGTTAACCTGAAACCACTTGCCTCTCTCCCATCGAGCAACAAGTTTCGCTCCCTGATTACTACTATTAAATAGAGTTAATTAAATACTTAGAAGGTCGAAATACAACAGTGTTCATAAGTTAAGATTTAAAATAATGGAGATAATTATTACAGTTGTCTGAACACTATTTCATCTCCATTATTTTAAATTTTTAAATAGAGTTACACAAAACGGTGTCGACGTAATGTACTATTGCTCCTGGCATAGAGAGATGATGTGAAGGGTTCAGAGCCAAAGTGGGCCAAGCACCATTTATTAAAAATAGAAAAAGCAAGGATTAAAGTTAAGTAAATACCATAGTTTAATGAAGATTTATACAGGGTGTATCTAAATTGGTGTCAAATATTTCGGGGACGTGTTCCTAACATCAAAACAATTAAAAAAGTTAATAAGAACATGGGTTTGAAAACCATTTGTTAGGGAGTTATTAAAGGATTTGTCCCTTCATTGACCGCTGATTGTTTGATGGTTTTTTTGTTTGTATTTTGTAGAGCAAAGAAATCAGAAATCAGAAGAAAATGTATTCTGTGAGTGAACAGAACGAAATGATTTGCATCATTTAATTGATGATGTGCTTCTGGACGTCATCCAACGAATGTGCTTTAACACGATGCTGCTCCAGCTCATTTCAGTCTGATAGTTCGTAATTTTTTTAATGATCGATTTCCCCAAAGATGTATTGGTCGAAGGGGATTCATTGCATGGCCTGCTCGAGCGCCTGATTTCAATCCAATGGATTTCTTCGTCTGGGGACATTAAAGTCCCTGGTTTATGCGACTCCTGTACTTAATGTTGATATTCTGAGAGCGTATCCAAACTGGATTTCACGAAATACGAAACACTCCAGGAATTTTCAACAGACTACGCCAGAGCATGTAACGCAGGTTTAGGGGACACATCGAAGCAGGAGGAAGCCACTCCGGGCAATTTTTGTAACATTAAATTTTGTTTTGTAACTCTGAAATAAATTATTTTGAGATCAATGTTCATATGAACTTTTTGTAATGTTTTGGTGTTATGAACATGTCCCCGAAATATTTGACACCAATTTAGATACACCTTGTATATCATTTAGTTTTAATGCGCATACTTTATATTAATTGCTAAACATTTCATTGAATTATGGTCTTCACTTAATTTTAACCCTTGTTTTTATCTGTTTTTAATATATGGCGCTTGGCCCACTATGGCTCTGAACCCTTCATATGTGTACGCTTCCAGGGAGTGAAAGGGCACTCTAGTGGGATTTCATCGGAACCTAATAGTTGGCACCACATGCTGGATCATGATATCTACCAATAGGCCTGTGTGGATTTCAACATACATTCCTAAGCAAAGAAGTGGAAAGCCACAATAAGCGATGCTAACCTTCGTACCTCTCCTCATACGAAATTTTACAAATAAAACCGGAAGGATGTCAGACTTTGTAATAGATTATGAAAGAATTTTAAAGTCTAGAATAATTCTCGCTATACATACTTCTTGCATATTTTGTTACAACAGATGCAGAAGTTAATAAAGGCTGAAGTTGATAAATGATTTTATTAACAAAGTTGAATGAAAATTTATTCATGAATAAGGCAGGAAAGTTAATAAACACGTGATTTTGATAACAAACACCGGAAAACGTGCACGAACCTGACTCGTTAATAAAGTTAACAAAAAGCTTACTGTGTTAACACGTGCGCAGCTTTCACGCTGTACGATGCCCTGGTCGCGAAAACAATCATTTCAGAACAGTTTCAGGATGTCTATGTAAATTATTTTACACAGTGTGAAGTATACCGATATTTGAAACTTATAAAATTGGACGCGATGTAAGCGAAGGTTGGAGCATATAATTTCAACTTTATGTGGAATCCAACAGTTGTGGGCTTGAATCCCGCTGAGGATATGAATGCCCGCTGTCAATATGATGTGATGACTAGAGACCAGATTTTTATGTAATATCAAGGTGTGATATATGTACATATTTATGTAAGAAAAATAAGCTGAATATGTACCAAAATAAGTAAAATCATGAAAATATTTAATATCAATATCTGGCAGGTATAAGATAGGTAAGACACTCCAGTTGTGATTTCATGGAGCACCAGACATTTTTACCGCACACATTACTATTTTTCCATCTGTAGTGAAAGCTTCGTCAATTGCAATACTGCAAGTACTAAAACTAGAAGACTGAGTGAAATGAACGATATAACAGAACTGCAAGCACTGTTTCGCTTTACTGGATTAGGAGAAAATAGGAGATGTGGGACACATGCATTTTAGCTGCACCCTGTAAGAAACAAAGTATCTACTAAAACCTCAAACTATAGGCATTTACAAACTGTTGTTTGAAAAGTGACATTCCTAGGATTATTCCAGCCGAGAATCATAGTTTCTAATTGCTCGGAAAATCCCAATTCCGTATAGGTATACTAAATTTAAAGCTATTTATTTTAATATTTCCAGTTTGTTCCTTTACTCCAGCTTCTTTTCAGAAGTCGGCTATTTTATTGCAGCTCATGCCCGACTTCACACGGGTTTTCCCTGGAAGGATTAGGAAGAGGGTCGATAAGGTTGCAATTGCATGGGAACGGCTTGTTAAGACGTGTGCAGATCAATTATAGTTCGAGAAAAATCATGTCGTCCTCGTCCCACTCCACCGCATGAAGGCAACGCTTCTTTCTGAGTGATTTTTACAACGCAAGGTAGTTGTATGACAAAGATTGTCTTTTGTACACTCATATTTACATTGGGCGGTATGGGGTGAGTGCCTCTATTACTTTCCGGAACTAAGGACGTTATATTTCGTTCCGAAATATATCCTTTCTTGAGTAGATAAAAGCATTTTAAATATGTGTATTTCAAATTGTAAACTTCCCCAGCAGAAGTCTTTTTTTTTTTTTTTCAGAGCATAAACATGAATAAAACCCCTAAATATGTAGATTTATGTAATACCAAGCCATAATATGTACTGTGGGGTAAATATGTAAAAATATGTAGTATCAAATTTTAATATATTAATGGTAATTACAAGATTCGCAAAGATTTGTTATTTATTTGCGGTTAGGTTGAAAGGAATATAATATGTAATTACATAAAAATTCGGTCCCTAGTAATCAATGACCTGTGCTGTTTAAGGTAACGCTGATCTCACATTATGGATGTCCTACCATGTGTTTGTCTGTCGTACAGTGCAAATGAAAACACAGTAGACCCCTATAGACATCGCAAGATGAACGAGAGACTCTGTGTATTGAGAGTTCTATTGTAAGCCAACAGCCTGCCGAGAGGCTGGAATTCGCTATCTGCTAGCATCAAGGACTGTCGAAAGAAAATTCAGCTAAAAGCGAACTTACTAGGCACTTGGTCAGTAATTGAGACTCGTTCAGACATGGCTTCTTGCAAATAGTTCATCTTATTCTAGCACAAAATAGGCTACTTCCATCTCCGGTAATTTCATCCCTATGCAGCTATTATTCTACATTTTATTTGTACTTCTGTAAATAATTATTTCTTTATTCTTCACTTCTGCAATAAATTGGCTAGTCTTTATCAATCAGCTAATGTTTTAGTACTTCGATTTTTGTTGTAATTGTAAACGTCATGTTAAGCGATGCGCTACTGAAAATACTCGAATTTTGACAAATTGTATCACTTTTTTATTTTTGGGCTAAAAATGTATGATTTCATGAGGAATATTTTCGTGAAAATTTTATTATATCTTAATTATACGTGAAATGTTATATATTTTGGTAGAAATTATATCATACACAAATTTTGTGCAACCAAAATTATAAATTTAATTATCTCATATAAGAAATTTTCCACGTTTTCGACAAGTATTAATTTCATTTCTCAGTGGTTAAAGCTAGAGTAATAAAACTTGGCATACTTATTCATTAATATCTCTGTTGTGAAATGGAGCATTTGATTGGCTGTATTCAGCATAGTTTTATTGCTAGAGAATTATACGTAAAGCAGTATTATTTTTTTTTATAAATGCTTGAACATTGAAGAAATTATGCACATATACTTTTTTTTTTTTTTTTTTTTTTTTACAAATTAACAAATTAGAGTAGAGTATTACTAATGCTCCCTTTCACAAATATGCAGTGTTACCATTAAGAAAAAAATTAAATTAAAAAAATACTACTTTTCCTTCTAGTAACAGAATTATTAAATAAAACAAACGAAATTAAGATTTTTTTTTTTTTTTTTTTTTTTTTTTTTTTTGGTTTTCATGAAAAAAATATTGAAATTTGCAATGTGTAATTACGACATTAATATGCATATTCAGTAAAAATGTCGTCTCTAAAAAATTTTGTATTTTAGCAATTTCGGTAGCTCATCGCCTTAATTGTAATTATAATTTTAATTGCATTCTTAATATTTTAGTTATAATCCCTTGGTAGAGGGGAAGAGAAGGCCCAATGGCCTTATTTCTACCAGGTTAAATAAGTTAATACTGATAATTAATACTGATAATTAATAATAATAATAATAATAATAATAATAAATACTCTGTAGTAGTATTAATAATGATAATATTACTATTAATAAATAAATTAATAATAATAATAATAATAATAATAATAACAGTATTACTATTATTGTTGTATAGTCAGCTGTCCGTAGGTATAGTCCCGTCGCTCGAATTTCCGGCAGCCAATCACGTTACAGGTCGGCTACATTTAAACGTGTACGTCTTGTGATTCGCTGATGAAGATGTTATTCATTTCTTACGGCTCGATAAATACTTAATATAATCGCCCGCCATTTTGGCTCTTTCGTTGGCGTTCGCAGAAAGCACACGAAGACGTTATTTGCCGCTCAATTATTTGCTGAATTACAGTGCGTTTGATTTATTATCATAGGAGCTACGACATGATAATGTTTAACGGTGTGGCAAATACAGGGACATCATTTTATTTTTACTAACACTTTTAATATTAACCTGTCTATACCTTTAGAGAACCGGAAACACCGCTTGCTCCCCCCTCCAAGACCGGAGTTCGATGATACTGGCGTAAAACACAAATCACTCTACTACGTATAGGAAGGAAGAAAAGTAGTTCATCCATTTACGCAAACTAGAAAATATCGCGATTTTGAGCATGATAATTTTCATTAGGTTTTTCTTTAATGAAAATACAGTACTGTATTAAGAATAAGTGTTTTTACTCATGAAGTGAGTTATCCATGCGAACGTATTCATTATGCAGTGTATATTATACTGTCTGCAGCACATTAGCGTACAATATAGAGAAAGAAGTTAAATTGAAAAATAATCATAATATGAATATTTAAACACAATTTTGAAAATGGTGGCCGTTCATTTCGATACAGGCTTCAGTTTTTTGTGCATATTATCGCACTATAGACTATTGCATCTAATTTCAATTGCCAGTTTCGTCCTTCCTACTAGTAACTCAAGTTGAAATAATTCTGTACCTACTCTACGTACTGTAAATTCAATCTTCACATCTGCCCGACCCGAAAATATAAAATTACTGAGACATGCTATCTACTATCCGTCCAAGTGGTTATGCCGCAGGATTGTAGAAAAGGAGGAAATCACGTGACAGTTAATTACTTAACGAGGCCCTTTTATTTAAGTTAAACAGCTGCATAATATTACGTAAACTTCCAATTCCTAAGAGAAATGAATGTTTTCAGAAAAGAGCTAAGACAGCACAGCTATTACAGAGGGGCGAGCAGAAGCAGGTGAGGGAAATCGGGATGCGACGTAGGCAAACGGACAGTACCTGTGCGAAAATATGATTCAATATTGAAAGCTCTTTCGTCACTGGAAAACGCGAACATATTTCTGGAACGTACTATACTCAGTAACTCAGTACTGCTTACTATCTGCGGTCTTGGTTCTGTGTGGAGTTGGAACTTCCTTAGTAGAAGGGATGGGAGTGAAGTACATTCAAAAACTCAGGTACAATAAAAATTGAAGTAAAAATAAAATGATGTCCCTGTAGATTCCTCGTATGGTAGCTCGGCAACGAAAGAACAAACATGGCGAACGATACTACCTACCTAGACTTTATAGAGCTTTGACTTCCTAAGACGTAGGCAAAGATGAGGAGTCACGCCGGGAATAACAGCGTCGCGACTACTGAACCTCACAAGTGATACCAAGAAGGTATCATTTATGAGGCAACTAGACCAGGAGATAGTGGTAGGATGGCCAGTTCCTTTTCCCCGTATTACTATTAATAAATAATAATAATAATAATAATAATAATAATAATAATAATAATAATAATAATAATAATAGAATTACTATTAATAAATATTGATAATAATATTATTAACAATGCACAAAAAATCTGGTACATGAACGAAACAGATTGGCACTCGATGACGTGGTAAATTGTCTGGTCTATGGTTCGACTCGCGAGGTCTCATGTCCCGTCTTGATATGTTTGCGATCTTTCCAGTGTCTCCATACTTCTATTCATGGTCGGTTAATAACACTGAATATCCTCTGCAGTTGAAAGTTTCAAAATTATATACTGATACCCTAATAAAAGCAAATTTTCCCACAAATGTTACCCGTGGTATTAGCAGGTCGTCATAATGCAACTGTATTGCTTGCTCAGTCACCAAGACAGAAATCCGACTTCCCCAAGCGTTACCACATAGACTTGTTTTCATTTTTTTCCTCTCAGCAAACCTCTGACGCAGAGCGGCTGTGCATAGAAAGCGACAGCCTAAAATCATGTAAAATCCTTTCCTTGTTATTCTTTGAAACGTCAAGCTGAAGTTTATAGCTGAATGAACAGCTTTGGAAGGCACTGCAACAAAAGCTCCTTGTCAGCTTTAAATGTTTGTTTCTTGATAAACTTACACTCTCCGCTTGAAGATACCCATTATCCTCTTGTTCGAATCATTTACATACCAAATAATACCGAGGGCATAAAATCTGCTAGCACAGACACACACAAAGATAACAGCGGCTGTATATAACACACGAGATGGTGAGTACAGCCAAGGTAATGCCGAGGAGAATATTCAAAGCTGCGTTATTGACAATGGAGCTGGGGGGGGGGGTGAAGCGCGCGGGCGCCATGCTGAGCCGTAGGTAATAAAATTTTCTGCTCATAAGCCCTATATTCAAATAATGCCCTCCTGCGGCCAGCAGAATTGCGAGTTACATAACGCCAGAAAAAAGAACGGCGATTCCTAATGAAATCATATTTCTTCTAGCAGTGGTAAGTTTTGTGGCGTCATTACGCGATGATTTAGACCAGCGTTTCTCAAACTTTTTTGAAGTGGGGACCACTTTTTTAAGTCAGAACAGTTCCGCGGACCACCTTACTCTTGTACCCTTCGAAAGCAAATTTATCATTTTTGTAGCATATTTTAATACTAGTATACTTATATTTTAAAACAGAATTAATTAATTATAATACTATCTGAAAGTTAGAATTTATAAAACAGTTATATTACCGGTTCTTCTGTATGGTTGTGAAACTTGGACTCTCACTCTGAGAGAGGAACATAGGTTCAGGGTGTTTGAGAATAAGGTGCTAAGGAAAATATTTGGGGCTAAGAGGGATGAAGTTACAGGAGAATGGAGAAAGTTACACAACACAGAACTGCACGCATTGTATTCTTCACCTGACATAATTAGGAACATTAAATCCAGACGTTTGAGATGGGCAGGGCATGTAGCACGTATGGGCGAATCCAGAAATGCATATAGAGTGTTAATTGGGAGACCGGAGGGAAAAAGACCTTTAGGGAGGCCGAGACGTAGATGGGAGGATAATATTAAAATGGATTTGAGGGAGGTGGGGTATGATGATAGAGACTGGATTAATCTTGCACAGGATAGGGACCGCTGGCGGGCTTATGTGAGGGCGGCAATGAACCTTCGGGTTCCTTAAAAGCCATTTGTAAGTAAGTAAGTAATACTATGGTAATTATATTTTTGTAGCCAATCACAAGTAACTTATAACAAATTCTGTGCATTGTTGATTCATCGCTTGCCTGTTAGCAGTTAGTTGTTTGAAATCCTTCTTATGTGGTACACGCTAGTAGTTGTCCATGTCAATGTTGCCCATTATAAATAATGGAAAACTGGCTTCGATCCGGATCTTTGAAAAGAAAGGAACAAGAAGATACGTTTCATTTACGCAGTGCTAATATTTCAGAAGCTGTGTGAAGAAATATATTACTTATAGTGTCATTAAAGAAATATCTACTCCTAATGGTAGCTATTCAAAGAAAAAATACTTTCGTAAATATGACAAGAGTTATGTGGAACTTGGATTTACTTGGTGTGGCAATGAGAGTGAACCAAAACCTGGGTGCGTTGTTTGTTACGAAGTGATTTCAAACGAGTGTATGAAACCCGCGAAATTGAAACGGCACTTAGAGACGAAACACGCAAGTGTAAAAAGTAAACCTGTCGGATTTTAAAATAGGCGGAGTCTAAAATTTTTTATGTCGTCATCTGGAAAAACAAATAAAACATTAATGCAGAAACATGTCCAATTTTCAACAAGTAAAGATGCAATTTGGCACCTTGTATTATTGGTGTACGACGTACAGTACGTGCCCATTTCATGGGTGTGTGCGCAAAACTATTAAGAAAGTCATAAATACATGAAAAGGTTCGGTACTTTGGTCCTCTGTTATGAATTCAGGTGGTCCCTGGTTGGGTTACAGATGCGGCGCTAGATGTGCAGGGAAAAGATGGCGAGAAACACCACGTTCATAGTGCTTTAAATCCCTCTTTTGTTGCTGAGAGTAGAGTGGGAAGTCGGTAGACGGGTAGGGTAATAAATTACATAAAATGTCAGTACTGGGAGAAAAAGTGAAAGGCGATTGCCATGTGTCATTTCCAAACTCTTGAGATTTTCAGCTATAGTATGATACGCAATTCGTTTGAATTTTTATTTTCTCCTGTTTTTTTTTTTGAAGGACCACAAGGACAGACCTTGAGGACCACAGGTGGTCCGCGGACCATAGTTTGAGAAACGCTGATTTAGACAGTTCCAAAGTGCAACAGCCACATACTTTATTTTGCGTGTGTCTAGTGAAGGTCTAGATCAGACATTTTCAATCGGTGTGCCGCGATACATCAGTGTGACGCGAATGGTCCCCTACAGTGCCACGAGGTAATGAAAATAGTAAACGTTATTGAAGTAAAAATTGGGAAAGTAAAAGTGAAAAGATCAGTAAAAAAAAAAAAGAGCGAGCCCACAAGAGTCAACTTTCAACGAATGCGGCACAAATCAAATTCAGTAGGCTAAATACAGCGCAGTTGTGCTGTCGGTAGGGAAGGGAACGGCACGCGCAGCCGGGTCAGTATATCGTACCAACCTTGAATTGAACTGAAATTTTAATTTAAGGAAGGAGGCACTATGACCCATCATTACGACATTATTAGATTTATTGCACTAACCCTCAAGCTATAATCTTTCCGCTGTAAGAAAAATCCTAATGTAAACAATATCACGTGACTGAAGTGAGGCTTCATTGGCCGCTGTTTGGCGCCATAGATTCTCAGTACGTGTTCCCGCCTACTGTTGTACATTCTGTTTCATGTTAAACATTTCCCGTTACTCATCAACAGGCTTCGAGACTTTGGACCCGATACAATAAGTTTACTGTGCATGTACTATAGGTTGTTGACTCGCTGCAGGTAGTGAAAGGTAGAGATGTGTTCAGGTAACAACGTTGCTATTTAGAGTAGAGTAGGGTAGTATGGGGAAACACACACATATGGACATTCTGAAAGTAAATATACATTACACTATGACAATGTCAAAATAATGTGAAAAGCATTTATTCTCCTGTCTTTTATAAGCATTTGTGTTTAATTATACACAGTGTTAATGGTGGAAATAAACATGTAGCAATTTTAATTTCTTCATTTATCCTATCGGTCGTCTTTAGGAAGTGCAGTTACAGTACCGAATTGCAATGTACTACAAGATACATTCTCAGTGTCTCAAACGTAAATATTTTTCAGTTGTCTACCAAACACAGTTTGTACTGTGAAAAGCTGCGCTCTACGTCGCATGACTTTATAGGGGCAAAACGAAAAAGCTATAATCATTGCAAACACTAAGAGACAGTCCTTTATTCTCGGGTGACTCTATGTCCACTAATTTGCTGTTTATATTGCACAATGCTCCATATCCGTTACTTTTACAGAAACCTGATTTCAACTTCTGTTTTACACGTTCAGTAACCGGTGTACTTGGTGTTTCATTAATTCTCTGCATCATTTTCTAAATTAATTTGAGGGCTTCCGGCATCTCTTGCTCTGACTTTTCTAACCGTGTAATAGTTTCAGACACAGTTTGAAAATAGGTTTGTATGAAAACCAAATTATTCGTCAGAACCTTCAAATCCAGAGCGTTTTCCTTTGCGTATTTGTTGGCATTCTTTCTACAGTACCCCCACCCACTGTAGCCTACGCTTTACCACTATACACAGTACGCCGTTATGCGGCTTTCCCACTGAACTGCTCTATCGGGTCCGAAGTCCCGAAGCCTGCTCATCAAATAGACCTAACCCCACTACTATGCATTCGTTTGCTTAGGAAACTTACTTTATAATTACTGTAATTATTTTAAACTTAGGTGTAAAGTCAATCGCTGCAGGGCAAAGGAGTTATTCCTTCCAAATCGGAGTCCTCAGAACTATCGTCGGCAGGATTTATGACGAGACGGTCCACAGTAGCGTCAGTTATCCCTTCCAGCTGGAACATGCAGTCTGACTGACTTGCTCTGAATAGATAACGTTGGTCTCAAAAGTAGGCGAAAGATGCACTCTTTCGAGAAAGATGTCTGGCGTTATGATCGAACGGTAAAGCTTTGACTGACATTCAGTTTAGAAAAAAGTATCACGGAATTAGGCAACTTTACTCTACTCACTAATTAATTGCATTTTTATAGTTACTGTAGTTTGTATGGATAGAAATTACGTTCTAGCTGCATAAAATAGTGTATCTATGCTCCTTGAAATTGTATTTTTATGTGCCTAAATGTACGTGTTTAGTGCCTACTTTGATAAATTTAGGGTCTATTTTAGGTGCATAATGTTAGTTTTCAAGTGCCTAAAAATTCGAGGTCTAATTCTGTGACAAACGAAAGTTTTCTATTTGTCAGAGTCTCGAAAAAAAATCATCATTAGGCCTAGTAACAGTTGAGCTGTAGCTTGTCCCTTATCATGTTGCAATGTATTGTTTAGTAAGGCCGGACATGGTACTAATCCAGTATCACGTGAGTACGTGTAAGGTTGAAATTATCTGGAAGGCCACTAGGCCAAGTTCTGATACGGATAAAGACAGGAGGTTGAGTTGAGCATGAAATGGTGTTACAAACAGTGGCGTAGCGTCAATGTAAGCTAAAAAGCTCAGCTTCCCCAGTTAATAATAATTTCATAATAAACCTGCCGTTTATGAACAACATTATTTATTAATTTTAATAGAGTTTATATTTATGCGTTAAATATTGTGATGCGGCAGCTCAGGATGATTTGTGATGCAGCAGTAAACAAGAAGCCTGCACACGCCAGCTTCCAAGCCGACTGGTTTCTTTCACTCATTCTTCTGTGTAACCCATCCCGCAGATTCTCCATCCCTTTGTAACTAAATTACCCTTGTCGCAAGGCACGGAAGAAACTAGCTTTTACATTGAAAGTTTCCGAGTTACCCCTTTCGTGAGGGTTTGTTCAGTTGAAGTGTTAGTGTGCATTGTGGCTGATATAATAAATAATGAGTGAAATAACAGTTCCTGACACCAATTTACTTAGGACAATTTAGGACAATTCTATTATCAAGACTGACTTACGAACAAAAGTGCGATTTAAAAAACAAATGACCATGTCTATTTGTTAGAGATATGTGTAAACCGTGAAATCATATTTTACTACGTACCATTTGAGGTCATGCCTTATTGGTGTTACGAGGTTCCAACCAATCTTCGGACTGCTGGCTTGACATTGACTACTATTTATTTTAAGACTATATTTTTGTAATACGTTTTCTCATATGTACATGAAAGAGAACTTGAGTTAGATTCCCCTGCTCAAAATTTCATGCTACGCCACTGGTTACAAATTACAAATGAATGATTACTTTTACATGTCAGAGAAAGACTTGTTGAATAAATGAAAATAAAAATACACAAAACTAGAGTCCATTTTTTTAATTTTTATTTTAGTTGGTTATTTTACGACGCCTTATCAACATCTTAGGTTATTTAGCGTCTGAATGACATGAAGGTAATAATGTCGGTGAAATGAGTCCGGGGTCTAGCACCGAAAGTTACCCAGCATTTCTTCATATTGGGTTGAGGGAAAACCCCGGAAAAAAACCTCAACCATGTAACTTGCCCCGACCGGGAATCGAACCCGGGCACCTGGTTTCTCGGTCACCCGCACTTAACCGTTACTCCACAGGTGTGGGCACTGGAGTCCTTAATGAGCATTCATTAACAGACTATAAGGGTTTCAAAACAATTCAATGCTTTTTCTCTCTCTCTCTCCCTGAAAGTAACACCAGAATAGATAGGTAGGTGGATGGATGGATGGATGGATGGATGGATGGATGGATCGATCGATCAATAGATAGATAGATAGACAGACAGACAGACAGACAGACAGACAGACAGACAGACAGACAGACAGACAGACAGACAGACAGACAGACAGATAGATAGATAGATAGATAGATAGATAGATAGATAGATAGATAGATAGATAGATAGATAGATAGATAGATAGATAGATAGATAGATAGGACAGATAGATAGATAAACTAAATACATAAGTAAATAACTGAATATAGACGTGGACAAATTATTAGCAAAGTTGTAGATTTTTATTACATATTTTTACAACATATGATTCTTCAGCTTAGACTACAATTCATATTTTTGCGTATTTCTAAATTAGTAGCAAAATTGAAGATTTCTATTGCATATTTTTTTTTTTTACAAAATTTGACTCTTCAATTTGGACTACATTTGATATTTTTGCATATTTACAAATTATTAGCAAAACTGAAGATTTTTATTATATATTTTTACAAAATTTGACTCTTCAATTTGGACTACAGTTACCATTTTGGATATTTCCAAATTATTAGCAAAACTGAGGATTTTTATTTTATATTTTTACAAAATGTGACTCTTAAATTTAAACTGCAGTTGACATTTTTGCATATTTACAAATTATTAGCACAGTATGAAGAATTTTATTATATATTTTTACAAAATTTGACTCTTCAATTTAAACTACAGTTGACATTTTTGCATATTTCTATCTATTGTAATGATAGAAATATGCAAAATTATCAAGTGTAGTCTAAAATTGAAAAGTCAAATTTAGTAAACAGAATTATCATAAAAATCGTCAATTTTGTTAATAATTTGTCCACGTCTGTAAATAGCTAAATAAATAAGTAAATAAAAAATAATGTAAGGTACAATTTAAATTGTGGATTTATAATACATATTTTAAATTTTGGATTTGTAAGGTATAATTTTATTTGACTCTTACAATAGTGTATTGCTAAATAACTATGAACTCTGAACTATTCTACATATGTGAAATATAAACATAGCATGTAATATTGCAACACTTGTACAAAATTTTCTTATAATGTATTTAGGCACAAGCTTTGTAACTGGCGAGCGGATTGATTGTATATAGTACATAGATAACATATATATATATATGTATATATATAATTGTGGATTTGTGATGTATTAATTAAATTGTGGATTTGTAATATATTTAGAATGTACTTAAGCATAAGATTTATAATTGCTAGTTGATCATATATTGTGTAGAGTAGAAAATTTTTATTTATTTTAATTTTTGGATTGTAATATCTATTTTAACCGTCTCTGTATATCGCAATAATGTACTGCTATATGAATATCAACTATGAACTATGAAATATGTAACATAAACATAGCATGTAGTACTGCAAATCTTGTATGCTATGGAACATGCTGTTTAGCACAATAAAGAAAAAATAAGTTAATTAATTAATAAGTAAATATAGATCCAATTTTAGACATAATGATAGGAATGGTGAAGTATGTAACTAAATTATACAGTTAGCTCTTTTTCACTTGTGCTAACAAGATACGATGAAGTACAAATTAAATACCAACTACTTGCTGCTTCATCACTGTGATGTACTCGAGTACAATGGAGTTTCACTGCAGTAGTTCTGCGTTTCCATATGGTGAAGAATCGGTAGAACGGAGAAAAATTCTCTCCGGCACCGGGACTCGAACTCGAGTTTCCAGCTTTACGTGCTGGCGCTTTAACCACTAAGCCACACCGGATTAAAGTTCCGATGCCGGATTCAATCCCCCTCATTTTACTTGTTACTTTGTTTCAATTAGTATACTAGCAAATAAAGAATACGTAAATATGAAACCTCGCAAAGAAATGTACGTGACAGCGGGACGATATGATTTATACTGTGTTGACGTGTAACTGTGCTGTAATTCATACTACACGCAACACATTTTTCACGACATGAAGAACCACTTAACTGACTCGCCTATACGTCACATACTGTAAATGAAAAGGTGTTTACTAGTTCAAAACAGGAACATATGTTAATCTCTAATCCTCTCTTTACAGAAAGCTCGGATAAAAATGCTAACATTTATAGTTATGATTATGAATACGGTGGACGAGCGCAACCAAATGTAATCCTAACTTATCTCTAAAATCTTCGTCCCTTCTGCAAAATGAAAATAAAAACGTCCCTGGTGTTTTAATATCGTGCCTGTGAAGTGCAGAATATACAACACTCCGAAATAAACCAACCAATTTCAACACTCATAAAACAGAGTTCAAATAACGCACGCTGTAGATATATTTACAATAAAAGGTCGGTTATTAGAGCTAAAATCATTTTATGTTACAATAATTTATTAATAACACTAGCCTACACATAATTACGGGCTTCGAATTAATTTATACAGGTGGTATGCACAGCATATAACTCTTGGCCGTAGAAGATGTTTATTCATTGCATGGAGTGATAGATAGTCCGACATCCTGCCATGTGCCTTGTGTGAAGTTTGCACTTCTAATGAAATTCAAGAACCCAGACTTCTTGCCTTTCAGGCGGTCTTAAATATCTAAGTAGGAAAGTTAGTGTCATTTTTTTAAATTGGTTATTTTACGACGATTTATCAACTGCTATGGCTATCTAACATCTAAATGAGATGATGGTGATAATGCCAGCGAAATGAATCCAGGGTCCAGCTCCGAAAGTTACCCAGCATTTGCGGTTAAGGCGTAACGCTGCGGGTTCGATTCCTGATGGGGTCATGGTCATGTGGAAATTCGAGAGACTAAAAATTCTGTCTCACTTTTCCTTCAAATTTCTTCGCTTAAGCACGTACCTCTCACTTCTTGTGACGTAGAAAGATCATTTTCTGTGTTCAAAAATGTGCTTCAGACAAACACATGAGTGTAAGTGAAGAAAATTGAGAAATTAGTTGCAGTACGTTGTATCAAAATAAAATAAAAAATGTAACCATGTAGAAATTAATTTTGATAATAGGCCTACATATTTTTACCGTTTCCTATCTCCACTGTTCATGATTTGTCATATGACAGTGCATGAATGCATGCATGTTGCAAGATTTGATAGTGTATGGAAATCCGGGCTTTATTTCTGAATAAGAACCCAATTTCTTGAAAATCTAAATGTCACAAAAACAGTCAAAACGAGAACAGACATGTTTCAATCAATTACAGGGATCCTAGGATTCTTTCGTCACTTTTCATTTTATTTATAGTCACTTTAACTGCGAGGTCATACCGTGAATGTTTGTTGGATCTATATTTATTTATTTACTTATTAATTAATTAATTTATTTATTTATTGATTAACTTATTTATTTCCTTATGTATTTAGTTTATATATCTATGTCCATATATATATATATATATATATATATATATCTATGTCCATATCTATATATCTATATCCATATCTATATATCTATATCTATATGTCTATGTCTATATATATCTATATATATATCTATATCTATATCTATATGTCTATATCTATGTGTCTATATCTATATATCTATGTCTATATCTATCTATATGCCTGCCTGCCTATCTACCTACATTGGATTTATAATTTGAGTTGCTAACTAGTGGTCATATCTGAGATATGTTCGTGATCGAATCTTATAATGGAAAAAAGAAACAATCTGGTATTTGCCTTTTAAGGAAACAGTTACTTAGTTATTTGATTATAGAAAAATTACGATCAGATTGGCCCGAACCCGTGGTTTTAACCGAGGACCTCATAAATTATCGTTCTTATCTATCACTTCACGCTGAATAGCCTCTACACTTAAAAAGCGTCGTTAAATAAATTACCAACCAAACCTACAGCAAGAAAGGCGTAAAGCGCGGCCGGTAACAAAATGCAGAAAAGGAATCTCTTAAACTGTACCAACATTGAGGCTAGCGATAAATAGTCAACTGTCAGATGAAAATCACTAATATAGCCTCATATTCTAGCCTCTGACTGAAGAGTGAATGCACGAGATAATATGTCCCTTTGAATTGAACTCTTTTAGGTTTTAAATGTAATTCTGTGAAACGAAACAGGAGCACGCAAAAAAACTGCACAGTGACTCTAAAATTAAGATGGAAGCTGGCTTCACATACTGCATAGGTACACATTTAAACGAGCAATAAATTCGTTTCTATCCGCCTACCAAAGCAATTCGTGTTCCACTTATGGTACGATAACTGAATAGGAAGACAAATTGCTTTCTAAAACGCTAACTCCACATCCTGGTGATAGGAATCTATAAGCTGCTTACATCCATCCTGGATGTTCTGCTTCAAGGTCTCGAGGGGTCGGGTGAATATCTAACTCAACAGCTGGGGGAATGGGATTAAGCTAAACCGATTTGCTTGCAGGTGCCAGTAAGAGATTCTAGCTCTCGCTCTGCAGAACTTAGAGAGGAATTCGTCATTAAATCGTACTCGTTGATACCATGCTGACTGTTGAATTCGAGGCTCGCGGGTTGAAGCCCGACAGAGGACAAGGCCTTGTCATAGAATCAGGGTGTGTAAAAGAACCCTAGCCCCAATAGGAAGTTTCTATCTCAGCTTGAATTTCGACAGAATATCTTTCTAGACCAAAGAGTTGTTATAATAATTAAGGTCCGTATTTTTCGGTAAAATAAAATTGGCGATTTCGGTGTTAAACCTGCCACTATTTCGTGAAATATTTTGTCAATAAAATGTATTATGTTATGTTTAATATAGAACGTGTTACATCTCCTGTATACATATCAGGTATCAGCATCGCTAAAATATAAACGAAGCATTGTTTCTACTTTGTCCGCACGAAGATTTGTGCGTCAATCAGTGAGTATTTTCGTGTACGCAGAACCCCCCCCCCCTTACTGTCCACATTAAACTGATGCAAAAAAAATTCACAAGTAGTTCATTGTGATCGTCTACCAATCCCCCTAAAACCTCTTCGTTTCAAAATATAGCGTCCGGTCCATAATATATTGCAGCGAAGATTGAAGAATATTGGTCGACCTGGTTGGCAAGTTGGTATAGCGCTGGCCTCCTATGCCCAAGGTTGCGGGTTCGATCCCGGGCCAGGTCGATGGCATTTAAGTGTGCTTAAATGCGACAGGCTCATGTCAGTAGATTTACTGGCATGTAAAAGAACTCGTGCGGGACAAAATTTCGGCACATCCGGCGACGCTGATATAACCTCTGCAGTTGCGAGCGTCGTTAAATAAAACATAACTTTAACTTTGAAGAATATTGTATGTTACATGCAACATTCTTCATCCTCTGCTGCAGCTGACTATAGAAATCGATCTTTTTTTTATACCCATAGATAAAATACAAAAATATTGGCGTTACCAAGCGACTGACAAATTAACTGAAACAAAAGTCACAACACGTTTTTAATAATATTCAATACAATTTTGCTACATATTTCGTAGTTTTTTTTTTTTTTGTTTGCGATTGAGAGGGTTATATTTCGTGTAGAGTCTAAATGAAGGCAGGAAACCGCGTACGAGGTCCGTAAGAAGTTTCGAACGAAAAAAAAAAACAGTACATTTTACTTTATAGACAGTAACCGAACAAGGTGCGAGGATTTGATTTAGTCCAGACCTGCAGAACTGTAGCTCCTCAGAGCGACTGCCTTACTACCCCTTCTTATCCCACCCACCTTTTCTACCAGTGCGGTCATGGCGTTCTAGTTACGCTCGACTGCATCAACATACATTCTCGCGGCGGTAGGTATACAATACGCTATCAAGAATTACAAATGAACAGATAATAAAATCCTTAGGAACATACCTTTAGAAAGAAAAATGAATGAGGGAAATAAATAAGTTAAAATACATGTAAAATAGATTTTAAAATGTATATGTGCATATAATGTATATCGTCCTATTACTAGTAATGCCGATTAAATCCACTTTTTGTGTAAAATAAGTTAAGTACAGTACCCGACATGTCTTTCCGTGCTCTGTATTCTACTAAAATGAAATAAGTCCGAAATATTGCATGCAGGCAACAAACCAATTACTTTATTTGAAGAATTTATTATGATTTTTCGTGCATTAATAAAGTTTTAATTCCTGTTTTTACAAAACCTGTATACTGGTCTTAACTGGTTTTACTAGTAATAGGACGAGAAATAAATTGTACGTTGATAAGTGAGTGATAGCTATATGACCAGATGTCAATGCTGCCATTCAACATTGTAACGCATTCCAGCCAAATAAATAAATAAAAAATAAATATAAATAAATAAATAAATAAATACACAATACGCGTACTGCAGTTTAAAGAGAAATGGAACATGGCAAAATCTAAACGCCTGAAGAAATACTACTTCCAAAGGAAATGGGGATATGGTTATTTTGTTGTTAAAGACGAAAGAATTACTTGTTTACTGTGTCCCATACAATTTATTTATACTCGTCATTTTAATATTAAACCACATTTCAACAAAGTCCATATTAAGAATTATGGAATGCACAAACTTTCGGGTAAGTTCATTATTACGAACTGTATATTGATTATTTATTTGTATACTGTTAAATTAAGGACGTCACTCGTGTTCATTAAATTGAAATTAATAGTGACTTTCAAGGTTCATTACTTAAATGCTATAAATTTATGTTTCCGTAGGTGATGACAGGAGGAAAGTTTTCGAAAATCTAAAGCAGGTTAGGTGCAAAGAGATCTCAAAGAAACTACAGACAGGAAATCTAGCATAATTGCAAACCTTCAAACGAGATAACGCATTATAAAAACAATGAATTTATTACAATCCTTTTTGAAAATTACATGCCGCCACTGATGGACCTTTGCACGGGCAGAGGATGTAAACAACTCTACGCGGAAATCGATCATCCCCAATAGAAGTGGAGTGAGGCTGACGACATATTTTCCCTACTTACGGGTTCTGCAGGTCTGATTTAGTCAAACATAAAACTTAGTTACAATCAATCTTACTTTAACACTGTACTGTAAATCAATACACAGAAAAAATGAAAGTTAATTTTAAATAAGTATTCAATTCTGCAAATCTAGTCTTTCAGGTAAAGCTCCCTGTAAAGCAGATTTGAATAATTTCAAGGGAAAAATTGTTCCGGGGCCGGGTATCGATCCCGGGACCTCTGGTTGAACGTACCAGCGCTCTACCAACTGAGCTACCCGGGAACTCCACCCGACACCGTCTCAACTTTTCGTATATACGTCACTGTATACGCTAACAGAAAACACAATTCCAAGTCACACAGAGATTGTGTGCACTCGATGTGGGACTCTGGAGTTTTCGTCAGCCCACGCGAGGTGTGTGGATATAAAGGGAAAAGTTGAGATGGTGTCGGGTGGAGTTCCCGGGTAGCTCAGTTAGTAGAGCACTGGTACGTTCAACCAGAGGTCCCGGGATCGATATCCGGCCCCGGAACAATTTTTTCCCTTGAAATTATTCAAGTATTCAATTTCATAAGATTATGCCAATAAGAATAATTTTATTATTAATCTCCATATTAGGCTTAACTTTATGTATACAAATTGTTAACATTTTAACAAATGAACCCAGTTAAAAAATAAAAATTGTAACATTATTACGGAGTTTAAGGACGATTATATTTAGATGTAGATTTATCGCCGATAACAACCTGATCGCATGGCGGGAGTCATCAAAATCAGGAAATTCTTAATTACACGAATGGATTCCTAGAATCTGAACTCTGGTTTTCCAATGAAGTGCATGATTACATCGCCCACGCCAAGTGCAGACCAATGCCTTACTTCACGCTCGAATACCCTTCTCCGGAAGACGCGATACAAAACGATCACTTTCTGGGCGTGTGCTTAGAAAGAACGAGGCTGGAAAATATAAAATATATCGAGCTATTTGCAGTATCACTTGAGGCTTTAACAGACCATTGATTTAAAACAACATGTCAACGAACTTGTGACTTACCGATACTACTGAAGTACCATCAAGGAGATGAACTGGGTTGGAACGCTCAGATCTTTATGAAAACTTTCATGTGAAGAGACGCGAGCTCGGTATTACAGGAAATGGTCCCTTCCATGTGAAATTACATGGTCGGCAAACAGCACCTCCTGGCCAAGCAAAGATAATTTCTTTCCCCGAGTTGTGGGCCGAGAGAAGTTTAAGGGGAGGCAGAGGTGAATATTTCAAAATCCACAAAATTTATCCGATTTGTTTGAAATTGAACATGGATACTAAGTATGTTATTAGCAGGCTTCGAGACTTCGGACCCGATAGAGCAGTTCAGTGGGAAATCCGCATAACGGCGTACTGAGTATAGTGGTAAAGCGTACAGTAGGTGGGGGTACTGTAGAATGAATGCCAACAAATACGCAAAGGAAAACGCTCTGGATTTGAAGGTTCTGACGAATAATTTGGTTTTCATACAAACCTATTTCCAAACTGTGTCTGAAACTATTACACGGTTAGAAAAGTCAGAGCAAGAGATGCCGGAAGCTCTCAAATTAATTTAGAAAATGATGCAGAGAATTAATGAGACACCAAGTACACCGGTTACTGAACGTGTAAAACAGAAGTGGAAATCAATTTTATGTAAAAATAACGGATATGGAGCATTGTGTAATATAAACAGCAAATTAGTGGACATAGAGTCACCCGAGAATAAAGGACTGTCTCTTAGAGACTGCAATGATGTTAGGTTTTTTTCGTTTTGCTCCTATCACGTCATGCGACGTAGAGCGCAGCTTTCTACAGTACAAACTTTGGCAGATAACTGAAAAAGATTTACGTTTGAGACACTGAGAATGTATCTTGTAGTGCATTGCAATTCGGTACTGTAACTGCACTTCCTAAAACGACCAATAGGATAAATGAAAAAATTAAAATTGCTACATGCTTATTTCCACCATTAACACTGTGTATAATGAAACACAAATGCTTATAAAAGACAGGAGAATAAATGCTTTTCATATTCTTTTGGCATTGTCATTGTGTAATGTATATTTACTTTCACAATGTACATATGTGTGTTTCCCCATACTACCGTACTCTACTCTAAACAGCAACCTTGTTACCTCAACAGATCTCTATCTACCTGCAGCGATTCAACAACCTATAGTACATGCACAGTAAACTTACTGTATCGGGTCCAAAGTCTCGAAGCCTGCTTATTAGTAATGGACATACCAAGTTTCAACTTTCTAAGTACAATAGTTCTGTAAATATTAATAATTTTATAAAACTTTATATCGTTTGATATAAAATGCTCCATGCACCATACTGTAAGAAATTTTCAATATTTCTTTTTATTTATATGTTCAGAGAAGGTATATAAATAATGATATTAGTTTATTATGGGAATAATATAGTAATACAGTTATCTTCGTTTTAATTTCATACTTTTAAGGGCACAAAATCAAAAACTAACATCGGAATATCAAAATAATGATAATAAAAATGTAAAAAACCAAATTTTCATTTTTTCTTCAGATTTGTTCGAAAATTTCACCTCTGCCTCCCCTTAAGAAAATGGTAAAGTACTACGCCTACCTATAATACAGTACAGCGACGAAAGAAAGACTGTCATAATGCAAAAGATATGGAAATACAGCAGCGTTTTGATCACGTGTTACACTCACCACTCAAGAGAAGAATAAGCTTCAAATGAATAGCGATGAAGCGGCCTAAATTATCCTCGGTTGCTTCTTTCTTCATGTGGTCTGAGGGTTTCAAATTTGAAAATAAGCAACGGAAGTTAGAATTAATTAATTCGGAACATACATACATACATACATACATACATACATACTCACTTTCTCTCCTATATCGAATTATGCACACTTCATCCCCCTATTATTTATTCGCTCGTTTTCATACTCTCTCTCGCTATCATAATATTAATACTCGATCACAGCGCGATAACACGCTAGAAATTCCACTTCACACATCATCTCTGTATTCCTCATCTTTCACTGTTGCTACCTCTCGTCACTGGAACTCTCTGCCGCCTGAAGTCAAGGGCTGCCGAACATTGAAATCTTTCAAATCCAAGTTAGAAAATTATCTTATGACGAGTTGCCAAACTAACTTACTATTATGACAAGTGTTGTATTGCATGTTTCCACGTATTCACATTTTTTTATGTTCTAGTGATATTTAACTTATTTTATATTTTTGTTTTCATATTTTCCGATAATGGTATATCTCTAATGTGATAAGTTGAGCTATATATAAACATAATTTTCCTTACTGTGTATACTTAAAAATATTGTATTCATTGTATGCTTTGTACTGCACTATTGTATTACTACTATTAGTATTATTATTACTATTAGGCTTGTTATTATTATTTTATTTATTATTATTATTACTATTATTATTATCATTACTATTCTTATTTATTATTATTATTATTATTATTATTATTATTATTATTATCATCAATAATTGTCTTATTTTTTTATACTTTGTAGGCCTCATTTATTTTTGACCTGCTGTTCACATTTTATTATGCTTTTTTCTTTCTTTCTGTATATTATATATTATGTCTGATTTCTTCTTACATGTTGTTTACATTTTATTATTATTATCTTATTCAGTTTTGTGTGTACTTTGTAAATTTGTAGTGTTTCTATAACGCAGTTTTTACTCCTGGTTGAGTGTTAGAGAAGGCCGTATGGCCTTAACTCTGCCAGGTTAAATAAATCATTATTATTATTATTATTATTACATACAGTCCACACCTGTGCAGTAACGGTTAGCGCGTCTAGCCGCGAAACTAGGTGGCCCGGGTTCGATTCCCGGTCGGGGCAAGTTACCTGGTTGAGGTTTTTTCCGGGGTTTTCCCTCAACCCAATATGAGCAAATGCTGGGTAACTTTCGGTGTTGGACCTCGGACTCATTTCACCGGCATTATCACCTCCATCTCATTCAGACGCTAAATAACCTAAGCTGTTGATAAAGCGTCGTAAAATAACCTACTAAGTAAATAATAATAATACATACATATATACATACATACATACATAGTGTTCTGCCCCAGAGCAGGTCTGGCTTTCAGGTATAGCTCCCTGTGAAGCAGATCTGAATAATTTCAAGGGAAAAATTGTTCCGGAGCCGAGTATTGATGCCGTGCTTAGGGCACGAATGCTCTACCGACTGAGCTACCCAGGACCTACACCCAACACCGTCTCAATTTTTCCCTTCATATCCACACAACTCAAGTGGACTGAGAAGGCACCGCCAGAAACCCAACTTTGAGTGCACACAAACTCTGTGCGACTTGAAATGCGGCTTTCTGTTAATGTATGTACATTGACGTATACATTATGCAAATCTGGTTTTCAGGTAGAAGCTCTCTGTGAAGTAGATTTGAAGAATTTCAAGGGAAATTGTTCCTGGGCCGGGTATAGCTCAGTCGGTAGAGCATTCGTGCGCTAAGCGAAGGGTCCCGGGATCGATACCCGGCCAGGAACAATTTTTCCCTTAAAATTATCCAGAGCAGGTCTTTCACTGCAAACCCAGGATTCTCCAATCTTTCCTATTTTCTGCCTTCCTCTTAGTCTCCACATATGATCCACATACTTGTATCTTAATGTCGGCTATCTAATATCTTCTTCTGCCCCGAACTCTTCTCCCGTTCACCATTCCTTCCATTGCATCCTTCAGTAGGCAGTTTCTTCTCAGCCAGTTACTCACCCAGTTCCTTTTCCTCTTCCTGATCAGTTTCAGCATCATTCTTTCTTCCCCACTCTTTCCAACACAGTTTCGTTTCCCATTCTCTCTGTCCATTTTACACGCTCCATTCTTTTCCATATCCACATTTGAAGTGTTTCTAGTCGCTTCTCATCACTTCCTTGTAATGTTCATGTTTCTGCCCCAAACAATGCCACACTCCATAGAAAGCACTTCACTAGTCTCTTCCTTAGTTATTTTACTTTCTATTAAAAGCTTCCTTTGTCATTGCTATCCTTCTTCTGACTTCCTGGCAGCAGCTCATGTTACTGCTAACAGTATATCGCAAGTATTTGAAGCTGTCCACTTGCTCTACTGCCTCATTTAGAATCGCAAGTTTACCCTCTTTACTTTTCTTTCTATGACCATAGTCTTCGTCTTGTTTGCATTTATCTTATTATTATTATTATTATTATTATAAATACATCACCTATCAAATTCCCATCTCCCCAATTTTATCTCTCGTAGGTTGGCAAGTCTGATGTTACATGCTCTTTATGATTATCAAGAACAACTTAAGACGTGAAGTTCATATTTCGCCGATACAGCTGGACGATTTATCGTATTATACTCGTACATATTTATTGCAATAAATATAATTAGGAAGATATTACAATAACTCCCATTAACATTTTGTAAATAAAAATTTCCTGGATAGGAACGTTTAATTTTGGTTCAATTTCATTCTTGATATAAATTATTATTTCAAAGTTGAAAATGAAGAAGTAACACACAGAAACTACATTCCTTTCATAAACAGAAACGACTACCTCCACTATTGAAGAATTTCAGATTATAATGTAATATTTAATCTATTTAATACATCGACATTTCACACTAATATGATTCATGAAACACTTCAAATTCTGAAGACTCACGCCACACAGTGGAATCTTCGCGTACAATAGTTAAGAATGCTAGCAGCAATGAGAAAATTTAATATGCATGATTTATAGAGGATCTGAACCCACACGTTATTTTTACGAAGCGTTAAAACTATAAAACCTTTACACACACTACGAACGGGTCCACACCTGTGGAGTAACGGTTAGCGCGTCTAGCCGCGAAACCAGGTGGCCCGGGTTCGATTCCCGGTCGGGGCAAGTTACTTAGTTGAGGTTTTTCCGGGGTTTTCCCTCAACCCAATATGAGCAAATGCTGGGTAACTTTCGGTGTTGGACTCCAGGGTCATTTCACCGGCATTATCACCATCTCATTCAGACGCTAAATAACCTAAGCTGTTGATAAAGCGTCGTAAAATAACCTACTAAAATAAAAAAACTAAGAACGGCTGTGGAAACTGGCGAAACTTAAGATTTGTGGAAGAGCTTTCTCCTTAAAGCGGCCTCTCTTTGCAACGAATGCGTCAAAGCTGTTAGTCTGCCTCCCACGCCTCATGCCGTCAGTTGTACCTTGTTTGTTTCATTCTCCTTACCGCCCAACCAGGAACTGATCTACAGCCTGGCCTTTAAGCTAAGCTATAGTCCAGAAAATAATTTAGGCGGCTGAGACTTCATCTTTCAACTCCATTCTATGTTCTACTCATCGCTGCCTGAAGTAGCTACATTCGGAGGGATGCACCGGAAACAACTTTCACCCCTCAAATGTGTAGATAGACCTGTACCTGTTTTTTGACTTTGGTTTCAGCCTTGATCACATATAACAGATTGATCAGCCGAATGGACTTTCAAGACAACCACTTTTATCAATTGCACTATGCTGCCATCTAGCGACTACAAAACAAATCACGTTATATCCCTTATGGAATTGCATGGAGCAACTATACTTTCATCTAGCGGTCGTAACCAAAAAATGCCTTTTCGGCAGTGGATACTCTATGATTGTTCTCTTTTTTGTGTTGCCATTTCATAACATGGTAATGCCCAATCTGATGTATATGTTATCAGGGATTTCAGTAAACCGGAAGCAGGTTTTAAGCCAGAAAATAAATAATTCTCACAAAAATGCATAAATGAAAAAATATATTTGTGCGAGATCGTGCGTATTTGCTTGGTTTCCGCACAAAACCAATCCGCGGAAAGTCTAAAATTCCACATTCAGTATTCCCAACCTAACACACATAACAATTTCCCTCTTCTTACCGCTTAAGTGACATATTCATTTTACTGCTTTAGGCTTTTAACATATTATTTTTAGAGACGTTCACTATAGTAATAATTATAAATTGGAAACTTACCACTACAATTTCACCTAAATTGCACTGTTAATTATTGTTTTTAAATATTTGCAAAAATTAAGTAAACTCTACAACTCCACTAAAGTTACTGCATTCGTGATGCAAGTAACATTAAGGAAGCCGTGAAAAATCAACAAGATTCCAGACTCATCATAGACTGCGGGGAAAAAAAAGACAGACGTATATCACGGCCTGCTGGAGTATAGTAAACACAGAAAACATTTTAAAGCAACAATGTTGAAGATAGATATTTTTGTTTTGCAAATTTGCCGTCATTGAACACAAACCAAGATGGAGATTTCATTGCAACTAATTAGAAATTCCTCTTTCAGGTATATAATAAACGATCTTCGCACAAAATAATGTACGATACACGAGCGGTATGTTTTCTTTGAATTCTCGGAAATTAAAAAAGCTCAACTACGTTTCGCTTTTTCAAACTTTTCCTCGAACATGAAAACTTCAACATATCGCTCTTGTAACGCATATTACTATTGTGCAAATTGCGAAAAGCTTGAGCAATATTATAAGTATTTGTACAGAAATATAAAATTAACAAGATATGCTGAAACAAAAAGTTATGTAATTTGTTTCTTGAAGTTTTATTACTTTCAATCTATCTTACCACACTCTAGATATATTCTACTTGTGTAAGTAAATCATTAGACGTAGGTATGTATGTTTAGAATCAATTACTGCTGAATTTACATCACATTAAAATACGTTATTTTATGGGCACTCTAAACATTGAAATTCTTTAATAGTAGGCCCTTCAAGATTTATTGTTAGCACAGTGCTGACTCTTCTTATTGAAAGGTGGTTTCTAATTCCAGTTTTTACAAGATTCATGCAACTGAATCCTAGCTCACAATTTGCAGTATGCGATGGAATTGTATAAATCAATTAGAAGAAACTGTTTACTTAATTTGTCAACTTACATGAATTGTACCAACTCTTTCAAATCCATTCTTGAACAACTATTGCTCAATACCCTTTTGAACATTGCCATGCCATTAGCATTTCATTTAAATTCAGATTAGTTCAAACACATCTCTGATTTCATTTTCTCCATTACCATCTTCGTTTCTGAAGTCCAATATGGTTGTCGCATTTCAGCATATTTACATTGAAAGTTTGTTGCATTTTTAGAAGAAGAGTAGCAAAATGTGACAAATGCGATTGTGACTTAAACACTGACCAGAAGCAACGTGTTGTTGCGTACAGTTGACAATCTGCTATCATATGATGACTCAAGATTTAGTTTGTTCAAGCGTTGAACGTTGCCACAAATACATTTAAGATGCAATGTTACTATAGTTACGCTATAATTTTATAGTAACAGCAGAAAATTTCAATAACACACAAATCCACTGCTGGTTCGCAAAACGATAGCCCATTTTCACTTACAGTACATCATCTGGCAAAATAAATTTTGCTACATTGCGTCCGAGAATATGTCGCCACTTTATCGCTAGCACACGACATTTTGCAAGCTGTTTTCGATATTTCTCTAGCCTACAATTTCATCTTACAATATCAGTATACTACTTTGTTTCTTATTGAAAGTAACCATAACAATTATTATCGTAACCATCATGTTTTTTTTGTTATTTTACGAAGCTTTATCAACTGCTATAGTTATCTAGTGTCTGAATGAGATGGAGATAATGCCAGCGAAACGAGTCCACGGTCCAACGCTGAAAGTTACCCAGAATTTGTTGTTAATGGTTTGAGGGAAAACTCCAGAAAAACCTCAACCAGATAACTTTTCCCAACCAAGATTTGAACCCGGGGATGCTTGTTTCACGGTCAGACATGTTAACCGTTACTCCACAGCTGTGGACTCCATCATGTTAGAAGACTGTTCGTTCTGTAATTTTTCTGGGTTTGTAGTCACGCTGTATTATTTGAGCCAATCAGTTTTAATCATCTGTCAGTTCCCTCGTTACGAACGTCATTTATGATCTTGGTATTACTGTTTACAGGCTAATTAGCAATTATATTCTTTAGAACTTTTGTAAACATGTAGCACAGATCGTTAAACTGTGCTATGGAAAAATACTGTTGCAGGCGTCATATTTGTCATGTGACTGGGTTTGATCTGATTTCGTTCTCCTTCAATGACAGGGAGTACAAGAGTGGTCGGTATTTCTTTACTCGCGAGTAAAGGCAGAGGGGTAAGGCATTACTCCCTTCCCCTTAGCCATCACTTATTCATTCAATCTTTATAAGTTTGGGTATCCTCCCCTCCTAGCTTCCCCTTTGCTGTATATTGCGGGCTGTATTTTATATAACAATCTTTGCACTGCTGAGCCTAAAGTCTGGTTCCTCTCTCCCTCCTGCAGCGAGAGCGCATTCTGCAGTACACCTGGATACTTTTCCCGTAAAGCCAACACATTCCAAATCGAGAACTGTAACTGAAAGATACGTCTATAAACAACTGACTCTGGGACGTAGACAAAATCCCACCTCTTATTTACAGCTAAGACCGCGATACTTTAATGAAGTAATGGTATGTAGAGCCCGGACGAGAAGTTATGGCACCGGCGCGAGGGACGCTTTTTAGTTCGTTTGCTTGGACTCGCCCTCACACTCAACTGGAGGGGTGCTGGGTTAGTTGGTTACTAGCATTCCGAGTTTTCAGATCATTCTGCTACTACCGCTATTACTAATACTGAAAACATTGTCCTTCTGAGCGCTCTCATTACGGCATTGTCTGAGGTGTGAAATCATAGAGTAGTTCATAGTCAAGGAAATGAAATAGCATACAATGTATGGAAATTCATGTCAGAAGAGGTTGTAAATGGAACACCAATTCCATTGAAAAGCGTGTGTGCAAGAGTACTGGCTGCCACTGGTATTTCAAAGGGAACCTTGGCAAGAATCAGGAAAGAAGGGAAAAATACTGAGGCAGGAACAGCAGATTCTTTCTCCAGTCCGGAAAAATCACAGCCGAAGAAGAAGATTGTTGCAGCTGTGGACAGTTTTGATGAAGTCCTAAGAAGACTCATCTATAATTTCTCCGCTACGCATAAGCAGAGGCCGACTCTGCAATAGCTTCTTCCAAAAATGGATATCAGTGTATGATTATGTGAAGAAAGTAGAGAACAATTACATTGAAAGTGAGCACGTGATGGACAGTATTATGGAGAACATTTCCATAAACTTAGGGACATCTGATTCCAGCACTGATCAGTCGTCTGATTCAGACGGAGAATAAGAAATAAAGATGGAATAGCGGGCGTAATTTCATTAGGTACCTTTGGACTCTTGAATAGGAAAGTGGTGATACTAAGATAAGACGAATGTTTTTTGGAAAGAGATCAAACGCATATGCCTGCCGCTCTGAGCTGAGAACCGTAACCCGAACAACCCCCACTTCTCTACCCTGCTGACCGGCAATTTAAAACTTCGCGCAAGTTTGTGCCATAACATCTCGTCTCAGCTCTACGATCGCTTACATTTCTCCTCCGAATTTGATCTCGTTCATGTAATTTCGAAACCAAATCAAAGAAGCACACTGGCGGTATTGGCAAGGTTACACGGAGTAACTCTCGTTTGGCTACAAACATGATTTATCCACAACTAACAATCATCCAGAGGGAAAGGAACTTGTCACCCTCCCACTATCTCTTGGCTTAGTTGCCTCATGAACGATGTCTTATTGGTGTCACTTATTAGGTTCAGACCTGTCTTCGGACAGTTGACTAAACAACAACAATCATCCTTATCAGTCATCGCGGAGAGAAAGCATGGGTAACCATGGTAATGTACAATTCTATAATAAAATTAATTCGACTATTTCGTTTAATCCATTCCATTTTCGACCAATGAAGTGTAATGAAATTTTTAATTCCAACCAATCACAGTCAGACTTTGCGATAATTTCTGCAGCTAGATTTATCGCTATCAATTTATCGCATGGTCGTTCTTTTGTTTAGTCGTTGTCGCCAACTGTTTCCCCGTAAATTGATGATCATGAATACATTAAGATCCAACTACACGGTTAAACTTTTCTTTCAACTTTAAAGCAATGAATTCAAGATTAATATTTAATATTAATTAATATATTTACGCAGTGAAGACGACGTTCAAAACGGCGCACCATGTAGACACAAAATCTTTATGCATCTTAATTGAACGTATCTTTTAAAATTGATTCTTTCAATATTCTTCCCAGGTTGCACGCATACGCGATTGGAATATTGAACTGTGGAGATGCAGCTTTAGTTCCGTTACACACTACAGCGAGAATGCGCTTGTCGAGCTATAAAAAATACTTTCGTGTAGCACTGATTGTAACGGTCGAAATAAAACACAGCTGACATTGGTCCTGCTCCCACAGGTAACATAACCTATAAGTAGCCAATAAAATTTGTATTTTGTGAATGAAATTAAACAATTAATAGAAAATTAGATGTTCAAATTTATGTAACATCATCGCATATCAAACCCAAAGACCTTGCATAGTAATAATAAGGTCTTTGATCAAACTGCCTTCCGTATGGCGTAATAAAATTCGTGTTTTAATTAGGCCTATCTATACAGAGATGGCTTCACTGTGTAGCAACATGTCTCGCTGTGAATACATAAGCATTGGTATATAGCTGTCCCCACTGTTACTGTTAAATTAAATTATGATTTCAGCAGATAATGAAAATGTATTTATGTTACAATAATAAGAGAAAAGTGCAGTACATGTAATTAACATTGTTAAACCTGTATTTCGCTTTTCCCAATTGGCATTACTGAATAATAACATTGAATTTCTTTATTGTAGTAATCGATATTCATCTACGAGTATTTCAACTTCACAATGTCTGAATAGGTTAAGTATTCGTTAATAAACAATTATTAACATTTTGTGATCGAATTTTAGGGATATATTTACATTTTTATTTTATTCACGAAATAGTCCTAATAAATGCCACTCGAGGTCTGAGATTTCCCAGATAAATCTCAGACCTCTCGTGACATTACTACAGATAAAACCTACAGATAAAATTAGGAAAGTGGGAATGAAGATTAAGGCACTTTACAGATGACTATCTACTTCTGTAGAAGAATAATTTTATAAGAACTGCTTTGTAGTGTGTTAGAATGAAAAGAATACAGGGTTTTGAAAACTTCCAGAAGATAAACCAGTAGAAAGAAGTAAGCCTATACTTCGATGTCAAGAAGCAGTTGAAAAAGATTTCAGAGTTTTAGGTGTAAGCGGGTGAAACGAGAGGACAAAATGGATGATTAGAATTGCGAGAAGCCACGGTTCTTCACAGACTGCAAAGCCACAGATGATCAGTTCGTTGTATGGTCATTACGAGACGTTTTTCTGTAACTTATAAACAAAGTTAGTTACGATATGCCTCATCATCAAAATTCCAAATTCAAGCGTGAGCGAAATGTAATACGTTTAAGCGACATGTTGATCTGGCAAGCTTGGTTGTAATGTCTACAGAATAATAAATAAAACTAATCATAATAATGATAACTAAGAGCTAGACTCAAGAACAATGTGCTGATTACTGTCTGATTACGGACATCAGTTCGTAGTTCCAAATGATTGAAATTAAAATCAAGCATGAGCGCAACGCCGTGCTAGTTCGGCAACTTCTCCGACACATGCGTGATGCTGGTTGATCTCACAAGAAAGAAAGGAAACTTTTTGCCGTGTTTCAATATCGAATATACAATACAAAATTATTGAAAACAATGTTACGATTATCTTGAAGGAAGATTGCTTGCGTACTTTTCGTGCAATAAAAAATAAAATATTTTCAATCCATAAGCATTATAGATTTCTTATTAGAAAACTCTGTAAGGTAAGTATGCAGATTTCTTTCCGCATACACCAGAAACGTTACTTTTTATAAACGATTAGGGAAAACACGGGAATTTTACTGGAAGCAAGTAAAGATATAGGTTTCAAGGTTTGGAAGTAAATCCTGAAAAGACAAAGAATATGATTGTGTCGTGGCGAGAATATTGTACGAAATGGAAATATAAAAATTGGAAATTTATCCTTCGAAGAGGTGGAGAAGTTCAAATATCGGGAGCAACAGTAACAAATACTCGTATAAATGATACTCGAGAGGAAATTAAACGCAGAATAAATATGGGAAATGCCTGTTATTATTCGTTTGAGAAACTTTCATCATCCAGTCTGCTGTCGGAAAATCTGAAAGTTAGAATTTATATAACAGTTATATTACCGGTTGTTCTGTATGGCTATGAAACTTGGACTCTAACTTTGAGAGAGGAACAGAGATTAAGGGTGTTTGAGAATAAGGTGCTTAGGAAAATATTTGGAGCTAAGAGGGATGAAGTTACAAGAGAACGGAGAAAGTTACACAACACAGAACTGCACGCATTGTATTCTTCACCTGACATAATTAGGAACATTAAATCCAGACGTTTGAGATGGGCAGGGTATGTAGCACGTATGGGCGAATCCAGAAATGCATATAGAGTGTTAGTTGGCAGGTCGGAGGGAAAAAGACCTTTAGGGAGGCCGAGACGTAGATGGGAAGATAATGTTAAAATGGATTTGAGGGAGGTGGGATATGATGATAGAGAATGGATTAATCTTGCTCAGGATAGGGACCAATGGCGGGGTTATGTGAGGGCGGCAATGAACCTCCGGGTTCCTTAAAAGCCAGTAAGTAAGTAAGTCTTTTTTTTAAGTATTCGTAAGCGTCCTGTTGTATCAAATCATAGATCTCATACATATAATTTCATTGAAGTATGGTGGATTTCCCATTTTATGACGAATGGGCTACTAAATAAAACAAAAGAGAACATTACATTTGCAATGGACAAATATGAAGGCCGTCTTGGAATTCAAACTTTTGTCCCGTAGGAGCTCTGACAAGAGGTTACTATGATATAAATTTAATTTAACTAGAAAATATGCCTTTGTTATAGTAATGATTAAAATACGAAGAAAAGATTTCAGGGCAAACTGAACAAAAACTACATAGAGAAAAACAGATTGCCGAACTATCATGTTGACTCGTTTACTATCATTATACAAATTGATACTATTTTTACTCATTACGCAATCTCTTCAATAAATTGACATGAAATATGGCGGTCACGTCATATGAAATAAAAAAAATCAGGTGTGTAAAAAGTATGAACACTGCTTGTAGCTTTCCTATTTTTAATTTTATGACGCAACACTATACACGAAAGTAATAGGAGGTGAAAAAATGATATTTTGAACATGTTTTCAAGAACAATGTATTTCAGTAACCGAGGAGTTCGGGAGTAAAACATGGTAAATGACATTTTTGTGTTTTGAAGTTATTACATAGGTAAACATTACATGCAACAGTTTGTATAGTTACAAGTAAAATGTATGGTTCTGAACTCACAACTGGCCTACGTCTGTGTTCATTACACAACGGAGTGGGCCATGAAGATTTTAGCTCTCCTTGGCAACGGTTTGTTGTTAATTGATTTGTATGTTTCTGACTAGAAATAAAAATGTTCTTGAGTTTGACTTACTTATTATATTGTATTCGAATTACAAAAATCGGTATACTTCTGCCATCTGTTGAGATGTTGAGAAACTAACTATTGCATTAAACGCAGAATGTAAGGTACCATATTATACGCTGCACATCTCATTTTAGAAGAAAATGTCAGTTACCATGTTTTACGTCCGAGCCCCTCAATTATAAAGAATGTGCCAAAGAGTATGTGTTTAACGACACTATGTAGACTACTGTATTTATTTTACACTTCTGGATTATCCAGGCCTGAAAATGTGTGTAGAAAAAAAGATTTTTTGTTTTACTTTTTATAAATTACTTATATATTGTAAAAGATGCCTCAAATGTTTGATCCCAATGAATGTAGGGCCTATAGGTACAGAAAGATAAATGCTTCAGTATGTGAATTTATCACTGTGGAGAATAAGGAGACCATGAATTAAGCCAAGCTTTTGTGTATGATAATTTAATTCATAGCCCCTTATTCTCCACTGCGAAAAATTGATATAGGTTACCTACTAAAGCACTTCTCTTTGTTATGTACGCATACATTGGAATCATAAATGTGAAAATTTTTAGAAAATAATTGTTCAAAAACGGTAAAGAACATATGTTGTGCGTTCTAAAACCTGAAGAACCAGAAAATGGATAAGTAAGTACATGGTGTTATTAAAGGAAACGGACTCCTTGACAGACTTTTTATAAGTGAAAACACAGTTTCAAAAGTATGTTCAAAATACTAAATACCATATAACGAAAACCTAGGGACTAATTAAATTACATAGTGAAATTTCGTTATATCGAAACAAGTTGTTCATTTACCTTTACTTACGCCGAAAACTGCGCATATTTTACATGAAGATGTGGAAAATATCCTCAAATAAAATAAAAAGCTGAACATGCATTGCATTTGAAAAGGAGTTTAAAGAAAGGCGTAGGAAAAGTACAAAGTTCAAGTATTATGATCCACTTTGTAGAACAGATGTCTTATTGTTTGGGAAGCCATTCTGTGAGATTAATGATCTGTGATTGTTCGAAAGAAGAAACTGCATGGAAAAAAAAAAAAAAAAAAACATAAAATTGAGATACATCTGCATCATAGTACACGACGCCTAGTGCATTAGGTAGATATTTAATGGCCAAGTGTTCATTATGTAATTGTAATATTATTATAATGTGAAATATATACTTGCCAACGAATTGGACCCCATATTTAAAATATTTTCCGCTGTGGAAAGCAGATTTATTCGGCAAGGGGGCGGAATTTTTATTTTGTCACATCAAGTTTCTTGGTTAAATTAAATTCGTTAAATTGAAATACCCTAATATTAAATTATATAGGGAAAAAGACAGGAGACATAAAACAACTCCGTAATACTGAATATTTCGTTATACTGATGTTCGTTATAACGACATTTTACTGTATTTCATTTTTCACCCCCACCCCATAACTTTTGTGTAGAGTTTCTTAACAGAATTAAAAATAGGAAAGCTACGAGTAGTGTTCCCCACTTTTTACTCACCCGGTATAAAAACGTGATTGATACAAATGACGAACGTTCTTCTATCAAAGGAAGAAGCAGTCTCCGTTAGCAACAGTGCCGAGACAAAGAGTAAGCTACACCCCCGCTTCTTCATTTCCTCCCACCCAAGATATCAATATCGAGAGACCATATTTTATGTTCTTTCAAAGAACCATGTGATCGAGTCAACACTGTCATCTACGTGTGTGCAGTTTATCACTCAAGCTTTGTGCACTTATGTCGCTGCTGCATTAATTCATGATAGGAGTAATCTGTATATGCTATTCAATGAGTAGTACTCATCATCATCATCATCATCATCATCATCATCAAATAACGAGCAGTACAGTTCAATCAGATCGGTCCACGCCTGTGGAGTAACGGTCAGCTCGTCTGGCCGCGAAACCAGGTGGCCCGGGTTCGAATCTCGATCGGGGCAAGTTACCTGGATGAGGTTTTTTCCGGGGTTTTCCCTCAACCCAATACGAGCGAATGCTGGGTAACTTTCGGTGCTGGACCCCGGACTCATTTCATCGGCATTATCACCTTCAGTTCATTCAGACGCTAAATAACCTAAGATGTTGATACAGCGTCGGAAACCAACACAATAAAATAAAAAAAAAATCAATCAGATCGTGGACTGGCAAGTTTTAGACCTACATTCTTCTATTGACAATCACCCAAGTGTAACAAATGGCTCACAAAATAATTCAGTGAGGAGGGAAAATTTATTCTGAATTGTTCTACCATCCTAACCAACTGTTCAATTATTCATCTGTGGCACGAAATGATGCCGGTAATTCAGTATTTACTTACAGAAAGCAAACTTCTTGACAAAAATTATATACCGGTATTTTTTTTTTATTATTTTTAACGGCTAGCGTCACTATAATTAAAGTGAATAATTTATGTGGATATCTTGAAGTGCTAAACTTCAGTACTCACGATGTTTTCAGTTGGAGGCATAATTATGTACAATAGTAGCAAAAAAACCGGACCGACCCTTGTAGCTGATTTCAGAGCCTTGTTTACTCCAGAGCACGATAGACTGGTAACTAAGACTTTCGTGGTTCGAATCCTGCCTGGGAAGGAAACTCTTTTTTTTGTTCCTTATTCAGATTTAGGCGTGTTCTTAAAGTAAGTTCCATTTTCAATTATAGCTGTCGCATCGCTGCAATCGTTATTTTGCGCATGCGTGTTTTCTTCTTCAGTCCTCAGGCAAGCCGTGCATGCAGTTTCAGAGCTTCAGTCCGTGTGTGTGGTTAGTTGTGATCAGTTGAAATGTTTAAAGTGATCGAGCACCCCGCCGACTGTGAGATGCGGTCTGTTATCCGTTTTTTGAATGCGAGAAACATCAAACCAGCTGACATTCATCTTCAACTTTGTGAGGTGTATGGTGATGATGCCATTAGTGATGGAATGGTCAGGAGATGGGTTAGGAAGTTCAACGAGGGCCGCATCTCTGTGCATGACGAGCAGCATACCGGTCGGCCATCTTTGATCAATGACGATTTCGTGCGTGCTGTCGATGAAAAAATTCATGAGGACAGGAGGTTCACAATTTCTTCGTTTTCCTTGAATTTTCCACAAATGTTGCGGAGTGGTTCGCAGGCGGGTGAATTCTACAATGAGGGGATAGAAAGACTTGTGCCACGACTCGATAAATGCCTCAATAATGGTGGAGATTATGGTGAGAAGTAATTGAAGTGTGGGGAATACAATGCTACAAAAATGGTTTGTAAATATTTTCCCGTTTACTTTCTACACCCGTTTGGAACTTACTTTAAGAACACGCCTCGTATTTCCAATACTTTTCGATTGCTGGTAAAATTCATGTTCTGGGAATAATAAGTTAATTAAGTACCGTAGTAAAATATCGCTGCAATCGAAGAGTACTGGGAATAAATTTGAGTAAGGAAGAAAAGAAGTTTCCTTCCCAGGCAGGATTCGAGCCACGAAAGTCTTAGTTACCAGTCTATCGTGCTCTGGAGTGAACAAGGCTCTGAAATCAGCTACAAGGGTCGGTCCGGTTTTTTTGCCACTACTGTACATAATAATGTATGTACTAGGCCTATTTATGCATGCACTTCATTCGCATGATTCGGGTTTCGCATACTGCGGATAGATTGCAGGACTGTGACCTATTTTCAAGTTGCACACCACTTCGGAGGACCCCGCCTGTGAAGAGTTATGTCGTGTACTAGGGTGAGTATGTGTAAGTGTTTGTGTAATTGTAGTGTAGGGAATGAGTGAGGATGATGCTAAAGACGAGGAAGGGAGAAGGGGAAACCCGGTGCCGGCACATAGCATACTCCTGTCGAATAGCACCAAGAAGGCCACCAGGGTTAATGTCCCCGTCCGACGGGTGAATCACTATCAACAGTGCTCATACTCATAAGTATAAACCTTGAGAAAGTACTTAAGCTTTATTCTTACTACCCAATAGAACCAAACAGGCATTGTCTAATGTCAAGTACAATAATTACGACCCAATCTGTCCCAGTCTCTCGCATCTATTGGAGAGGAGATTTTGTAGATCCAGGCTTGTTGTCGACCTGGTTGGCAAGTTGGTATAGCGCTGGCCTTCTATGCCCAAGGTTGTGGGTTCGATCCCGGGCCAGGTCGATGGCATTTAAGTGTGCTTAAATGTGACAGGCTCATGTCGGTAGATTTACTGGCATGTAAAAGAAATCCTGCGGGACAAAATTCCGGCACATCCGGCGACGCTGATATAACCTCTGCAGTTGCGAGCGTCGTTAAATAAAACATAACATTTATTTTCCAGGCTTGTTGTCAACAGTATTCTTCCATTCGGGATTAAATTGTAACCTGCACTGTTCAATCTCTGGCATCGGCACAATAGCGAAGACAAACTGCATTTCCCCGTGACTGGGAGCCCCGCCCTCAGGTATGGGCGCTTCGCCCCCGATATCAATCCAGATTAAGCGCCGTCCGTTCCTCGAATGCCTCTGTCCACACTTAATTACTCGCCATCCCCCGAGTAGCGTCATTCCTATTTGCTCACAACGCGCCGTATGGGCTTCGGCAGCCAAATGCAGACGAAATTCATTATTAAAACAATTTCGTCGTCTTCCCCTCCCCTAATTCGACGCTGTTCAATTATAAGATCGCGCCGCATTTGGTGATTAAGCCAATTACAAAGAATGTGCAGTTCGAGCAGGAATTATTTCAGATACGAACAAACGTGTGTTCTAGCAATAAAACGTGAGTGTCTTGTCTTTTGTCGATCAGTCTTTCAGCCTCTGGTCGGTCAGTACCTGCCTTAGTTTAGTTACAAGTCTCAATATATGGTCAGTAACATCTGCCTTCGATACTGTTGATAGTCATTACAAACGTTTTTGTTAACTGCTTATAAACTGAATATATTTCTGAATTTATATCTAAACGCGGACTGAGCTATTAAGTTACCCACCCAGCATCGTGATGCACTTGGGGAGCTACGCTAGGTAGCGAAATCCGGTTGCGAATACCAGCTATAACGGCTGGGAGGATCATCGTGCTAACCACACGATACCTCCATTCTGGTTGGATGATTGTCCACCTCTGCTTCGGCATGTGCGTGAGCCCAGCAGCCGGCTGGTCGGTCTAGGCCCTTCATGGGCTGTAGCGCCACGGATGATTATTATTATTATTATTATTATTATTATTATACATACACAAGGTTAGTTAAAAGTCCCGCACCACCTAAATAAATTTTGAAGCATATGGTTCAGTGACATGAAACTTGGTATGTGAGGATAACCATATATTAAGAACTCAATAATGGTATTACCGAGTTTTTTCTACTTCCGGTTTAACCGGAAGTAACTCCAACTCTCTTATTTTAAATGGAACACCCAATATATATTTTTATTTTTGAATAGTGCTCATTAAGAGCTTTTCAAAAAGTACCCACACTCGATACTTCTGTACAAATTCAGTGTTGCTAAATCAAGAAAAAAGAAAAGTGTATCGAATATTAAAATAATAAAATACTCCTTCCTTAACAAAAACAAAACAAAGCTAGCTCACCTTCTAAATTATGTGTTCAAATTGGTAGCCCTCAGCTGCTTTACAATGTGTCACTCGATCATAGAAACCATTTAAGGAATGATTTAACCAGGCTTTAGGAATATCTTGCACCACTTCCATTTTTATTTAGCAACACTGAATTTATACAGAAGTATCAAGTGTGGATACTTTTCGAAAATCTCTTAATGAGTTTTATTCAAAAATGAAAACTATATTGGGTGTTCCATTTAAAATAAGAGAGTTGGAGTTGCTTCCGGTTAAACCGGAAGTAGAAAAAACTCGGTAATACCATTATTGAGTTCTTAGCATATGGTTATCCCCACATAACAAGTTTCATATCACTGAACCGTATGCTTCAAAAGTTATTTAGGTGGTGCGTTTATTATTTTAATATTCGATACACTTTTCTGTTTTCTTGACTTAGCAACACTGAATTTGTACAGAAGTATCGAGTGTGGGTACTTTTTGGAAAGCTCTTAATGAGCATTAGTCAAAAATAAAAAAATATATTGGGTGTTCCATTTAAAATAAGAGAGTTGGAGTTACTTCCGGTTAAACCGGAAGTAGAAAAAACTCTGTAATGCCATTATTGAGTTCTTAGTATACGGTTATCCTCACATACCAAGTTTCATGTCACTGAACCACATGCTTCAAAAATTATTTAGGTGGTGCGGGACTTTTAACTAACCCTGTATACTGAATTCAATCTGAATTACATAACAATAACACACAATATCATAATCTGTTCTTAAAGTCCCAACATTAACCATCATTTTTTTTTCTTAAACATGCGACTACTGATCCAAGGATAGTCCAAGTTTCCCAATAAAATGAGCATTTCAACTTTCTTGGAATGCAGACAGTTTCGCCTTTCATTGATTAAGTTTCCAGTTTTGGAACTAAAGATCCCAGTGAATACAGATACTTACTTCCTTACAAATGGCTTTTAAGGAATCCGGAGGTTCATTGCCGCCCTCACATAAGCCCGCCATCGGTCCCTATCCTGTGCAAGATTAATCCAGTCTATCATCATATCCCACCTCCCTCAAATCCATTTTAATATTATCTTCCCACCTACGTCTCGGCCTCCCCAAAGGTCTTTTTCCCTCCGGCCTCCCAACTAACACTATTTGCATTTCTCAATTCGCCCATACGTGCTACATTCCCTGCCCATCTCAAACGTCTGGATTTAATGTTCCTAGTCAGGTGAAGAATACAATGCGTGCAGTTCTGTGTTGTGTAACTTTCTCCATTCTCCTGTAACTTCATCCCTTTTAGCCCCAAATATTTTCCTAAGCACCTTATTCTCAAACATCCTCAATCTCTGTTCCTCTCTCAAAGCGAGAGTCCAAGTTTCACAACCACACAGAACAACCGGTAATATAACTGTTTTATAAATTCTAACTTTCAGATTTTTTGACAGCAGACAGATGGGGTATTTGTGAATCGCAGTACGCAAGGTGCTGAGATCTTCGGGTCAATATAGGACGTAGTGAATTGCGAACAGATGCCATCGATCTATGGCGGCGGCAGAGAACATCTCAGGGAGACGGAGGGGCGTTCCTGTTCGCGCGGACTCCGTCAGAACTGGATGCTGGTGGCTGAATCGATAAGGTGACACCAAGCAGTGAATCACATACTCACAGATATAAGGACGTTGCACAATTAATTAATTAATTCATTCATTCATTTTATTCCATAGATCTTACATGAGCAATGAAGCTTTAAGATGTGGAACAAGTCAAAATTTTACAATAATTACAATTACAATTTTTACAAATTTTTATAGTTTTACAATTTAGTAATTTTCTACAATTTTTACAATTTCGTGCAATTTTTTTTACAATATTTGGCGAGATGTAGTGAGGTCCCGAGGTTTCGCCAAAATATTACACGGCATTTGCCTTTTGGTTGGGGAAAACCTCGGAAAAACCCAACCAGCCTCGAGTACCGGTCAGGTCTGGAATTTTTCGTTGGGAAATCTCTACTGATACTTGTGGAGAATAAAGCTGCAAATTGGGGTTTTCTCGGGGTTTTTCTGTCTCCTCACATAGTTCAGTACGATCTCTATTCCGTTAAAATTCTACAGCATTCACCGATTGCTGGCTGGCGACACGCGGAAGGGACTGTATAGATAAGAGTGGAGTCGCCTGCTCGAAACCCGGATGCTCAGCATAGTCAACTGGTGTGGGTTGGAAATGCGCCTACTTGCACCTACAGCAAAGTAACCCAGTTTCTTATCGAAACGATGAGACGATTTTTTCCTTCAACAGACTTAGGCCCAATTGTATAAAACTCCCTTGCTAAAGATCAACTTTGATCGAAGATCGGAAAGTGAACCGAGTTCAGACACTTCTTCTATTGTATAAAACTTTTCTGCTATCAAATTTCCTAGATTCAAATGCAATCTAAGTTCACGTGAAAAGGACTTGGAAACATCGCATAAACAGGTGAAGTATGTGATGCGCGGGCCATGTTGTACAGGTTTGTTCAGTGATGCCAATCTAGCAACTTTAACTCTTTTTCAACGACAAATTCTTTTAACTGTTATATTGCTTAAATAGGGATTTAGCGACCTTTTTAGCACCTCATAGTGACAAAATTTAATCTTTCTTTGTTGATAATGAGAAATCTAGCGACTTTCCACACACTCTGTTGGAGACACTGGTTTGTTTTGTGCATTGTAAATAATGGCGGAGAATAAGAAGATTGACCGGTCTCCAAATTGTTATCATGTTATGGTGTTTGATACTGCTAAACATAATAAAGCTTTATAAAACGACAATTTTCGTTTAATAATACAGTTAATTGAAAATTTATGAATGTACCTATCATATCCATTAATAATTAATGGTTGTTATAAACATAATATAATTATAGGTTATGTTATTTGATACTGCTGAACATGATAAAGCCTTATAAAATATAAGAATGTTTGTATATTAAGGCAAGAAATTGAAATAATATATATATATATATAAATGTACATACCATATGTATTAATATTAATGATAATGGTTATTCTTTTTGCACAATCTGCCACTCACATACTTCAAACAGAAAAGAAATAACTGGACTTCGATCATCTAACTTAATCGGAGAAATTTCTTCAGTCAAAGTTGACTTTAGTTTAAGACAAATTAATCTCAGATTAGACTTTATACAACACAAAATTCCAAGTTCAGCTAGAACGAGGATCAATTTAACCTCTGATCTAAGATTAAATGGTTTATACAATCGGCCCTTAGAGACACGGACAAAGTCCGTTATATTCTGCCAATGTTCTGTATCATGCAATTTCACAGAGTGGAGAAGAAAAAAATGAAAGTAATCTACGTAACACAAAGAAGGTAATAATAATATAACATTTTCTAACTAAATACAGTGAATTTATGACAATTTTCTTACTAAAACTTTGGGAAAAACCTAGTCGTATCACTTACTAAATGTAATTTTCTGAATGGATAACACAAACAAACCGGATGTTGCTTCAGACGAAAGATAGGTTAGTATGACATGCAATGCCCTTGGAGGAGAGTATCGAGTTTTCCTTCAGAGCAAGCATAATGCCGTCAACTCGCAACGGTTTTCGGTTCTTTCAAATGGAACGAAGAACAATTTCAAAAGACACTGTAACACATAACCTTCAACTGTAGTTCAATTTTGAGGCACATTACAGTAACTTGAAGGAAAATATCTAAAAATAACTTAATGACTATGTTAACAAGGTAATATAAAATTTAACACGTGAAAGACACACAATAAGTCAGTGATGTCAAAGCAAGCGTATTTTTCTGACCTTGACGTCGTGCGCGGGCAGAAGCGCTAAGTATGGAAAGAGGAAAGGTTGTGTATATGAATAAGCAGCCTGTTGGATTAAGAAAACAGTGGTGCACAAACTTCAAACGGAACGTGAAATTTTATGTCGTTATTTTTACATGGCTTCTTTCTATTTGATATTATCTATATTGTCTGTAAAACAAAAGTACTAATACCAATTTCTTAATATTGCACTTGTGTTTTAAACCTTAATAACATAATAGAGAATTAATACCATTGTAGTACAACTATATTGTACTAAATGGATGAAACACATCATCGATAAAGAAAGTGATATCCCAAAAAAAGAGATTGAGTATGACATGATAAGTTGGAATTGATATTGGTGGTACCTTTAGCCTTATAAAAGTAATCGATAAACTAATCAAAACAATATTACAGTACAAAGCAAAGTTACCTAGGTGCTGTATATGTTTTAAGTGTAACCAATATTCCATAACAAAACTCTTATCGCATTATGCTTTTAATGTGATACTGCTGAGCAACTTCCTATCCTCAGAATATTATGGGAGAGTCGGGTAGTATCGGACATCGGGTAATATCGGACAGTGAGTTTCTTTCATTTACCACACGATGATAGTACCTGATTGACATGGTTACGTTTCTGTGATGTCGCATAGAGAAACGTAACCATGCCATTCAGGTACTACCATATGGTGGTAGATGAAAGAAACGCACTGTCCGATATTATCCGATGTCCGATACTACCCGACTCTCCCTTAAATTATTTTCTCGAAATGTGCTGAAGCTATAGAGCTGACATTTTTATAACACATGGGCACGTATCTTTTGCTTATGATGTAACAGTAGTTGCTTTGTTAATTCATTTCCTTACAAACAATTTCCATGCGAATATTTTCAAAATGTTCAATACAATATCTTCAGTAATACGTATATACGGTATATTAGATTTACGAAAACATTCTGTAAAGCTACTAAATAAATAGGCCTATATCTGAAAATTTCACTTTTCTAAAAAAAAAAAAAAAAAAGTTGAGAAAATATTTCTTTTGAATAAAAAAATCAAACTTGTGAAAAATGGGCATTGAAATTAAAACTTACATTCTTATAATGCACTTCTACTTTCAGACAAATGTAAAAATTAACATGGATACAGTTTTAATAAGTTCTCTTCCCTTTATCCATTGAATCAGTGCTGGCCATTCCTGAATATAACTCGACCAAGCGACATATACTTCTTTCGTCTGTCTCTTTCCTTTCCGCTGTAAAGCGCTCAGGCTCTCCTGAGCTCTAAAGCGCGCCCTTGCGCCTATGGGCATCAGTTGACATGACTGTAATACGTTTTCCGATGTGATATAGTGTTAAAAGTTGTGTAATCAAGAAGTATAACTTTATGAAGTCCATGCTTAGCTTCTACGAGATACCTCATTGGATTAATAAAGGACATTTATTCCAAATGCCAAATAATTTAGATCCAATAAAGTACATGCGAATTTTAACTTCGTTATAAGTGGACAGCTTCAAATACTTGGGGTGAACTATGCTGCCAGGAAGTCAAAAGGAGGATAGCAATGACAAAGGAAGCTTTTAATAAGCAAAAGATCATTTTCTGCGGACCTCTAGAAAAAGAACTAACAAAGAGACTAGTGAAGTGCTCTGTGTGGAATTGCATGGGACAGAAACATGGACATTACGACGAAGTGAAGAGAAGAGACTAGAAGCATTTGAAGTGTGGATATGGAGAAGGATGGAGTGTGTGAAATGGACAGACAGAATAGGAAATGAAGCTGTGCTATAAAGAAGAGGTGAAGAAAGAATGATGCTGAAACAGATGAATTAACAAAGGAACTACTGTTACATCGTAAACAAAGATATGTGCCCATGTGTTGTAAAAACGTTAACTCTATAGCTTCAGCAGATTTCGAGAAAATAATTTAATATTCTGATGACAGGAAGTTGCTCACCAATATCACCTTAGAAGCATAATGCGATAATGGTTTTGTTATGTAATATTAGTTACAGTTGAAACATATACCTAGGTAACTTTAATTTGTACTGTAATATTCTTTTGATTAAGTTTATCGATTAAGAAGGCTAAAGATACCATCAATATAAATTCCAACTTACCATGTCATACTTAACTTCTTTCTTTGGGATATCACTTTCTTTATGAAATATGTTTCATTCACTTAATGTAGTATAGTTTTACTATACTATGAAATTTGTGTGAATATTCCTTCGTAACTCTTTATTACGTTATTAAACGACATAAAATTTCACGTTCTGAAGTTTGTACATTACTGTTTTCTTAACCCAACAGGCTGCTTATTCATATGCATAATCCTTGCTCCTTCGAAACCTAGCGCTTGATGCCCGCGCACGACGTCAAGGTCAGAAAAACGCGCTTGCTTTAACATCGCTGCAGTATATGATGAGCAGTATGGTATAATTTTACTTTTCCGCTATCAGGAAATATCAAATCTCGCGTTTTTCTTCAGAATTAAATACAATTCTCCAGTATCATACTTCCTACAAATCCTGTACTTAATATAAGAAGTGGCTGAACATCTCTTTTCAAGTAATGAATGTCACTACAGTATCGAGACAGGCGGGACAATCTGGCGACAGACAGCACGGAACCATTATGCCATTAAGCAGCAGCTCCATTCTTGGGTGTCTTAGTCATAATCATAAGAGGTACGAGTCTCTTGGATCACTCAGCTCTGCAGTGCAAGTCCTAACTTGTCGGAGTGCTTAGGCTGTGTAACGGAAATTGAGACAGCATTTTTGCGTCATCATCAGTATTGCCAGGTGTAGGGTAAAATCACAGTCTACTATATACAGTCACGAAGCTTGAGTTTCGAGGGTGCTAGAAACAATAGACTGTGCCGGTACTATTTTGCATTGCAAATCAAGATTTCAGGTATAACTCCCTGTAAAGTTGATTTGAATCATTTCGAGGGAAAAATTGTTCCGGAGCCGGGTATCGAACCCGGGACTTTTGGTTTAACGTACCAACGCTCTACCACTGAGCTACTCGGGAACTCTAACCGACACCGACACAATTTTTCCTCTATATCCACAGACCTCAAAGTGGGCTGACAACCGTCAAGCAACCAACTTCGAGTGCACACTAACTCCGTGTGACTTAAATTGTGGTTTTCTGTTCACGAACAGTGACGTGTATTATGCAAATCAAGATTTCAGGTATAACTCCCTGTAAAGTTGATTTGAATAATTTCGAGGGAAAAATTGTTCCGGAGCCGGGTATCGAACCCGGGACCTTTGGTTTAACGTACCAACGCTCTACCACTGGGCTACTCGGGAACTCTAACCGACACCGACACAATTTTTCCTCTATATCCACAGACCTCAAAGTGGGCTGACAACCGTCAAGCAACCAACTTCGAGTGCACACTAACTCCGTGTGACTTAAATTGTGGTTTTCTGTTCACGAACAGTGACGTGTATTATGCAAATCAAGATTTCAGGTATAACTCCCTGTAAAGTTGATTTGAATAATTTCGAGGGAAAAATTGTTCCGGAGCCGGGTATCGAACCCGGGACCTTTGGTTTAACGTACCAACGCTCTACCACTGAGCTACTCGGGAACTCTAACCGACACCGACACAATTTTTCCTCTATATCCACAGACCTCAAAGTGGGCTGACAACCGTCAAGCAACCAACTTCGAGTGCACACTAACTCCGTGTGACTTAAATTGTGGTTTTCTGTTCACGAACAGTGACGTGTATTATGCAAATCAAGATTTCAGGTATAACTCCCTGTAAAGTTGATTTGAATAATTTCGAGGGAAAAATTGTTCCGGAGCCGGGTATCGAACCCGGGACCTTTGGTTTAACGTACCAACGCTCTACCACTGAGCTACTCGGGAACTCTAACCGACACCGACACATTGCCTGTAATGAGGCGATATTAGCGATCCTAGTGGTGAGCAACTATCTAATTATGCATATTTACTACGTATTGAGCTTCGTGACTATATACTAGACTGTGGTAAAGTCCCTATTGTAGGGATATTTTACACCTAGTAGAAATTGAGGGATTTTTATGTAAAATTTCCCAAATTGTAGTGTAGTTGATGAAACATATCTTCCGTTAAGTTTACTGTTAAACTGCCTTAACGACATGTTACATAGTTAACAAAGGTTGTTGAAACTAGGTCCTATTCGCAAGAAACTAATAGCTATATGTTGCACCTAGACATCAGAACATCACCTGCTCCACCCAGCTTATACAGTATTTGCAAACCAGTTCTACGACTATGACAATGTTACACAGAGAATTACAGACTGTGAAGTGTGAATGAACCAGTTCTGAAACGGAACACAAAGTATTCTTAATTCGCAAACTGGTATCGCAGGACGACAAGGAAAGATACCAGAATCACGGTGGAGGTGATAGCAGTATTCAACGGGCTGACAGCTGCCGTGACTTTGTGCGTCCGTTGGCTAAAATTGTTCAAAAACTTTTCAAAATAATTTCCATTTTTAATAGTGTCCCATTTATAATTGTATGTATGTATTTATTTACACTGCAAGTGGGCAAGCACCCGGTGGCAGTGGTATATACAATATTAGCAATACACAATAAAATGATAACCAATACACAATAAAATTTACAATACACAATACAATTTTACAACACATATACAATTTTACACACAATACAATAATAATACACAATACAATTTAACACAATAATAATAAAACATAAAATAAAATACCTAATTTTACAATACAATCTACATAATTATCTATAGGTCCTACATAAGTTTCAATAGTCTTTCACTTTACTCTCATCTCATTCCCTGTAGTGGCACTATGACGCATTTCACTGACACTTTAGCACACATTTCACTGACACTCTGTAACACATTTCACTGACACTATAGAACACATTTCATTGACGCTATAAATTATCACTGATCGGAACTGTTCACTGCACTGTAAAACCATAACTTCACTGACTCACCTCGCTTCACTGATACAACAGTTCAAATAAGTCAAATAATTACATACTTATGCATACTTATAAACAGAACTACATTTAAACTAAACATTTCTAGTCTAAGGCCCTCTTACACGCTAGTTTTAAATAATTTACAATTCAAACAAAGGAAGTAAACTCGTAATTTACAATTCAAACCTGTATCCTAGATAAATACATGTCGCAAGTGTTCAAACAGTGATAGTAACCATCAAAAGAATCGGAGGAAAAATGTACGAACGAATTATTAACTTAATACATTATACTATCCTGTAACTCAATATATTAAAAAGGAACGCTGAGGATT